>JAIPRK010000366.1:0-229118 GCA_025469195.1 Chaitophorus viminalis | reverse complement strand
GGTAATAAATACACGTGTATTAAATACACGTGTATTAAAAATCACGGGTTTTAATATATTTTTAGTACGTGTACCCGGGCTCCGTGTACCCGTGTACTCTAATACCCGTTCATCACCGCGACCCCTACTTATTAGTAATTCCTACGAGGGTGCCATGAGGGTGTATAGATTAGGTTGTAATCATTTGTATTCAAATTAATATAAACCGAGTTTCAAAACAATAGAAACAACAAATACTATATAATACTTGAATGGTTTCATCAAGTTAAATGTAAAATATTGTGGAGACATCTGGTATGGCTGCGTTAACGGAGACGCCATGCCACCAATTTCAACAATTATTGAAAAATTGCGCGTGTGTATATTGTAAAATCAATTTTGATATAATACGAATATTATGTAACTTCAATGACGAATTAAATGTACCTATTTGTTGTATGCATGATATATGCGTCAAGCTAAACGATATAAATATAATTATATGCTGTGCTACAATAGAACCCTGATTAACCATCAGTTAACTGATTCTCAAATCAGTTGAATGTTGCCATCGAAAAGGTTTATTCGATTGTTAACTTTCGATTAAAATAAATATTTCAGTCGGTATTTTACGATCTGTATAATTTTCATGAGCTAATCGAATATTCTTTGTCGAATATGTGATTTTTGATTGAGTTATCAATTGTCAAATTGCCATAATTTAATATAACGTATTATACCAAGAGAAAACTGGGTGCAGTACGGCTGATAACAAAAAATCGTTTTCAATTTCCAGATAACTGAAAGTGTGAAATACTGACACCTTATCCATCATTATTATCTCTAACAATTTCAAGAATTGAATACTTGTCAAGAAACGCTTGTAGGGAAATATTGAAAATAATAACCTATTGTTTTTAAGCTTAAGTAAAGCTCAAGCTAAAATACAAGAATAAACTATAATGATGATGAAAAAATATATAACAAAATATTCAACGTGCGTGATAGTTTTTGTAAGGTTTTAGAATTTCTGTCCACTGTCGTATTAATACGCAGGTGTGGTGCCTGGTGGTTAACCGAAAAATACGCGGTACGGATAATCGAGGTTCTACCGTATTTGTTAGTCACATAACGAGGGCGATGTGCCGCGCTTGGATACGTGCAGAGCTCAATCAAGTCCAGATGGATGCCTTACGGTTGGTCGCAAACCACGCGTGAGTGTCAAAAAAAAAAACATGATTCCATTTCAACGCTTACGCGGTATATTATTTTACGGTACGTGTTATATTGTTTTACGCGATTCGATTGGGCTCTGGTGACCGCGCGGTGATCGCATGGAAACGACCGTATGCCGCATATTTTAATGCATAAAACGGACAGAGGTCAGTGGGTTACAGCGTTCGCAGACGATGATATTATATTGATCGATAATGCAATAACCGATGGAAAGGACTGTCGAGAGCACGGCAGGGATTGAGCACCGGAAGGCGCAGGGCTCGCGGCGTTCGAACGATAGAGAAGGAGACTATGTGTGGGCAACGAGTACGTGGGTTGCCGTCGGTCGTAGCACTATGCATTGCCGTCTAAACGTTTTTGCGCGACGTTCCGTATTGTCAAAAAGATTGTTTTGCAAACTACAATTTATTTTAGCATTTTCTTGAGTTTTTTTTTTAGCTTTTTACGGTATTTTAAAATATTTCAGAAGCTTTTAGAACCAAAATTCGAATTTCAAATTTGATTCAAAAATAAATAAACTCGTTTACTTACTTATTTTCCATTGAAATATAATATACGTACGTATAGTCTTTAGTAGATAAGTATCGGAATGAAGAATCGTACTATTGGACGTTATATAATAATATACCGTCAAACTATTTTTAGATTCTGAACGGAATGATGGAATCTATTGGTTTTACTTTACAATGATGAGTGTTTTTTTTTAATTTTTTATTTAATTTTTTTTTTTTTTTTTGTGTGTGTCGGAGGACACCTTTTGTGGTAGTGAGTGAAAATGCTTCGATTTTCTTAAACAGCAACTTTTCTAAAAGGAAAGTGAATGTAGATGGTACTTAGGCTAGTCAAAAATCCAACTTTTTCAATACTTTTTTAAAAAATTGAAAAAAACGATAAAAAATTTACGAAAAAAAGGGGAAATTTTACGCAAAACCACATTTTTAAAAAATACATTTTTTTTAAATGCTCTAACTCAAAAACCAAAAACCGTAATAACTTGAAATTTTCACAAAATCTTTATATTGGCGTTCTCTATACATGGTTAAATTTCAAAGTATTTTGACATATTTTGACTTATTTATAGACAATTTAAATTTTCAATATTTGTAATTTTTTTTTTTTTTTAAATATCTATAAAATTTAATTGGCTAACCGAAAACTCTCAAAAATTTAATACAAGGTTTATAATAAGCTTAAATCGTTACTAAAAAATATCGGAGATCGTTTCACTCAATTTTTTTATAAGCCCATAAAGTTTAAATTTGTATTAAATGTGTCAAAATCACGATAATTTGCAAGTTGATATTATAATACATAGGAAACATATATATTTTTAAAACACGAGATCTGCCTTCGAACCGATTCGATGGACATATTGTATGAACGTCATATTTGAGCGGGCACGTGGACGTAAATGTCTGGTGACTAGGTTGTTAATATTTTGACATTAACAGAATAATGTGTGCTTGCGGGGGGTGGAAGGAGAGTAGAATGAGCAAGTCAGCGCTCGTTTGCCTGCCGGGTGGTCGATCACTGTAGTATACATAAGACCTACACAAATAGACGAGGAAAATACGAAAAAACACCGTACGAAGTGCGCAACAGATGTTCGGGAGACGTTTATAGCTGTGCCGAACACACTGACCAAACCGAATCGATGTGTGAAAAGAAAAATTAGTCATATGTAATAATATAATAGTATTATAATTTGTCAAATACCATGACGTGCAACAATTATTGAAACGTTTTAGTGATTTCGACTAGTAAGGAAATATTGCACCGATGTAGTGCCCAAAAGTATGCATTTGCGGTTAATATTCCATTGCATCGGTACCATAACTAATTATTATTGTGTACAATATATTATCTTTCTGCCGGTAAACTAGAAATATCAATGCACAATTTGCGAGCGATCCAAAATGCAATAAAAGTCTATAGTGATATCATAATGTTATTTTCGATGTAATTTAAATTCAACCTGTTGACTAACAATATTAAAACTTTTCATGGTTATGAATTTCAATTAATCATACTTTTTTTTCGCCAGTGCGCAGTTATAGAAAAGTCGCGGTGTAGGCGGTGAATTGAATTAATAACACTGTAACACTTGTTAAAAGCTCTATTTGTCGATACTGTTACCAGTAAACTTTCTCTTTATAGGTATAATAATAGCACTGTAACGGTGCGCATAGCAGTTAGTTATTTACTGTGAGTTAAAAAATCGTGACATGGCTAAGCGGATTATTACTATTTCATCGGTATTATTATGTAATACATTGACGACTTCACATTAAATCTCACGAATAATTAAAACGATATTTTAGTCCTGTAACACTACATTAGTGTTTAATATTTTTAAAATAACATTTACCTATATAATATTATATTATTTATATTTACATATGATAATCACCAGTATTACACCACGTTTAATTATATTTGATATTCTTTATAGAATATACATTGAAAGTGTTTTTATTTGTATTATTATTTAATTTTAATTTTAAGCATTTATCATGTTTATCATGTTTCTATTTTTTTTTTTTTTTCATACCTATCTGTTTATAATTGTATTTATTTATTTTTTTACAATGTATGTACGATTGGTAGATAACACTCTACTCCACCACAAAAAAAGGCTTACACGTGTAGATGTATTAATTACCTCTTGCTAATATTTACATTCTTTTATGTATTTGTGACGAAGTGTAAAGAAAAAAATTCAAGAAATAAAAATAGAAATTCCCATTTTATTTCGTGGAACTCTTACCACGTTTACCGGCTTAAAACTATTTATTTTAATGCAGCATTAGCCGGCAGTACGTACTGCAGCTATATACCAACACTACATTAACTTCCATTAAGTTTTGAAAACTTTTCCGAGATTTCTTTTAAGTTCTATTACCACGCACTGCTATAGAAATTGTTCACATATATTGTGAAATTGCAAAGTGGTTAACGTTATTACCTAGTCGAAAACTTTTGATGGGTAGACAACGATGCCAGTCACTCCATTTAAATTAATGTATCTGTGACATCCCCATATTCACTTGTCTTGATTTGTAAACTAAACGCCTAATTTCGATTAACTCTTAATTTTTTTTTTTAATCTTCACTCCATCCTCAATACTAATTTGATAACTGCTATTAAAATCGTAACCTCTTTTATTTTGGAAGCTGGCTTTCTTATTTTATATACATGTAGTTTTTTCCGTATTCAATGGTTTTTAATTGTTGAGTTATCTTACAATGTAAACTTGTATAGCTTTGTTATACAAATCATTAATTGTTGGATTGTTGGAGGGTAGAATTGGGAAAAAAAAACGAAATATCCCCTCGATTTCATATGGAAAATATGAATCTATGAACGTTGGACGGCTTGAACATTTATTCAAACGATTTTAATGGAAAATGTTTTTTGGACGGAATATAGTTTTTTATAATATATAAATTGAATCATTTAATTACGGAACGTTCAAACGTTGTGTTACTACGAAGATCTTTTTTTATTACATGAATTATTTTTTTAACACTTGAGTGGTTTCATCAACATGTTTCACGATGATAATTATTATTTTTTTTATAAACATACTTGAACAATTATAGCCGTCACATCGTTAAGAATAACAAAAATAAACACTCGTTATTTTAACGCGAAATCGAGTGAGTTCTCTTATCACACCATGTGGCCAAACATTGTTAGTGACGATTAATTACGATAATTATTCACGTCGCATAACTAATGAAAAGTTAAGAAGACCAATTCCCATATTGGCACAATAGAGTTATGTTTCGCAATCAATAACGGTGAACTCGTGAAACAAAAACGAGATCAAGTATAGCCGCATAGGTTATATGACCATTACCGGGAAGAAAATCGACATCATTTATTACCACTACAGTATTATGACGTGTACAAACCGTGTACTTGCAGTGCCGTTTACACGTCATCGTATATGTGTATACGTACCGGGTAGGACAAATAAATAATTTCCTGACTTGTGTTGTTTATTATAATTAGTATTGTATCGACTTCCAAACAATTTCAAGAAGATTAAATAAAATATTATACTTATTCTATTTTGTACGTTTTTATTTTTTTTTATTAACCATTAAACCATATATATATATATCTGATATTATATTTGCCAATAATATTGACATTCAAGGTGGTCATACTACAGTAGACTTTTATCGACATCTCGTTGGATTATAGTTATTTGCTTTGGTTCATTTCTTAAAAACGCTGAGGACGAACCGACGGTGATAAATTTGTCTGTGAATACGCGCACTGCAAAACGATTGATAGGTAGTAAACAATTTGTTCCCCGCTACAGCAGGAGATTGCAGTCGCTCAAAAACGTGTGTATCCGAAAACTCCATTAAATATATTACTGCGTGCAATAGTGTTTTAATTTTAATTTTTTTCGATTTCACTCGTACGGAGAGACCGTACACGTATTTACGACCGGAAATGTTTTGATCTTATCATTGCGGATAGGTATTATATAAACGAATGCTGCACAGTTACAATACGTAAAATCTTTTGAAGGTTTTCAGTTATACCTGTATTGTTCGCGTATAGTAATATTATATACAATACAACTAATCATAATAATAATAATAATACTCTTCTTTCATTCACCAGGATTGTAATGATAATGTTTGACTATTTATGTAATATCAGGTACTCGTTATGCAAAACTACACATAAAAAACTCCAATTCAATCGAACGAAAAAAAAAATGTCATGTAACTGAAGCATGTATAATAATACATGGATTATAATTATGTCCGATTGGAAACGAAATAAATTCGAGCGAGCATCGGGAGGGGAGGGGGAAAGTTGATCGGGAATGGCTTCAATCCGAGGAGCATATATATTGATTGTGAAAACGTATTATTAAAGTTTCAAAGTTTCGTTTAATAAGAAAGAGGAAAAAATACGAAAAAGATGAGAGAAAAAACCAATTAATCAATTTTGGACGGAAATACTTACAACAATAACGAATGTACAACGACTTGTGTAATCATAATGACTATATTAGTATTATTTATTTTAATCGATACACATAAGTACGAGAATAATAACAATTTATACGGCAAATTTAGACGAAACTGCATTATTCCCTCCGAATAGGTAATATAGAACTACTTGCAGAAATTAATTTTATAGAGAGTACAATATTGTGCCCATACTTCGATGTACGAAAACGTTAAACTTTTAGTAGCCACGAGAAAACATATTATGTTAAGAAATAACTGCAGCCGTCCCGTGTCGTCAGTGATTGTCACGTGTTATAATAGATACGTAGGTACATATTAAATATAAATGATCACATTCAAAAAATGTCTGACGCGATAATGTATACATTAAAACTTTCTACCATAACGGACCATAACCACAGTCCAGACTAAAAAACATAGTTATAAATTATCACTCTTAGAATTTATGAGTTGGAAATAAAATATTTTAAAATGGCAATGTCGTGGTCGGAAGAAATACTGACGTTTTCAAGCATTGTTTTAAAAGCTGATTTATTGGAACAAACAGGAGAAACTCAAGTAATTATACCGCTCTTAATTATCGGAAACGAAAAATATCACAATTAGTTTTTCCAAATATTCTGATATTAATGTAATAGCTTGTGCGTGCAATAAAATAGAAAAATACATAGTTTATATAGTTTATACATATCACATATGCACCTGACAGCTATAAGAATTTTAAAATTTGTTTTAAATCGAAAAAAAAAAATAATCATTGGTCCTGTGCGATTACGTTATAAGGTAGATTTATTTTGCTCCAAAAGCATTTCCAAAATCTTATGAAAATATAATACGAGTAATAATATTGTATACAACTCGAATTGTTAACGGCTGTTGGAAAACTATTACACAATAGTATTTGTTTCCAAGCATTGCTAGAGGTTTCTCGAATTTTCATCATGGCCAATTTCGGTTTTATATCACGTTTCGTTTGAACCTCGTTTTTCGCTTACCTCTACCGTTTTTAAACGATATCGCAATATATTATAATACCACGTACGTGGTTCTCATTTTTTACAACATATTAATGTAGTATGGGTAAGATTTTATCACAACAAACCGAACAGACCACGCATGGTGTTCGTTGCGACGCAACGGTTGGGGTACATTTTTAAGTGAATGTGTGAGTTTGTAAAAAACTACTACTAGGATCACGGCTAAAAAAATTAACGAAATAAAAGTTTAAATTTTAAAAATAAAAACTTACTGGCGATGTTAAGTCTTCAATATTCATAGAGCACAAGGCGTAAAACAAAGAAGGAAAAAAAAACCAGAAAAAGCAAAGCCATAAATATTACCGTGAGATCGTGCGATGAAACCTCTATAATTTTAATTTTTCGGCACGTTTTTTTTTTTTTTTTAAAAATATTAAACAAGTGCTACGATATACTACACAGTTTATTTCATTACACTACACCTCGTGGATGTTGCGGTCGTTATAACTTAAACGGGCGCGTGAATAAATACAGAACCACGGAACAGCGAGCATTTAAAAATTATATTATTAATGATTTTGCAGTGCACATCGGTCTCCCATGTACGCATTATTAGATTATGAGTGAAACGAAAAACGAATTATACTATTTTTTTTTTTTTTTTTAATATTTTAAGGATTGTGATCACTTAATAGACGGACTTGACGTATTGTATTTACAAATATAAAAATAATGTTCACGGCTCAAACCGATAGCACGTATTACGTCCAATCCGATGGCTCAAATCGTAATCAAGTCCACTAAGATTTCGTGAAATCCTTTCCTGGCCATGGGAAAAATACAATTTTATACTATGCGCGTATTTAAATCTACACCTAACATTTTTCAGCTGTTATTTAATATTTTCATTTGACTTTTGTATGTGATAGAAAATGGAAACGTAATCATTGTCAACAAGTGCAGAAATTAAACCATTTCATTTTAATATAAAATGTCCACTTTCTATTCGTTGTTAGTACAAATGTGTAACATTGTAACATTTTTTCTTTAATGAAATCGAATGATGTTTCTGCAGCACAATGGTTTTTTAGCAAATCAGTAAAAACCATGCATAGACACGTATAGTTCTACTATCAATAATATGATAGCAATAATTTAATGATACGTTTGCACAAGTAATGGAATTTTACGTAATATTCACGCCGAAACCATTACGCTCTATGATGATAATGATGAATATTGATTCATTTTATAAATTTTCGGTGAAAAATCGGTGTCAGAAAAATTTAAATTTTTAATAATACAGAATAGATCCTTACGTTTTTAAATGTAGACTTGTTTGTCCAAATTGAGATTCTTGTTATATACTACTCGTTGCGTGAGATTCTATTAATTACGTAAAAAAAACCATAATGCATGTTTATTAGACTTATAGATGTCATCATTTTACTGCAACAAATCAACTTTTTATTTTCTTATAAATAATATTCCATCAATATCATAGACGAATTAATTTTATATTCATCGTTTTAGATGGCATTATTATACAATAAGGTATGCAAAAAATTTACAAATTCAAAGCTCCAAGTAACGATATGATGCTGTGCACTGCAATAAATTATAGTATCATGGTTCTACACAGACTAATTCAAACCCACATTTTAGAGTCCGGAAATACGGTTCAGAAAAATGACGAAGTTTCGTCTGCATAAATTATTTCTCCCCCTCTCTCTCTCTCTCTCTCTCTTTCTCTCTCTGTGATTCTCTTGATTTATTTTACCATTACGCGTTTACGCGGTGAGTGTGAATACGCCACTTGGGCCACAGGTGTATTTTAACAGACAACGAGCTGTGAACCGACCGAAAAACGTGTCCCTCGTCAGCCAAAAAATAACCACTGGAAATAGGTCGCACGGGTTTTGAAATGGAGAACAGCGCATGTGGGGTTGAAGAAGAATTCACTACAATAGATAGATATAATCCTCGGATGAAATGTTTTATTTACAGTATATACACCAGACCACGTGAAATAACCTGACCAGAGGGGTTACCACGCAACAGTGCATGATGAGCGAGAAAAGTTTTTTTTCGTGCACTGCAACTTATAAAAATAAATACCTGACTGAGTACAGCGGGTGCTACTACGACAAACTATTTCCACGTCGTGCAGTGGAATAACAATAATAAAAATAAAAATAGTAAAAAGTTCACCAACAAAAGTATATAAAAACCGAAGAGTTCTCGAGTGTATAATGCGAGATGAATGTTGTCATCTGGAAAAAGACTGAACTTTGATAAATACGGTGAATCAAGATTATAGCATAATACAATCATGCATACTAATATTATATAAGTAATTATTGACTCGTCAAACTCTGATATGAATGGAAAGACAAACAGTGCATCCACACAGACATTAAGAACTTTTAATTCGAAAATTATATCGATCAATAACGTCACATTACAGATGCGATTCGATCGAATTCGATATACCACTGTAAATCATCGGCGGTTATAATTCGATCGGGATGAATGATTTTTATATATTTTTTACTTTACCATTTTATTTCAGTCAGGATAGTTACATTCGCCTAATTTAACCTTTTGGTTACGCCTACGCGTTTATTATATTAATACACAATGCAAATTAGAATAGTTTACGAGGACTTTGTGTGCGTCGGTCAAAATATCTCAACAATCGCTTGGATCATTTTAAACGGTACGGATTCAAAGGGTTGGTGTGCGATAAGATATTGAAGTGTAATCGAAGTATTTTAGTCGAATAACTTACTTTGAACCCGTCGTTCGGTTAACCCGCAATCGCAGGAATTGTTTGACGAGATCCAAATATCAAAATGAAAGCCTTCCGATTACGTGAAACAACCGTTTCTTATCGATTCACGCATTTATCCATCACAAACCCCCTATTAACAATATCACTAATATTTTCCGTATTATGGTACGCTTTATAGTATATGGATTGTTGTGATAGAAGTTTTTCATTTTAATACAACTGCCTGCATTTAATATTGCATGATTTATGAAATACTTTGTTACTTCCACGTTCCACCAGTCGTCAAGTCATATCTCCACGTTTGAAATGGGTCCGGAAAAGAGGGTCCAAACTATACCACGTGCCTATAATCTTATATTGCCGAATAGATAGTGTATGTTTATCAAATTTTATCAGTTTAAATCATGTGATTGGATGATCAAAAAAATGCATCAAATCAATAATGATAATAATATACAATATTATTCAAATAAAAATAAAGTTGAAAAAGTTTAAAATGTTAAAAAAGATGTAAAATATAATTGGGGTTATTTCAATGAGAAATGTGCACGTTTCTTGTCAGATTTCAAAAATCATATTATGAAATGAGTGCATAGTTTTTACGTAATACAATGTATTCGCTCCTCAATACCTAATGTTTAACAATAACTATACAGCAGTGATTCCAAACTGGATTTACCTACGCGGTTACGATCCGAGCATTCTGTATTTTGTGTCACGATATTTTAGAAAAATTTTAATGATGAAAAAATAAATAGAGGTCTTGAAACTTTTGTTTAATGCTGATATACGCGTGTGTAGTTTGAAAACGTTGTATAGAACGCAATTTGTGAATTTGTGCCGTTTGAAAAATAAAAATAAAAACACTGTTGTGTGACTATATAAGATGTGCGGTCTATGATACCCGAATACGCGTGCTTCCGAGTCACGTTAGCATCGGTGATGCATTATGCTATATGGTTTTCCTCGCAAAAGATCAATGGATCGTTTGGGCCAGCCGATACTGTAGGTATAAGTATAGTACGTAAGGAGGGAGCAAACGATTTATTACGCGCTCATCCGACCGGCCGCAAGTATCGACTTAGTCCGTTTCTTCTTCACACACCACATATAATATCTATTTATGTAGAGGATGTTTTTCAACTTATTTCGACCATGTTGACCGTTCTTTTATACTCATATAAATTATAAATTTTTCAAGTAATACCTATTATGTTTTATGGAATGTGTACGCGTTCACTGTAAATAATAAGAATATATTATCCAATTGAATTCATTTTTGCGGGATTGCTTATATAACATTTAGTCAAAATTTTAACGAATACTTTTGCACTTATTCAAATATATTTGTAATATTTCTTTTAACATTTGATTGCATTGAGGTATTATTATTAAATCCTTACGATATGATATATTACGTATATTTTTTAAATCGCTATTCACTACTTCCTCGATTACGCGGATTTAATCGTAATGTATATAACGCAGTGCGTCATCTATTGTGCACAATATGTAATATACCAATATATTAATATTATTTTACACTTATCATAAGCAATTTTAAATTTAAATAGTAAAATTCCGAAGGTACTTGCCTAATTAATGTTTACTCTGTTATTGCATCGATGATTCCAGAAGAAATAACATAATTAGATATTTACTGGCAAAGGTTAAAGGTATGTTCCCTTTTGAAAAATGAAACTCGATACCACCACAGGACATTAAGCTAATAGAAAGTAAAAAAAAAAAAAAAAATAGAAATTATACGTAATCTCATATAATATACGTAGTCATTTTTCATTCGGCGCGAGTCGGAATTTGGAAAAAAATAAAAAATGCATAATTTAAATACAATACGTGAGAAGCGGTCGAAAAAAAAACACACTTTATACTTATATTATACACAATACTGTAGATATTGTCGTTCAGTGCAGGCGACCGATAAATTGCCACAAGCACCACCGCACGTTCGCAGACCTAAACGTACAGCAGTATATATATATATATATATACCCATTTAATAACGGAACACGTCCGGCCGAAGTTATGGTTTTTATTTCATCGCGTTTTTCCTTGTTGTCTCCAACGTCCGACCGACTGAGCTCCACACGAACACTGAGCTATATATACTACTCAGGTCGGAATCCCTTCAACGATGTCTCTCATCGTTATCCGGTACAAACGTAATAATAACAACAACAGTACCGCATACACGCATGTAGGTTCGTTTTGCTGTAATGGCCGCACCGCAGACCACGACCCTATTAATTTCTCTTTGAGCGTATCGTTGTTATTTCATTTCTGTTTTTTTTTTTTTTTTATTATTATTATTATTCCTCGTATCGGCTATTTCAACAAAACGGGTACGTAGACTACCTTTAAGCTTAACAACTGAGCACAAAGAATACGTAATTTTAAATTCTAAGTATACATACGTACAATGATATTGTAATAAAGTTTATTATTTTTATTATCTTATGGTTAGATTTAACCTAAATGCTCGTATCTTTTAAGTTTTTACAATTTTCTTCTGCAAACATATTTAGGCGTAATACTTGTATTGTGTGAATTAATTGTACTACGTTGGTCAAATATTTTTATCCCAAACGTTTATCCAAAAGATTAAATTTACCATTAGCCAAGAGTGATGCTAGAGAAACGTATGCATTTATATTTTACTATCCAATGATGTTTCCTTGTCTGATGGCTTAGCGATGTCAAAGTGATTTTCCGAGGACCTCCTGACGTCCAAATGTATACGAGGCAATTGATTGGTATATTCATTTTCAAGTTATAATTTAGTTTTATATTACTATTTTTTAATTCATTCATTCAGTAAAATAATATATTATATTAGTCACATACGCTCAGTACTATGACGATTGTCTATAAAAGATTTTTTCGTCCATTTTTTTAATAATAATTATAATTTATCATGAATCGGTAAACGTTTTTATAAATTGATTGAATAATATTTCCTTTTCAAATTAATTATCCATGTTTTCGGTAGGTAATATACTGAATTCTGGACCTATTATCAAGTTTCCGGGAATCTATGAATTTTTCTTCATATTGATTAATTTCCTTGTTTCCGATGTTGCGTGCCCACGACTCAAGGGTGTAGTCGTGTTTGATGTTGGAATGAGTAAGATAAATAATATACTCGATATGAACTTATTATAATTTTATTGTGAAATTATTCTAAGTCCAAAGAATTAATTCTGTTACATACAAAAATATTCTAAGTCCAAGATTTAATTTAAAATACATACAAAAATATTCTAAGTCCAAACATTTAATTTATTAAACAAACTAGCGTGAAGGTGCTTGCTATTGAACGGACTAAAACACATCTGAATATGGTCTGTTTGGGACCTCCTTATATACCCCAAATCCGTGAGATAATCGAGTCTCTCCCATATTATTCCGAGAATTAGTTATTTTTAGTGACAGGATGTGGTTAATATGTATTTACTTCTACAATATTATAGTATATAATATATAATATATATGTACATATAACATATGCTATATAAAGATAAAATCTGTCTGGTCATAGGCGTCAGAGATGTATTACATAGTATATACATATCATATGTCACACACATACATACACATATACACTATTATTGTGTGTGTGTGTGTGTGTGGTCTCTTCTCACTGATTTTATTAATTATTTGTTCTAACCGCACCTGCGTGGGTAGATGATAACATTATTTAATATTATTATTTAATATTATTTCTATCTCATGCGTGACCTAGTTAATGTACCATTTGACATTTTATTTATTAGTTCCTTCCAATATCTATTACATTGTTCTAACCACATCATGCCTGCTATTGCATATCCTACGATTGTTCTATTGTTATAGTTATGGGTAATTCCGACATGAACCTCCCCCTGTGATTGTTCCGTGAGGACCTACATTTATGTATGTCCGTAACACCGAGATTCTTTTTTTTATTATTATTATTTGTTCTACCCTTGACATCTGTTGGTAGTTTATAAAAATCAAAACTTTTATCAAAATAAAAAGAAGAAATAATTAACGATATGAATGAAAATGTGAAAATGTGTGTGTAGAAAATCTTAAAAATATTATATGGAATGACTGAAAAATATGACATTATTTCGGTAATTGAGTCTTAATGTCGACTTCATATGATAGGATGAGAGAAAAAATCGGTCTGCGCGTGCAACCTCCAAAATATACCAAGGACAGAATCAGTCTTTGATGTAATATAAAGGTTGAAAACAGATAATGTAGTGAAGTGGATCCATTATGCTCACAGCAAAGACTACGTCAATATAGTGCTCTATGAGCCCTGCAATACAACGGTCAAGCAGATCTAAAGTAAACGTTTTTAAACACACTGAAAACGCGTGAATGCTGCCGAAAAATTAAATATTCCGTCATTTATTGCCTTACCTAACCAATATTTATTGATTTTCTTACCTACCAATTTCTTATAATTTTTTTTTTTCATCGAAACGACTGGTAGGTCTTCTTCAATGATTTATCAACTTGGGAGGGGTATAAAGTAGCAATTATACTTAACTTCTCTAAGAAAAATATTTTTTTTACGGATTTCACTCTCAGTTATGCGACTCCTTTGGGGATTAGTATAGAGGAATTAGACCGAGGACAGGAAAAGATACAACATAATTAATTCTTTTAAAAGAACATTTTTTCCACTGAGTCGGGTTTGTGCTAATAACTGCGCTTGGCATCATAGCCAACTGTGCGACCACTGTACCACACTCTTCCTTATAATGTCATATAGCATTGTTTAAAATTATACCAACTTAATTCATCGCGAATGGAAAACTGATACCTATATGCAAGACCGGATTTAGCTTAAGTTTCGTCATAGGCCCTGATAAGATAAAATTTCACAAATTGTTTTTATTCCATATTTGATAATTTATTTCAATCGGCCAGTGCAACAGTTCGACAAAATTACACGCATTTATAAATTATACATTTACATGAAGTAATACCATTAATAATATATAATATTATGTTGCGATAGCTGATATTTGACAAATAAATAGAGACAAAATTTATATATCTGAATAATTTTTAATTCGTGATCTACAAAAATGTAAGATAAATAAGACTTTTTTTTTTTTTTTTTGGTACAAATTTTTCCGCCCTAGGTTTGACCCTACCTATATGTTTTATTACTAAATATTGCCAAAAAGTAAGTACCGCATTTACCGTTGTATAAAGTCCAATATTTTTTTCATAAATCAATAATACCGACTCTGTGCTTGTGGCACAACAAATATCATTCGAATGTTTAAAACATTATATCATGAATAGTTGATGAAATTGACTCTAAACTATAATTTTTTTTTTTCCATTTAATACCTACAACGTATTTTTATCTGTTATACCGTTATTTTTACCTCTATTAAGTGTATACTACATCATACATATTGTATTTCATGTATTTTTTATGAATAATTCCTATAAGTCGATGGAGACGACTGTTTTCGTAGAATTTTTTTTTTTCGTTTTATATGGGTAGAAAAAACAGAAATGGAAGAACGTTTTAATAACGTTTTCAAGCGGGAACTACATACAATGGTTACACAAAACGTACTAATAACGATCGTGAAATAATAATAATTGTTTCTTTGCCGTTTTAATAATATTGTTATTATTGTCGTCGGTTATGTTTTTTTTTTTTTCACTTTTTCAACCAGTAACTACGATAAGCAGTGAAATACTGGTGTCATGGTTCGAAATGATATAATTATTATATTTCCATCGTGCGTCGTATACCTATATTGATAATGTAATATTACGAGATACTGCGCCGCCGCCGTCGTTCCACGTGGACGTATAATATAATTAAATACAATATAGATACGCAGCGTTCTTACCGTGTTTTTTAATAATATTTAATGACACTGTGAGATCGACGAGAAGCTAGCTCAACTGTCGGCAAGTACTCAAACCGCTCGCGTTTCGATTAATAATGTGGGTAATTTCTCCGTAATGTATTACATGCACTTATATAATATTATGTTTGGTGCTGTTGCATAATTTATTTATCATCCACCCAGCTGTACGTATTGTAAGCGTAATGATAACGAGGCCCACAAGTCACGATCACTCATGACAGCCAATCTAACCGGTTCGTTTGCTCCGTACTGAAACTTTTTTCCCTACAGCAATGTAACCGCGGTGTATAATATATTACAATAGTATACATTATATAATAGTATGTTTGAGTATCGAATAAATGTATTATAACCGTGAGGCATAATCTTATATTATATAGCACTGGGCGTCAATGTCACCATATCACCACTTGTTGTCAATAAACTATGAATCAACTAGACGATTTTTTTTGGTCCATCCTCAAAATGTTTGTGCTCACACATATATAAAAAAAGTAAACTACAAAAATTCTTAAGTCAATGAACAATTATAATTTAGTTTATTTTCTATTGCAGGTCCAATTTTTAGTTTAAAGTAATGTAATTCTTTACCATCAATATAAAATCATTTGCTTTAAGGACGAACATATTTTATTGTTATCAATTTTAAAAATAATTAAGTATAAACATCTATTTATTTTAAATATTATCATTTTAATATTATTACCATACAATTATAGCAAATTAAAATAAATATGCATTTCTGTTATATTCTTAAATCCTTACGGCCGGAATGATTCACCGTGTTTGTCTCTACCAGTAACTTTTGACTTTAACGATGTTATATCTAATATTTTATTCTTTGTATGTGCCTATATAATATATAATATAATGAATTATGATACTACGTAATTGTATGCCAGCAGTCACCAAAGTTTTTTTGATCATAGAAAATTATTATTATTCATTTTAAGTCGAGACACACTTTGCATAAACATTGTCTACTTATTGAAAATAAGTACTTTAGGACTTTAAATTTACAAAAGTTTTAGTTTTCATGACACACTTTTTAGGAAATTATGCTGTATACGGGACTTATGGCTATTTCGATCGATTTCGGACTAAAAGTACTTACACCAAATATTTTTTTTTTCTTTTCGACACAGTGTAGTTTATGTACAATATCATATGTACATACAATAATGTATATATGTACAACATATACATTAAAATATACGCTGTCTAATAATGTTAACAGTTTGAATAAATTATGAAAATAAAATTTTGTATAACGTAGGTACTGTATTATGTGTATTTATGGGGAGGATATATATGGGTCATTTCCACTCCCTGGAGATTTCTAAAATTATACTACAGGTGAAAATAGTCTGTGGATAATTTATCCATTATTGATAAAAATGTTTGAAACGAAGCAGTTCCTAAAATATAATGAACATTTCTCAATAATCGAAATAGTTATAGATATTAATCTGTTTTACCAATATAATTCAGCTTTTTTTCCTTGATAGATATGAACATTTTAACTTATGTTGCGTGAAAAACAGAGTTTATTGTCAACAATACGGATACGATACTAATTATTTGTTTGTTATTTTGGTTGTCAATGTGACTGAAAATATTTACTTGGTACTTTATTATCAATTATCATATTAAAAATCAACATTAAATATTACTTTGGTATAGGTAAGTAAAAAGAAATATACGTCCAGTCCCGACTGCCATCAACTCTTAAAAATACGATTTTTGAAAAATCCTTTTTTATCGGATTGCATCATTACGGCTATATATGTATGCTAAATTTTAACACAATCTATCCAATGGTTCTGGCTAGGCGATGATGAATCAATTTCAGTACAATTTATTTTATATTTAAAGATTTTATTATGTTATGTTGTATTTTTATATCCCTAACATTCCGATCGTAGAAAAATCATATATATGCCTCATCGACAGTTAAGAAAATTATATTTGCTTTTACTTCCATAAAAGGTAGTTTCACTATAGCCTAGTAATAATTTGATATTAAAATTAAATAATAATGTAAATATAATACTACAACAATTTAATATCATTTAAATGTTTAAAAACGATAAATACATTATTATAGATTATTATAAATATATTAATTATTAGTTGTTTTATTATAATTTATAGTTATTCAAAATATTGATAAACATTGAACCATAGTTCATAAATAATCCTTATTTATCTTGAAAAATATATATTACGTATACGTGAATAACTCTCGAAAATTACGTTTAGGGTTTCACAAAATCTTGTTTTGGCCCTAAAAGTCGGATACGCCACGGTTTTTCTCCAACAATTTGATTATTGTATCACATATCACTCCTCGTCACAACATATCACAATCATCATGTACTTGTATATAAGTGTAAGTTACATCCTTATATATATAAAAGAACAGTCCTTTTTTACGTACCGATTTTGTGATGACGCTATCTAACTTTTTTCCAATTTTTTTTTTTTCACAAAATTGTTCCAAATGCCTTCCTAAGTGGCACCACGTCGCCCGATTTTCAAAATTTTGATTTTAAAGGTTTGAAATCGGTAAAAAATAATTTTTACATGTAATTTGTATATCTATATTCATATTATAATAACAATAGCAGTCGACCGATAACGGAAAATACGGTACGGTACAGCGGTCCGAGGGTTTCCATCTACCTGGGCTCTGACCTTTTTTTGTGTGTGTATTTTATTGGCATGTAGATATGAATTGTTCCGAGACTATATTTAATTGTTTAGAAAACACTCATGTTTTAATTTAATATCTTATATCTGTATATTATATTATATAATTGAATACAATATTTATATAAACAAAATGTTGCTAATATCCAAAGAATATTAAAAACTATGCCCGGCCAAGACTGTCCCGTGTGGTAACTCAGCTAGTGTTATATAAGTTAGAATAACACACTTGTCATGCAACAAAAACTGAATTTACTATGTTATCACAGAGTATATATATTTATTTTTTTTAATATACTCTCGTGGTCACGTTTGAACCCGTGACGGTTTACGGCGCTCGAGCAATATCTTATTCACGTTAGACGCACCTGTCCAGGTAATACAATCCCTCCACTTACTCATCATGATCTCACTTATTTTCATATGTGTTTACACTAGAGGGATTGAACCGTTAAAACACGAAACACGACTTTAAAAATACGCTCCAGAGTGCAGAGTGTGTTACGCACAACAATATCTATTGAAGGAGTAGAATAACATACAGTCTACACTTGTGATATTTAAGCCTATCCAAATAAACTCATTAGTCACTGAAAATATCTAGCTACCTTTGATATATAGCTATTGTAATATTATATAATACGTAATTGTAAACGCCAATAATGGCCATTTTTTATGATCGAAGCATAATTGAAAAAAGAAAAAGAACCGGATGGAGACTCGCTCTACCGTACAGTAGGTAGGGACACCTCGTTTACTGAATAGGTCATTATAATGGATTTGTTAAATCTGAATGCGATGCTAGATACCATTGTGTACGAAAAATGATTCTGAACGGAGAAGCTTTGTTAGTCTAGAATAGGTTTATACAGTGTGATCACGCAAATAGGAAACAATAAGTATCTCAACTGGATGTCTTTGGATTAATACCAGGTTTTCGGGAGGTGCTAGAGAGTACGCCGAAATAATAGTATCGAAATAATTTTGAAACAACAGTAAGGCCAACTTCTGTGGAATTTTCTATTCAATTTTCAAGTATTTTGTACTAACCGATTTTATTTTATCAACAAATTATAAAACAAAAATTTAAAAAAATCGAATATTTTAAATGCCTATTAATTACTTAACAATCAGTAAAATATTCTAAAAAAAACTACTTGAAGAAAATGCCAATCAATACAACTGATGAAAATTTCAAGTTTCTACGACTAGAGTTTTTAATATTACAAATATATAAAATCATTTGAGGATAAATCGTTATTTTATAACCAATAGATTCCATCACTCCGTTTAGAATCTAAAAAAGGAGTGGAATACTATATATAACTATCTTCACCGGAACGTCGATTCGTGTAATTTGCTTGTCTCTAGTTATTTTCACCAGAACCTAACGTAAACTGCAATGTATATGTGGGTATGCGGTGACAATCGCCGAACGGTGTGGTTAGACGACGTTAATTTTAACAGAATTTCGACTTTCAATATGCCGAACCTGACGGACGGGCGGCGGGTTAAAATGCGAATCGTGAAGCCATACATATATAGTTGCACTGTTCGTGTACGTCACATACATATAAAATCACAATTTGAAATAAATCGCTCGGCAAGCAATTTAATTTTAGAAACAATTTGTTCTGCTGCAGGTAATATGTACATCGACAACAACAATAACAAATGGCTCACGTCATTGCTTATTTTGTACGTGCAATTAATTAATAATATTAATGTTTCGTAAAAACACAAAAACAATTAGCTTTAGGTTTGAATTGCAAAATTTAAATATTCTACAGATGTTTTAAAACCGATAACAATTTTTCGATTCGTGTTTTTAACGAAATTTGAAATATTCGTGATGAAAATCTTCTTAAAAAAACGAATTGCCAATATTATATTGATTATTTTATTATTCTAAATGTATAATGGATTATTTATTTATAATAAAATGTGTATTTTTTATTTTGTGATACTAGAAAGACCTTAGTAAAAACGCATTTATGGTAAAACAGTTGTAGGTGTATAACATGTTAACATATTACATAATTAATACTTATCGGGGTAAATAACCCCGCCGGTTTCGATGTGGCGTGGGTTAATGTGACGTAATAGTTGCTATACCTCCATTTTAGTCTATTCGGTGGTGTATATGATCAAAGATGTCAGATATTATACTACATAATTGTCACGGTGAAAACTGCTTTTGTTTCAACTATATAATTTACTCCAAAAAAAGGATACATTTAGAATTAGATTTAGAAACACACACATACACACACACACACACACACACACGCACACACCCACATGCATTTTTTTTTTTGATTCATACTTATAATAAAATTTGAAATACTCGTGATCAAGAGGATACATTTAGAATTAGATTTAGAAACACACACGCACGCACACTACATGCAAACTCGTACCACACACACACACACACACACACAGACTCGGCAATGATCCCGGTGAAAACGGCATGATAATAATATTTATCTCGTCTCTTCGGGCTACTTCTACTCGTACTGTGCAAAGTGCACGGTAACAATAATATAATAATACGATATCTTATTGACACTGAATAGGTAAACTGCGTGTATTATTTCTATATTCAAAGACAAATATATTTATATTATCGCATAATTACGTAGATGCGTGTTTTGTGCACGTCGTGCGTCGCAGACATTTTTCGTAGGGGGAAACCCCACTTTACCGTATTCCACGACTAAACAGAACTTGTAAAATGTACGTGACGATCGTTTTGCGATAAACGTTAGTGAGTGGGTCTGGGGTCACATATGTTCCATTTATTATGATGAAATTTATGATGTGCTTAGTATGACGTGTTCCACTAAAGGTTTCGTGCAGTACCTAATATCCAACCATGGTGGTTTTGGATAATTATTATTACGTTATTATGGTATTATGTAACGTAATTAATATAATATTGAGGAATAATAATAGACGGGTGTAACATAATATTTAAATGTCATAATGTTAAATCATCAAAGGCATATTATTTAAAACTATACTACGCCGGACGCCCGGTGACTCGAAAACACTGTCTTACCTTTGACGGATTTTTCAAATATTAGATACCAAATATTTGTTATAATTTTCAATTCAGCTCAAAACATTGGTGGAAACTTTATGAGACAATTATTGTCTCATTCTACTTTATAAAATTTAATATATTTTATACTGTTAAATGGTATTTTCCGATGCAATTGATATTCGTAGCTCGTGGTTATTAACTTTTATCAAGTCTAAATTAAGTTTGTTGGGGCTCGTTTACGAACAACCCGGGTCAGGGAACTAATATTATGATCCCGATCGACACTGAGATCATGGTCGTAATCGATCTCGTTAAGCGGCTTTTGCATTTGAGAAAAATTCGTATGAACTACACCTATATAAATAAAAATAATGAATAATTTTCGTCGATCGAGTTTCACACGCGATCAATATTTGAGCGATTAGATGGATTAATCACCATTGCGGTTCAAGTCCACCTTCTTAACTCGATTTGATTCCCGAATGCGTTTTTAAAGTCTTGTAAATTATCGGTGCAATAGGAAACGCGGTGGGCGCATTATTCGAGTTCGTACGTATGGAATATTTCTCGTTGTTCTGAAAACGCGTATTCTCCATGATAATATTCATAAAGGTAGTCGCAACTGGAGAATTTCCAAAATTTACGAATGTTAGATATGAAACTTTTTTAAATATTGTTCAAACAGCTTGCTTAACATAGGATTTAGATAAGTTTTTACGAAACGCACGAAGTTCTATTCAAAGTAATGTACTATATCATCTCTCTACCCAGTTTCTCTGGCATAACACCGGATAATTGTAATTAATTGTGCCGGAAACTGTTTTCAATTATCTCTCTCCTCTTTATGGTTTTACCGACTTTATTCGGTTTCGGGCCACCCGTCGTTATGGTGATATTAACAATAATTATTATCCATTTCAGTTTTGTTCGTAAAAATACACATTCATTGCTATTGCTACGTCATAGGCCGTGCACATAACGTCAAGTTCTATGGTGATTTCGTTACATATCATAATAGTACTTTATAATAAGGTTATATGGAACACACTGATTTTCATTAAGTAAGAATTTCAAGTTATTTCTATGAAACTTTCTAATTAATAAACATGATTATGTGAAGTAATGATTAATAAATAAATGTAATAAATCGTAAAATGAAAAAAAAAAACAAAAAAAAATAATAATCAAGTTAAAAATGGAACTTAATAGTTTGACATGAAGTATAATACTAGATATGTTGCATAAACGTTTTGCTGACTTCAGAGATTTTATAAAATAGGATATTATGATATTTTGGAAGTTTGTAATCACTATTTAGAAAGACGTTGTTTAGCATCTCACAACGAGTCTACAATGTCAAACTACCACTCGTACTCCCAGTGAAGTGTACACTGTACAACCGTCGGCTTCGTCTAAACTCTAAAGTTAGTTATCTATGTAAAGTGTTTCGAGTATGGTAATTCTATCTAAATAAGAGGAGAACGTTGTACAAACACGGGACTCGAGGCTTTAGTATTGTTGTGTATCGTAAGTCTCACGAGTAATAGTGTACTTGCATTAAAAGTCGGAAAGCGGAGTCTCAGAGCACAACTATACAAGTCATCATTTTCCCATTTGCATGCAGCGCTGCACTTGCCTCGTGATTAATCTTACTGACTAACTGTTATCAGTTATTGGGATAAATGTTTTTTATTTATTCAAAATAATTTTATTCGTCTCGCAATTAAACGATGACAATCTGCAGTTACGCATACCGGCACAGGTAATCATCATATAGACACGTGTAGGCATTTTACACAGGTTTTCAGAATATTATTTTCATAAATACGCGATCCCAATAGTCCTATTACAAGCCAATAAGATAATATATTGAATGTATGATAATAAATAAAACTTATTTTTATATAAAACTATTACTTTTTAAATATTTGTTATACCGTGGAAAGGAATATAAAAATACAGGGTGTTAATATATGATTGTTGAAAATATATTTATATTTATATATGTGAATACTTATATATTTATATTTTGGTTTGGCTTAAAAACAAATTATTTATTTGCATGAAACTATTTATATGTATTTTATTTTCATATTACATTATTATGGTGTGATATATTTCAACTTAAATTGATAGTTATAATAATTTTTGTAATTGCACATTGCAGATTAGACGTATATTATCAGTGAATACGTGACTCGTCGGGCCTACTACAAAAAATATAATTCCGATTGACCTTTTTTTTTTTGATTTACTCGAAGGTTCGGGAGGATTTTATTTTACACACTTCTGTCTCCCAGCCCCTCATCGTTTTGACGGGATGCCAGATGGGTCTTGCTCCATCTGGCCATCCCTCACAGTGTGAAGTAAAAGTAGGCAAGTGTTTAAACTTTTCTTTAGGCACCTACGTTCTGGGGCCCTCCCCGTTGTCACTGTCACACAGACGGTTCCTTTCCCATTATAATGGTCTCCACCAATTGATTGAAGACTCAACGCTGACGTTCCACCGTGCAATTTCAAATGACCTATCAATTATACAAAGTATCATACAAATAGTTGTTTATAAGCTTATGACTTATCAAAGTGATTGTGATCCAGAACCATTCTGAATTCGTTTCATTTTAATCATTATTATAATTGTATGTCACTATCTCAAATAGTTTAGTCTATAAACTTGCGTGACTTATGGCTATAGGGTGTAGTAGTATGCACCCAATTCGTCACGGTGGCGTGGCAGTGGTGTCCGCAGATTTTCAATAGAAAATCGTCAAAAAGCGCGGGCCTTTTAATGAAACTGTCAACACCGAATTTCGATATTTGAAAAATGACGCGAATAAAATGCATTTAACGGAGACGAAATATACAATAGTAAATTATAATACGTTGTGAGCAGTATATATATATATATATAATATTACTTTATCAGCGGTGGTTACATAGGTTAGCGATTTTCGCTTAGACGAGGCAGACAGTAGCTGCAGGAGTCCGAGATTAAAAAAAAAAACTATTGGCGCTCACGATTCATCGATTTTCGTATATTTCCCGTCGGCGAAAAAATAATATTTCGCAAAGTCAAATATTTTATTATTTTCGTCTCGTCAGTCCAAACGCGTTTTCGTTGAAAACTCTAAAAGAATATCGATTGCTATTCAGGTGCAAGCCAATCGGTTAGGTCTAGGTAACTTCTGGTATCGTTTCTACGTTTAACCGACAGCACAATGACACTTATTCCAACGTTTTCTCACGAGTTTATCAATAAACGAGGGTCGGGAATACGGACACGCCGACACTTACTCTTAAATATGTACGCGTTAGGTTGGATATTTTATCCGGTACAATATGTAAAATGAAAACAAATCACAAAAAGCATTTTTTTTTTCTCACCACTTACCTACATGGAAAATTAATTCCTGGTCTGATTTTAAACGTATAGACAAAGGTCTGCCGTACTCCATACAAGTATCCATACTGATAACTGCCATCGCTCGAAATGGAAATACCGACGGAAACATTTCCAACTAAGCACGGATGATGAAAATTCGGCGGTGTTTTAAATGAACGATTTCCGTATGGACGACATGTAAAAATATTAAACAGCACCATAAGGAAAATAATATTAATCCCACTCGCACGGAAATCATTTGATGTTTTCCTTTTTTATCGAAGATAATTTTTCGCGTCATTAACCTACGCCAAGAATTCTTGCACCGACTCTTTTCAGATTCGGACGTATTGCATAGTACACGGTGGTTCCCAAACTTTATTCCGTAGCTCTACATAATTTTATTATAAGTTATTAAAATACAAGTCGAGGTATACTTGGATAATCATTATGTCTATTTGGAAAAATAAGTACTATATTATGGCTTTTAAAATGAAGAAGTTTAAATTTTCACGACATACTATAATATAATATATAGTATGCCATAATTTGGGAAATACTGGTGTATATACGTACTAAGTATTTTCCTGATACCGGTCGTTTTTACATTTTCTGGTTTCTCAGAGTATTTTTTTATAAACGTGTTATATCAAATACGGTTATAAACTTCGATCGTTAGCTGCAAAGAAAAATATTTAATGATCATATTATTATACTTTTTAACGGTAATTTTGCACAATGTCATTGATTCAAAAGAATATATTGTCGATTTTTTTTTCGGCTTACGCCAAAACTGATTATTATAACAGTAATAACAGTTTATGATACTAACCATTTAAAGTATAATTGCAGTTTTCACAGAATTTCACTAAAATCAATGTACTATTTGCACTCATGCGTCGATTTAAAATACAGCTAACACAATAGCTTGATAATATTATTATAATCGAAAATTGTTTATTTTTTTAATCGTAAAACATAATTTCTGTCCGCTGTTAAATGAGTATTTTACCGATGAAACTATATATACACAATTTAGGTCTATCGGAAAACTTCCAATTAATGAACACAACACAAAGAGCGTATGTGAAAATAAAATAAACAAACGGAAAAAATAATTTCGGCTTTTGGTGAATAGTATTTCGACGTATTATCGAGTTACCGATTTAAAGGGAAACGACGAGGTTATAGGTATTTAAAATATTTTACGAAAATATCAGTGAAACGTTTGATCTCACACGATCAAAATTAAAAAAAAAAAAAAAAAAAACAAATAACAATATTAATAATAATAATAATAATATAGAAAATCTCATAGGACCAATTGTTATAAAATAAAAAGAAATTTAAAAAGCCGAAAATTGTGTTCTCTTTTTTCATTATTTTCTAAAAGTAAGGTATTGTTTTGAACTATAGACTACAATACTCCTATAGTACAATATTTATTATATTTTTCACGTTTAAATGGAAAAAATGATAATGTAGATAAATTATTTTCAATGAAATAATATTTCTTATGCAGAAATAACATGATACATTAAACGTTCTATGTTACCACTGGGAGTACGTTGTTAATAGTCAAATAAGATTCTATAGATCAATTTGCAGCTGGAATTTTATTGACAAAAACCAAAATGGTAATTATTATTAAAGTTAATTTTTTTTTTCTTTGTATACAATCAAAACAAAGTATTATACTGAACCAATAATATGTAATTTGACATGTTTATCGGCTATAACATTTTAATATCTTGATTACTTAGATCAAATTGTGAAAATTATAAAATACAAATATTTTTATCTTTGAGACTCGCGAATATATTCATGTTGGCCACTTATGCTAAATATTATGAATTTATGACTAATACTAATAGTGGTGCGAAATGATTAGGTATACAAGGAGATATTTGTACCATTATTGTATTTTCAATAAAAATACCGCATAATCACGATTAATAATATTAAATATATTACTAGTCTGTGATGAGTATTTTTAGTATATAATATTCATAGTAAATACAATTTTATACCCATCAACAATTAATGAAATAAATGAATAATAAAGTTTGAATAATAAAAAAGTCCTGCCCTCTTAAACATAGTAATAATATATTAAAAATACTATTTCTACAACGAAAATACGATAAATATATCCACTAGCGAACTCGTTACATTGTCATGCGAACCCAAGCGTCGTAAAATGTTTGCCGGTAGATGGCTGCAGCTTTAAGCCCGCCAATCCTGAGAACTTTCCGATCGCACTGTTGTTGATCCAAGTACCAGATGGCGTCGTACGGTATACGTATGCGAAATACAGGCCGTTGCGATTTCGCCATCCAGCGGCAAAGGGATCCGGAAACGCTGTGACCAGTACGTCTTTTTACGTACTGGTCATGCAATATCCATGTAGAGCGAGTTTGACCTATTGAAAAACCGCCTCGTTCCAAACTTCGTGATAACGGTGAGATATTGCAAGTGCAGTTGACGATAACACGTCATGCTTGTATATTATAATATGGTAAAAAACACGTGATACGAATTAAAATAGGAAATTTAATAATAGTATGTAAAAAAAAAATAATAATAATAATAATAAGCTTTTGAGACTATAATATAATATATACGGTCGGGTGAGACACATCCAATAGGCGAACGATATAATTGCTGTAATGGAATTTTTGAAAACTTTTTAAACCGAGTGGATTAGTTTAATTCAATAATATTATAATACATTTGAAAAATGACCAGTCCAAAACACCAACTAGACATAGTTTCCTATCAGAAACTTGACATCGTTGTGATGTGATCGCGGAACGTTCCTTCTGGTCGAAATCCTGTACACCAATGGTAGCCAAACTACGGCCCGCGAAAGGATTTTACATTTAGTGTTTACCTAAATATCTAATTATATACCAGAACCTAAAATTCTAATGACATTTTATGTTTTTCTTTTTTTTATACGGCCCGTAGTAAAATAAAATTTACCACCAACGGTGTACTCGGACAAAAAAAAAAAAAAAACACACTTAACATGCATTCCTAATCGTTTCGCTCATAATGTAAAAAAAAGCACAGCAAAATGCGTACAGAGTAGATCACGGTAATAGTGTCTTTAAATTTGATTTCAACGTACAATAATCATATTATGCACGGGTATCATAATATTATACCCGTTCACCGCGAGCGTATGTTATACCAATTATTCTATCATTAATGTCCATGACGGTTTAAACGACTAATATATTATATGAAATGATGATTTGCGCACCGTAGTCTCTCTTGAAAATACGAGTTTTAACAATGCACAAATACTATACTGTAACTACGCAATACGTACAATATTATTATACTACCACACTGGTACATCCAACTAACTTCAATATTAGCTGCAGTGAGACCGCGTGTGTTTTAAATAACGAGTCGATTATATAGGTGATGTATATAATATTGTCAATACTTTAATATGTACTATTTATTTGGACGTTGTGCAATAATTTTAGAAAACGCGTTTTGATGCTGTGTTTAAGATAAAAATATTAATACAATAATAAGTATATAATTATATAAGTAATAAGTATATAATATAGTGCACATTTACAATCATATTCATTTATTCTAAAACTATCATTCTCAACCTTTTTTATTTCATGCACCCCTTGTACATTTTCAAAAATCTTACGCCCCCCTTAATTGTAGTTTAGATTTAAAAGACAACGATTGTCCGAAAATTAATTTACTGTTTTCAATTTTACTGACTATAAAATTATATAACTATTTTAACAACAAAATTTTCATTATATCAATATCACTATATTCCCCACAAGCAGTAACTAAATTTCCCCTTCCTCTCGGTTGGGAACCACTGTGCTAAACGACGGAATTTTGGGGTTTAAACGATCGTTTTAGAAAATAAAACATAAACTCGACGAAATCTGAACAACAAAGATATACGGACAGAAAATAATTGAAAATGTATACGCTTGATGATTTTTATTTCTCACCGAAATAGAGAGATACAGAGAACCAGATAAAGAGATATAACTATTGTTAAAGTGTTTTTTCTCCGAAAATGACGGAAACACCTTCATAACGAGATCATCAGAACACGTATAATATAATATATTGTTTGTTTTGGGAAATATCAAGTCTACACACGTCGAGAGCGTTCTGTGAGACTGACTAAGAAGAATGAAAATTAATCCTGATAAGCGTTTTGAAATAGTATTATCATTATTACCATTGACACGTTTAAAGAAACAAGTATTAATCTAGAGACGCAAGTGCACTATCTCTTTGTTAACCGTGCACTAATTGTTAACACGATATTTTACTTTCAAGCCGATAAAGTTTCGATGTTCGTTGAAATGCACAAGTGACAGTGCATGATACCATCCAGTATGACAGTGACCGTCCAGTAAGCATTTTGACTAATACCAAAAACACCATACCAGTATACCGGGTCCTGTTTATCATTTTTTTTTCCCCTATTCTATTCGACCCAATATAAATAAAAATAACATAGTATTATATTATTATACACTGACATTTTCCAGTGACACCACATGTTCCACACTGTAGTAGTATAATAAAATTCCAATGTATTTTACGTTTAAATCTGACAAACAGGTAGATAACCCGCCTACATCAATATAATATTCGTGCAGATACCGATATCGCAAAGCGGAAAAACAATCAAAACAGTCGAATATTCCCAAAAAATGCAATACTTTCGTTTCTATTAACGGTACCCTTAATTTACCATCAACACCACAATATGTATTTCGAAACAATGTATAATATGAGCTTTTTGGTTATTTTCTATTGTTTTTGGGTTTACCGCAAATGGATATGCCGGCAACGTACAAAAATAACTGCATGGCTATATGATAAAATTTTCCAACAACAACAAACTGTATTCAATAAAAAAATATTCGTGATGGAACACCTACGTAGTACATCAACTTCATATCAATAAAATATTATCTTATACATTGGGATGTCCCAGGAAAATGTTGTGATATATCCAAGGACACATTGATATTTTAAAATGTGTATAATATAAAATCGATCATAAAATAACAAAAGAGACACACGTTTAAGCAATAATTTATTATTTGATTTTTTGTTGTTTAAATAATGATTTTATTTGTATTAAAACAGGCTTTAAAAATAAATTATTCAATTTTGCTCCACAATTCCCTCTATCTCGATAAATGCTCGGGTGTCCCTTGGGAGGCAAGCCCCGTAATAATTTGGGAACTGTTGTCTTATAAGATTAATTTTTTAGACTCTCGGGGACCACAAATATTCATACTTTAACTAAATTTCTATTATGGTAAAATATTTAACGTAATATAGTAGTTTCATAATTATCTTATCTAATTTTCTGATGATTTCAAAACATTAGTGGTAATGTTTGGTTAGATCATACACTATTTTTTTGTAAGCTTTAAACAAGCAATAAAAATCATGAGATTGACGATGGTTAAAAGTTGAAAGTTGAAACGTCAATTCTTTAAAGCAAATAAACTCTGTGAAATGGATATTAATAAATAATTTACAAAAATAATTTTCCTTTCATATTTTTGAGAAAATCTTGCGTAAAGATTTTGTAAAAAATTTACCACTGATCTTTTCGAGTTAAGTGATGATTTACCAACAAAATCAATATTATTAAACAACATTTCGTCTCCAAACGTTAGATAAATATTTTTAATAGTTTGGACGAACTGTATGTATGTATGTACATTTTAGTAAATATAATATGTTAATGTACATGGAATAATTAGATTTTCAAGCATTTGGCTTAAACCAATATTAAATACGACTGCCGTCTCTTTCGATTTGTTCAAATATAATATTTTATTGATTGGACTTTTTATTTCATTGTAATAATGAAACGCCAGTATATAACGTCATCAGTTTAAGGCCCAGTATAGTGGAGAATTTAAGGTAAATTGGATTTCCGGATCAAGATCTTAGTTTTTGGGGCCAAATATTTTAGAACTTATAAAATAATATAGTAAATACCATTTATTGTCTTTGTTTAAACTATTTTTTTTTTTTATTATTATTATTATATATAATATTAGTGAAGACCATCTGTGTCTGAATATCCGACCGTTTAATCCACAAATTACACTGTGAATAAATTATAATGGTTTACTTAGGATATTTCAATAGTAAAATATGACATGAAATACGCAGTTCCATTAATAATTATAGAGCATCTATTTTAATTTTTGTTGCAAATAATTATGTCATTATGGTAAACATAGTATACACATTTTGTCTATTCCGATATTTTATATTTAATTTCTTGATTTATATTAGTGTATTGCATAATATTGTTACAAAAGCAGTATGCATTGTGTAAACAAGATCTGAACAGACTAATTAAATAAACGAAGCATATTTGGAGAATACCGAGACCCAGAGAAGTATTCGTAATTTGACATCTCCGTTCCGTCGTCGAAATATGAAATAAAAAGATATTTGGAGACGAATTTGACTTCAATTATATTAATACTTGTAAAGAGCGAGACGAATTTCACATTAAAAACATTGTTTTTGTTCTGTAATCAAATGTTTTGTTTTAAGTTCACAGATTTGAATGGTACTAGGATGGTCTTAATTGGTCCTAGAGCCAATTATACGTTTATGTAAGGTGATAAAAATTTTCTAACGAAATATTTTTATTTTTACATTCATAGTTATATTCTCTTTTATTATTATTTCTTAAACAAATAATAACTGTGATGTTTACCATATTGTAAATTGTTTTTTTTTTTTCAAAACGATCAAAAAATGAAATATTTATTTATATATCAACGAGAATATTGAAATGGAATAAAAGGGTAACTGAGCAATGTATATTTTTGTTGGACAAATTTTTACACAGTATTACCTAGTGGCAGTTGCTAGTTATATTTGTTAAGAAACGATCGTCTTAGTCCGTTATCTTGACATAATCAAAATGTTAAAAATCTTTAAACTAATGTTGAAATAGTTAAAAATGAAATAAACTATTATAAATATATTATGTATCAGTATTTTATACTATGACATCAACATTCAATAAAATTCAACGAATTTTTACTATCAAGCCTATGCGTGTTATATGTTTATTAAATAAATAGACTAAATATTACTGTTTTGTTTACTGTCTTGATGGTTTGAAAGTGTTCGTTCGTATAATTTCCTAGAAAATGACTAGAGAATTCTAAATAGTTTTATACTTCAAAATACGCCTGAACCAACTTCCTAAAAAAAAAAAATAAATAAAATAAAAACAAAAAACTTTATTAAAATAAAACAATCCCCTTCTCACCGCCGGAAATTGGAACTAGAAGCTCTAGTTCACATCACCGTTGCAACCATAGTTTTTTGTTACAATTTTTTTCCATTTGTGTCTGCAATATTCATTTTATAGAAGGATTATTTTGTGAAACTTTTAAAGCACTCACCGCTTTTCAGGAAAAGTATTTGCATACGTATAAAAAAAAAAAAACTACATCTATATGAAAATCATTCGCTAGCTGCCACCGGTTATGTATTAATAAAACTTTTAACTTGAATAGGAAATAAATAATAATTTCTATTATTCATTATTAATGCACAACAATGATGACTATTATATGGGATATTTAATTTATTCAATCATTATAATCGGTTATATCGAGTAGACATTACTCAACTAGTGTGAATGTGTGAGCTGTATTCATAAAGATTGACACCTTTTTATTTATATCATATTATGCATAAGTTCGGTGTTCAAGAAAAACGGATGCAATTGTTATAATATTGTGTTAAACAAAATTCTACATCAGAAATATATATGTTCATAACGGTATGAATATTTTTTATTTCGTAGTCTTTCAAGGGTGGTTGACCTATACTGGGATAGAGATTACGCACAATATTTATTCGTAGTCCTCGCCGGATAATTTTATTTTATTTTAAATTTTACAATTTTATTTATTGGTTTAAAAAAAAAAAAAAAATCGCTTTTGTTCGGAACAATAATAGAGTGATATATATATATATATATATATATATATATATATATTTAAATAAAAACGAAATTACGTTTATAACAACATTGCCCTGCGTGTCATGCGAACGAGAAAAAAAAATGAACTTGGTTCCAAGTTATTTTATTAATATTAAATAAATCGTAGTTAGTGTAAAACAAACTTAAATTGAAATTGTTTAAAAAGTACCTTTAAAAATCCAAAGTTAAACTGACAACATTTGGATTGAAAACGTAAAACAAAAATAATTGAACACTAAAAATGTTTATTTCGTTTTTATTTTCTAAACTCAATTCGTATTGCCAATCATGTGAAAGTTTTATATATATATATACATTCGGAGACGAAATCGATTATGAATATAATATAATAATTAGAGATACTATCGGGCTGTGCTCATTATAGTTTTCTTTTTTTTTTCTACGTAATGCCTATACCGTAATCTACAAACGATATAATACGATCGTTTCGAGTTTTTTGTGATCCTACAAAGCGTATAAAACATAACTGCAGTCGATAATAATATTTACAAATCGTACTCGTCCCAATTAAAGCAGTTACACTGTCGCGCGTCTGTATATACGTACACCGTTGAACCTATTTGGGTGTAAGTGATTTAGTGAATGCACGTGTAATAATATGCGGTATATACCAGTTTTTTTTTTTTTGGAAAGACTTAACAAATGTTTTTTTTTTTTTTTCATTTGTTTCAGGTGAGTGAATTTTCCACGATTTAACGCCAGGAGTTCCACGTATTGCGGATGGCCGAAAACAATATTAACATTTTTCGTTTTCCACACAATATAGTTTCGGCATAGTTGCGTTATAATATTATATTGTTTAATTTCAATTAATTTTGTTTATTTTCGCGATATTAAAAAACAATATTATTCTGCGCATAGTGTACGAGTTTTATAAAAAAAAATCTAATCGAGTGTACGCATCATACGCGCATGCTCTTGAAAACTCGAACGAAAATCATACCATAATAATGTAATACACCGTCCTGACGTGGTGGCCGTGTTTCGCAGCTATTTTTGCTTTTGGCTCCATCTGAACAAATACGCAGGACAGTTCGGTGGATCGATGATCGGTAAAAAAAAAAAAGAAAATAAAAAGATTATCAGGTTTGTGGTCCGCTTTTGGCTTGTTTTCATTATTTTTTTTATTTTTATTTTTAACAGCTCGGTAAATCACAATGCAATCATAGTAATATTATTACTAGGATCGCAGTGCGTGAGCGATTTCGCACGGTTGGTTATAAAACGCAACGCCACGTTGTATAATACGGGAGATTAGCAGTTGTTCGAAAAAATGATAAGAGAGAGGTACTTGATAAGAATCCGAAAACCAAAACATAATGCCAACCGTCGGACAAGAAAAATCTTTTTCTTTATCTTAATTATGATAGTTTAAACTGAATGAAGTAATTACTACTTTATAGCTATTTAATTTAAATCATTTTATGTTGCGGCCGGATTCCCAAATATTTTACATAAATACCATATAATATATTAATATTGCAATATAAAATTATAAACGAACAAGTTTTTTTTTTTCGTCAAATATTGTTCTTTCATATTACTTCCATAAAAAAATTCATATTGATATAATACGAGTAATATTATGATTAAGAATATCAAAATCAAGTATAATATGCCCGATAAAATAGAAATATGCATAAATATGCCAAAAGAGCAAAAACTCTCTAAATATTCAAAAATATGCAGAATAAGACTTCAAATATTTAACCAAGGTATCTTGAAATGGATTTCTATGTTATCTAGCATTGAATACAACACAGCAAGATTGATATGCAAATACATGTCCTGATCATGATTATAATAAATTGATTTATGTGGAGAATAATGATAGTGGTATGTATTCTACCTTGAAATAAAAATTATGATTTTAAACATTATGATGCGGCTCATACAGGATCAGGATCAATATTATTGTTCAATATTTACATCAATAAATGTTTCAATTTTTTATATCAATGGATAATATATTACATTTTACGTGATAAATGTTACCACTAAAAGGAACCAAAACTATTTTTATACACTTTTTTTAATTTTCAAGGTTGGCAACAGATTTGAGGTAACCATTTTTCGGCCAGGGCTGTTATCAATTTTCGGACAACTGCCTACATCCCGTATAATATATAACCTAACGTGGTATCCGGTATGTTGGACCAAGGACCGCGATACGAGAAAACAACATTGTTACGAGCCAATTTTATTAATATTGTACAATGATGGAATCGTTATTGAAAACGACGTCAAACATAAAATAATATGTGTACACTCGTCGTAATAAGCGCATTATTATTATTATTAATACATATTATATTATACGGCACACGTGTAAACATCCGTTGAGACGTGCGGATGGCTGCGTGTATGTATAGGTTGTGTATTATCATTTTTAAATAATACGCGCGTAAAAATATTATAAAATATCATTAATATATTATTACATTTACGTGTACATCCGTCGTCCGCGGCTAGAAATAGAACGGAGACTGCCTTTGTGTACATAATACCTTCGGTGGCTAGTCGTAACGACGGCGGTGTACGCGATAGATGAAAAATTTACGGCACACATAAATTTTGATATCGGATACGTCGTAACGACGCGCGTACCTATACCTATATTATTATAAACGCTTTATAGCGGGGACATTATGTAAATTTAAACAACGTTTTTACTAGTTTAACAATGGTATTATTTATATTTTATTATTGCAAAATCGTAAATATTAAAGGATTCGTATGCGCTCGCGTACCAACTATACACGGGTAAAACCATATAATAGTATATATACGCCGTATTAATAATAATAGTAATAATATGACGGTATATTATTATTACGTGTACATGTACAATACTCTGTTATTTCGAGTTAAAACCTACATACAAATATATGTATAATAATATATCATTCCGTTCACGCACGCGCATCGTTTTGTAGTACAACGTTTTACTACACCAGGTCTTCGAGTGCAGTACATATAATATAATACTGTTCATAAATAATAATATATGCATGGTGTGTGCTACATAGATTGACTATAATAATTATTGCGATATGTCCTGTGTGCACGTACTGTAAGCTTCATAGAGATGATGATATGATTATGTCTTATTTTATTAATTTTTTTTTTTTAATAACTCACGAGTCTGAAGGTGACGTTTATTCGGACGATGTACGACTTCAATATGTTTGTATACAAGATAATGAAAAAAAAAAAATAATAATAATAATAATGAACATGGTCGTTATAGTCATACGAATCATTTAAAACTAACATTTAGTTTAATTATCTTTCTTAGCTCGAGATATATATCGCAATTGGCAAATATCCGTGGGACGCGAATACGCGATGCACAAATATTTATTTATCTAGATCAGTTGAGTTAATAATTAATTGTAGAACAACAAAATAAATTAGTAATAGAACTATGTAGGAACTTTTTCATACGTTTTCTTTTTTATATATAATATATACTCGCAATGCGCAAATAGTAATAGGTTGGTAGTAACCGCAGCAATTGCGGTTTTATTGTGTACCCGTTTAAGGAGTCTTCAAACATTGTGCTTCTTTAATAATTCAAAGGTACCTAATTATATATGTATATATATTTAAAATGACACGTGCATTCGGTACGATATGTAGTGAACCGGAATGTTTAACATTTTATCCATCGAGCATGCACATTACTGTAGACGTTTCACCAATATTATAGACTCATAGAGCAAAGCCTCGATGGTGGAACGGTGTAGACATCAACGCGATGTTAAAACGTTTAGAGTCTTGTAGGGCCGGGGAACCTTTCGGCATAAATAATTCGGTCGATAACGCGCGCGACGAATCGTAATATGGCCCCTTTCGAAATACCCGTAGCCATTAATCATTTAGACGTGGAATCCTTGGACCTGAGTGCGTGCAACGCGGTTCAGACGTAAATCTCACTCGCGGTTCAAACTCTATATGAGGATAAACATATTATAAAATGGTCAACAATACTGATTTCGTCGTGCAGTGTATACTTGGTGCAACCAAAAACGTTACGTCTAACCGAAAACAAAATAAAAATTATTTTGTTTATATGATTTTACTGGTTCATGTTTTTTTTGAGCTCGATGAAATTTAAAATATTTTTGTTTCGACGAATAATATATTGTTTATGTCTTCCATTCTACCATACCAATCGTCACGAATGCGAGTTTCTTCGTCGTCGATTTGTTTATTTTTAAACAAAACAGACTCTAAGTCTTACAACACGTCATTATGCACTCTTGTCTAATATAATATGTTACAAAAAAATTCAAGTTTTAACTAACGCGTGCAAAATAATCGTAGGGTGATCGGCGAAGTAAAAATAACGTCGGTTTGTTAAAGCACTATTTGACATTTTATACATATTTTATTCCCCACATCTCCTATCGTGGGCGCGCCATCGTCTGGAACTGAGTGACGTGATTTAAATTTATATATTTTAATAATATTCGCCCACGGTGAAAAGGTTCTCTGTGTACAATGCCTTGGATAGTCGACGGTATTAAATTGTTCGACCAACAATTAAATCTTCTCTCTAAGATAACGGTGCAGAGTAGTTTGCCAAGTTAGCTCCTCGGTAAACCTTATAGAATGAATTAATAATAAGAGGATCACTTAATTTCGTGACCGCAAACAGAATTGTGTTGCACAAGCCCTTGAAGTTCACCTAGATAATAATAGTTAATAGTCATTACTTGTAATTTTGCTCCCTAACGTACACGAGTTTGCATAATAATAGTAATAATATTAGTAAAAAATAATAATAATAAAATAAATTCTGAACCCTAAAGTAAAATAGTATAATCACTATAATCTATGGTATAACAATACGTATGACGTAATTATGAATTATAATAACGCCTATCGTTTATTATTTATTCCGTCTACAAATTGTATTATTGCCGTGGCTTAAGTTACCGCAGTAAAAGGGCTGCTTAGAGACGTTGGTTTGATTTTCAACTTTGTTTCGCCTATTACGTGGGTCGACCGATCGATAATATTATTGGAGACAGTACGAGATGTGCAGCTTCGATATCAAAGTTTATGGGGATAGAGGGATGTAAATTCTAAATGATGAATCACCACTTGGATCAGACTGGAACGACGGGGATTATAACAACGAATGAAAGGATAAATTATCTTGATTTGTAAAATGATCGGTGATTCTCAAATGTTTCTTGCAGTTAAGCTTTCTCATTATTTAAAAAACCTTTGGCGTGGATAAAGTAAATCCATCAGTGCTCGATAAAGCGATAATGAGATCGAGCCTTAACTTTGAGTAATTAATACCATTAATTTTATAAATTTAATACAAGTGATGACCTATCATTACAATCATTGTCATCCTCGGGTTAGGTTAACCGCGATAATGGGAATAAGTTGACCAAAGAATTGGATTTACTTATTTTAGTCTGAACATTTAAATACTATTTGTTTTATAATTACGTGATAACATCAATAAACAACCAATGTTAATCATGGTCTGGTAATTATAATATCAAATCGAAATAACTATAAAACATTTTCAACCCTATTTAACGATATTACATATGATTACTTGGACAATAGACAAATAATTGCCCCTAAAAGTACTATACTTATCAAACTCGAATATTTACCTCAAACGACTTCAAAATTGGTGTTTTATCAAAATTGAAATAGGTAAGAACAAATTAATTTAATAAAACTGCCATTTCATCGCGTTAAAGAAATATTAGATATGTAATAAAAGATCCAAGGAAGAAATGTGAAAATGAAAATTGTTGAGCGAAGACAAGATTATGCTGATAGAAAGCACTCTAACAGTATTATAATAATATTATAACCCCACTGCTGAATTTATATCGTTTGAACCGATGTGACTTATAATAAGAAAATTGTACACCAGTCACTACCACGACCGGTCCGTATGACATAGAATGAATAAAATTTGTGTATACGAATGTACGATACAAATATACTCACGTGTGCATATGAAATGATACCCCATTATATGATATAAAGTGCGACATTCAGCAGTAGGTTCTGACGATTCAAATAAAAACCCGTCAAAACCCTACAATACTGCTTTGTATGCAAAAAAATAAAAATTGCAATTTATCGGTGTAAAGTTACGAGCGAAAAATCTGTTTAAATTTTTCGCAAAACTATAAACGACAAATGAAACCCAAATGTCGGTAAAGTAAACAACACGTGATGTTGCTGCATGAGGTATAATATTATATACCAGTCCAGGCAGTTAGTCTAGCCTAACAGTAAAGTTAATCTAGTTTTTGTGAACAAGTACGCGCATCATAATATTTCCTTAGAACTAAAATATTTCTATTTAAATCCTAACGGACCCGCGCTGTGGGCGTGGAGGTGTCATGGAAGTGAAATTGCGAGTAAAAACAAATGCGACGTTATAATGCCGAAAATGGAAGCGTAATCACTGAGCCACTGCATCTTTAACTTTTTCTGCAGTTTTACTCATGTTATTATTATCGGGCAATATGTACCTTCATAATATGTAGGTGCATTCGGTAAACGTATACCCGGTATACGCACGTCGATCGACACAAGTTTCTATTTTCACGTGGAGACGCACGTGATATCGAGGATTAAAATATTGTATATTATTATTAAATTAATTTCAGTTCACACATGCGACCGGGTTATTTGTTACCGTATTATTTTTTTCAAAAAACGTTAAAAATATTAAAAAATAAAAAAAAAAAAAAATTGTAAATTGACATTGATACGTTATAATCAACGAAATAGTAATAAAGGCCTTTCACATGGGATATTATTGCAACGCATAAGTACCTACTCAAGCCAAACTATCAGGTGAAGAAGTTATGAACAGTATACTGTTTTATTACCATTATATTGGTGTGTACTATTGTTTGCTTATTTCCTTTTTCTTTTTCGTCTTCGTTTTCTCATACTTCGACGGACTAGCCCCCCAAACACACGGCATATATCACATCCATTCTTCATGTACGACTGAGCTGTATAATAATAACTGCAAAATATGTACTGTGAGTATGTTTTGACTATAGAACGTTCACGTTTGACACGCGTTTTTAGCTATCACAGAACGCGGTCAAACGCGTGTTTTATGCGTCCACGTGAACCTAGCCTAATAATGATATTATTGTCGTCGTACCATTGCTCTATTTATGTAGACAGCTAGACTTATTTATTGTTTGCCGATTCCGGTGGTTCTATAATACATATGTACAAATACGTCTGATGGATAACGCAGTCACGTCGTAGTCGTGAAGGCCAAGGGTGCGCCAAGCACGTCTAAATAGTCACGGTTGTGTGTGTGTGTGTGAGTATGCGTACATAATTTATTACAGTATCGCGATTGTACCGAATGGCAGATAAAGATCTGCGTGAAACCCGTGACTACATAGGTCGAAATGGTTCTTTCGTATTCAAATCTTAAGCGTACGTAACGATTCACCCGTAATTCATACGTGTTGAAAAAAAAATACGTTGACTTAACCATTCATTGTGAATTTGTGAATATACGTTGTTAAGATTATTTTTCTTCGGTTTTTAAGGTGAGAAACATTATGTTCTACGATATTATATCGTTTTTGTTTTGTCACCAACAAAAATGGATTCAAAGTTATTTATCGCAGAGAAATGCAATTTCATTTTTTTTTTTTAAATCCACGGACACGGTCACAATCATGCGACACGCGTTCACATGTAGATATATACATCCATATGGTCGTCGGTATGGAGAGTACTTATATTTGTATTAACTACTCTTTTATTTTTATCTCTCTCTCACTATACATATATTACTGTTTCTGTTCACTTCGTTTCTTAACAGTTATTAAATATTTTAATTCCACTGGTTAACGAGCGTTCCATCAGCTATTATGATGCAGAGATAGTATTAATAACGTTTATAGAAGAAAAAAATTAATTTATTTATTAGAACAAATGGGGTGAAATGATACCTAATAGTTAATTATAGTTACTTCGTCCTTTGGTGTTGCTAAACATGGTTTTACAGATTTCAGATTGTTTTACGTATAAATCAAACATGTAACTCCAGAGAAAATATGATTAAAAAAAGCCGCTATATTGAATTCGATGTTTTCAACGATTGTAATTTATTTATTTATTTATTTACTAATTACACACCGGATCATGCATAATCTACTCCACGTCGAAAGTTTTGTTAAAAAAAATCAACAACAATATTATAAATACGATTAACTCCATGGGAAATATCATTTGTCTAATAACACCGATACCGCAAGTCGTTGTAGCGTGTTCCAAAGGCCGAATGAGAATTGAAAAGCCACGCATAACCGTATACGTAGACAATAATAAAACCGTGCGATACGTGCAGTATATTATTATTATTGTTATTATTATCTGTGCGTCCTCTGCTTTGTTTCAGTGAAATAATAGTATTCATTATCGTACAATACGTGCACATGGTATATTATAATATCAATGGCTAATGGCCGTGGGCAAGGCGCGTACAAGGCACACACGGTTAGGATATGTGCCTATATAATATCAATGGTGCGCTGATGGTGGAACGGTGAATGGTCTTAGGAGGTTCGGCAGGCTGCATGATAATATAATTCAATAAAATTTAAAAAAAATTATTTGGATTGATTTTTTTTACGTATAGTAGTGTGACCTGTGGTTTCTTATTGATATTTGTTTACCGTTCTTGGACGCTTATGCGTATAATATGCCGATAATATTTTATGTTATTACGAATATTGAGTAATCAAAAAAAAAAAAAAAAAAATATCACTTCTTATATCATAGAATAAATTTTGGCCTCTTACAATAATTCTAATAACTTTTGTAAGCTGTAAAATATTTTGTTTCACCACGAATTATTGAACCCTATCGTAATATCAATGATTATAAATACTACTGTTGTAGTATGCATTTCCAATCAATGATAATACTCATCGCAAAAAATCGAAAATAGAATACGCCTAAATTATGAGGTAATATAAAGAGGGATAATTATTGCCCAGCCTTCCCCACCCCCCGACCATCCCATTAGATCGCATTATTAAAACGGCGTTTAGAGCCGACATGCTATAGATGTATACGGTGTACAACAGAGTGCAGTTAAGTTTTTTTAAAAGTCGTTTCCGAAACAACTGCACTTCAGACGTATATAAGCCCCTAACAAGTACGAGTATCGTGTCACACGTTCAAAGGCGTAACGAACCTCTTACTCTTTCGGTCTTTATTAGTGAACATTCAAAATTATGTTTTTTTTTTTTGTTCCACTCGATGTTTTTATTATTTTAAATATACGCGATTCATGAAAAAAAAATGCAATTAAACGCTTGCTTAGTGCGCTAATTAATGCACGTACATCAATCAAACTAACAAACATTAAATATTACACGTTTATCAGTGCAGCGATAATACTACGCGTATAATATTGTATTGTAATGTATTAACGTTTTTATTATTTTACTTATAATATATTTGTCTCGCTTTCGGAACGAATATAACATAGGATGCGAAAAGCATTTGTGATATTAAAACGACTGCAGTGTATTAAAATGTAAATAGTTTTCCGAGAGAAAACAATAAAGAGACTCTTTTTAGCATTTAGACGATTTAATTTTCCATTTGGAATTCATAAAAACTACAGTATCGGCTTTAGACATGCAAAGCGATTACGTAGAAAAAAATATCACAAATTATATACGGAAACAAAAAAAAAGACAAACAAAAGTAATATTATACGTGTACTGCATGCCGTGTATTATAATTGTAGGTCATCAGCGGTACATTTATGGATAGCAGGATCATGGGACGACAGCAGGAGAAAACTGCAGTGGTATGTCCAAGGGAAAAACTTTTTCCAATAAAATTTTTGGATTAAAACAAAACACAAGTACCTATATAATATTATGATAAATTATAAACAATTTTGTGAATAATCGTAATTTAATTGCGAATGCAATTTTGAAATTTGAAAACCACTTAAAAATATAGAAATTTAAAATCAAAATCAGAGCGCCAGCTTTACGTACGTATACTACCATACTGTTCCTAATATGAAACCTGTCAACACGCATACGGTCTTTGAGGATAATGTTTAAACAAGTATTATATTTGTTATGTGTACATTATACTCTGTCGACTCTTGGAATATGCCAACTAAAATGGGGAATAGTAAGTTCCTACACGAGAGTAGCAGGTAAACAATTACATACGTTAGTTTCTCTACGGACATATATAAGTTCCTACACGGTAAAAAACATGTACGTATGTTAGTTCCTACATGGCGGAAAAGGTTATAAATATGTATAACTTATTCGTTGTATAATCTGAAATTTTTTCATTTATGCCACAGTACCAACAGGCGTATCGTTTTAATAATAATCGGTCCATCCGTAGCTAACCAATATACATTCAAATATACTTCATTTAAAGCAAAACATATATGAAACTACGGGAAAATACGACAAGCTACAAGCTAATAATAGTATCCCAACTATATTTTTTGACGTACACAATATTTACGACTTAAAATACGGATACAAATGATACACTACTTGATTTTAGTTAAATAATCTTATAATTTGTTATAACTATACACAGTAAAATATACAACTGGTTATCTTTATTAAAAGTTTTGTTAGTATTGTTCGAAACATCCGTGTGTCCGTACATCCGTATATATCGGTCACAATGAGCGAAAACGTATCATTCATGTTGAGTGAAAAAGGCAAACAACTGCTAGTTTTGAATGATTTTAAATTTTTTAAACATCATACATCTAAAAAAAATAAAAATACGTGTTATAAATAAATGTAGTGCAAAAGTTTATGCTAAGGGTCAAAATGCCCAGTTAATGAATATGTTACGCCGAATTTATGAAATTGCCAATTACATGAAATCGGCAGAAAAATTGCCGATTTCATGAAATCAGCAACGCTATTGCCGACAACGTGAAATCGGCAACTATGCCACCAAATTCACAAAATCGGCAAATTTTGATTGCTAATTTCATGAAATAGGCACACTTTTTTTCTGCCGAATGCGTGAATTCAGTGCATGATACATTACAAATAGTGATACCTATATAAATAACCAAAATTTCACGCGTGTTCATTATTGGCATTACCAAGCCATTATCTTTATTCCCCGTGACGATAACACGATGCCATCATATAGGTAAGTACAAAAATGTTATCATAGTTTGTATTGCTTTGATAAAATAATGAACACATGGAGCGGAACAGTTTGGCTGCTACAAAGTACTGTTCTCTAACGACTGCAGACGTTCAAAATTTAAAAAATGAATATTCTTTACGGGAACTAGTTTGATTAGAGTCAGTCGGGACCGGACAAGGATATCGATGTTGTACTTGCCGTACGAATTGCACATCAAAAAAGTGTACATGCAGAAAAAATCACATGATGTGTAATTCAGCGTGCCACCCCGGCCGTAGTTGCCAAAACTTATAAATATAATATAAATATATAACTAAACATATTAATATAAATTCATAACTTTCGACTTTTTTTTATTTTTTTTACAACTTTTTACGCATAATTTATAATTACAGTATGATTTTATTATATTTCCAGTGTGTTATGTACAATCATAAATATAACACATTAATTTATATTGAATTATATGTTATCATTATTTTAAAAATGGTCTTGCCGATTTCACGCAATCGGCAGTATTATGCATTTCAAGTTTCCGATTTCACGTTGTCGGCAACAGCGTTGCTGATTTCATGAAATCGGCAATTTTTCTGCCGATTTCATGTAATCGGCAATTTCATAAATTCGGCATAACAAATACATATAAATCGTGTTTTGATCACAGTCATGCAAGTGATGACACTTTAAAACGGCAAAAAATCAGCAATTCTTGCAAAAGTTAAGATGTAGATTCTATAGTTGAAAACCCGTCAAAAATAATACGGAAAGAAATGTCTAAATATGTTAACGAAGGAGACTAAAATAGTCCTTTTTAACTATCAATTTCGGTTAAAGATAATATAAACACATCGCAAAATCACCTCATACGACAAGATATTTAGTATTATAATATTATAACGTATTGAACGAGCAAAGCACCAAAAGTGGTATTATAGAAACTATACGCATTTAGTAGGCCGTATTAATGTATTATACGTTATAATTACGCTTTGTGTTGTCATTATAATACGTGCATTATTTTGTACGTTTAATGTATAAGTACGAAAGACATTTCATTGATACCTTTTTGAGTTTGAAAACGTTTCTCAACGTTGTAAATATTATTGTTGTTGTACACGTGTGTGTACGTAATGTGCATTCGCATTACGCGTATTATATAATCTGCTTATATTAAGTACACACGCGTCGTCAACGTTGTTTTTATTATTATTATTACTATTTTAACGAATAACCGTGAGACACGCGTTCATCAATATTATAATATATAGTATAATATATACATGTATATATCGTTTTAACCATTATCGTTGCAGTGAATGTATCACGCAACCGCGTTTTAAGTACGCAAAGATCGAATCGTTTCGAAAGTATTAAACTTCCAAGTGCCGAAGTCGTTCGGAAAACTAAATTTTAATATAAACCGTATTACATGCAGAGCGTGCACGATTACAACATTATTATTATTATAAATATATTATAAATTGTTGTATATGCGAAGTGTAGCTATCGATTCGCCACTCCACCACCCCGCGTGTACAACGAACCCCGGTGATTAGACGTACGGGAGGTTGAGGAATGTTTTACACGGCTCCGGGTGGAATAACCCCCAAAAGTCAAAATTGACGCGACGAAAAGTTATTTAAAACACTCCAAAAACGATCTGGTGAACATGAAAATTTAATCGACGTACGTTACCGAACTGCGGAAACGAACCAAGTCACATTCTATAATATGTTTAATGTTCAGTTGGCGAGGAGTGTTTATTTTTTTCATTTTTTTTTTTTTTGTGTACATTATTTTCGATCGATTCCGTGTACCATTCCCGCATTTCTTCGTTCAACCATCAGTCACTCCATATCTCGTTTACCGTCATGCATTATATATATATATATATTATACCGTTATCCCACTCGTGGAGAATCCAATCGATATCGATTCAATTAAGGTCAAATCGAGCGGCAGCCAATCTCCGGCATGATAATACGTACGTGAACTGACGTCTTGGGCGTGGGCCGGAGGTGGTCGGTAGCGGTTAACCGTAAGCGTATATTCTTACCGCGGTCGAAGTTAATAATATATAATTTAATGAAAAGTTTGAAAATCCTTCGGTCACATACTACGTCTTTTCTCCGAACACCCACGCGATGCTTACCCGGTTTCGGTAATATTTTTTCGCTAAAACGATAACGTGATACGCGCACAATACAGTTCGCTCAAACACGCACGATAACTTATAAACATATAATATTTTATAGTATCATATATAGCGACAGCTTTACGCGAATCCACTTGGATATAGCTGAAGACAATCGGTTTTTTTTTTTCTTTTGCCCGCAGATATCACGACACGACACGTTTTTCATTACTATTGATACCATGACGGTCGATCGCATATATATACCTATTGGGTATTGCACTACATATATTTATATACGGGAAAAACAAAACGGATTAGCGAATAACGACTTTCAATAATCCAGTGGACGTTACATTTCCAAAAGGTTATACATATTCAAAAACACGTTTGTATTCACAATGATTCTGATTGAACAGTGGCGATCATCGATTCCAATTAGCGAATTGATAATGTATAAAATATTTGTATATTATGCGGTATGTGAAAATTCGTTGTTTGAGAAATGTCTTAATTAACTCGCATCAAAGTCTAGAATAGTTTAAATTGTATTATATTCATACATATATATAAGTATATGTGTATGTCATGTATGTGTATTGTACGTGTTGTAAAAATTCATTGTTCGAGAAATGTCTTGATTAACTCACATCAAAGTCTAGAATAGTTTTAATTGTATTTGATCCGTCTCTCTTGTTTGTATTAAAAAATCAATGCAATTAAATGCTATCCAATTAACATTTGAAAAGCGCCACTTTTGTTCTAACTTATATATATATATATATCTCCGTACGCTAAAATATACCTGTATACACAGGCACATTTGTAACTGCCAAATTACTTTGCGAAATAAAAACCTTAAACAATTTTTTTTGTATATATTATACATCTATTTTAGGGTAAAAAAAAAAACACCGGGATTCGCATACGACCATACTGCGAAATTTCACATTGTTTTTATATGAATTACAAAGGGGTTAATTATGGTCATTTTACGATATATGTGTGTACTATAATCGACTAGTTACATGCAAATAATTGTTGCACATAAGGTATACCACATATTGCCTGCGTAGTGGCACTGCTGTGATAGATAACGATATTATGTAACTATGAATTACGACAGAAAATTCGTTTATATTTTTACACGAGACGAGTGCGGGTAAAGATATAATTATTATGGCCTGTTTGACCTACATAAATTCAAATGTCCATCTTAAAACATCACCTTTTCTATACATGTATATTTATATTTGTACAAAAACTTTTCAATATGCTCAAACATTGTCTATTGGCGGTTTTATACTTATTTATTTTACGTGACGATCACAAAATGATGTGAGATCAAAGGTGAAGTACATATTAGACTAGAACTTAAACTAACCGATACCCGAACAGACTGATGAAGAAAGAATCTTAAATTTAGATATAAAATAAGGGTAACGGTGCGTTAATAAAGTAATCCAGAAAGTTGGCCTCAGTGAAATGAATATGTAAAAGGGGACTCCAATGAACGAATGAAATGGAAGGGAACAAGAAAGGTGATTTTCGATAGGGACCTATAAGAATCCATTTTGCTTGCTTTGGAAATATTGGATACGGAACGATATTATGCTATTGGATTTCGTTGTTGTACCATGTAAATAAGAATATTAAGTTCTTATTAATGACACGTTGATTGACTTCATAAAATAACAAAATAAGTTTGTATTTTATCATTCTTTAAAATTATGTGATTTGAACGAAAAATGTAAAATTCGTGTACATATTTTTATCACTACAGAGTATGAGGATCCTCAGTAGTCGGACGACAGGTTTCGATCAAAAAAATAATTGTCAAATTGATTTGAACTGGCGTGAAAAATATTAATCTTTAAAAAAATAACTCGATAAAAAAGTTACGGTGGTAAATTCACTCCGGAAAAATGTACGGGACTTGCATTATTGTATTATTCATAACATATACAGTACAGCAGCTGTGTGATATATTGTTATAATAATACGTATAGTCCTCACGGATGACCTGACTCTGAAACTTTTGACGTGTACGCGCTGAATAATTTTAAACAATACCTCTATATTTAGATTGTAATTTATTTACCTAGCAAATGGCTTAAGCTTGATATCGAAATTGACGAGGCCAAATTACTTTTCGGGAATAACGATGACCTCGGTGACGACGACGAATTAATATTGATCCTGCAGGATATGGTATCGTTCCGGTCAAATCCGCGTCACTGATAATAATTATACCTCTATTATACAATATATCGCGGGGGACACAACGTGCCATTTATATATAAAAACAATATTACACCGCGGACGATTAGCAACAAAAGACGTTTAAAATATATCGCCCATATTTATGGAGGATGGAAGAAATGTGAATTATATTAACCTAACAACGATTATTATTAATTTTACTAACAATTTGATTATAATTTTCGGAATTATACTCAGATGTTATTGTCTTGTGTTCGTTTGAACCTATTTACACGTATTATATTATACATGGTCGTTTAAATTCTGTGAAAATGACTAATCACCGACAATGTATGATTAATAATATTACGGCTTAAAACGTTACATAATATAATTTATACAATTTTCAACGATCGCACTTGGTTCTTATTATACGTAAAAGAATGTTTTTAGTGCGTTAATACGGAAACATATTCCTCGAATTATTATAACTTGTAAGTATCCATTATTAGTACAGCTGTTAAAACAGTGCTTTTAATTAATTTTGGTTGATTATTTTGACTTAAATAATATAAAATCTTAAAACGGTATCGTCTAACCCTACGGTTATGTAGATGTTATTAAAAGAGATTTTATAATGCAGGGGTAGTCAACATGAATATATTTGCGAGCTTCATGAAAAAATACAATTCATCATACCAAGAGCCAAATTGTTTATATTTTATCGCTTTTTATTTTTTTTTACAATTTGATCTAAGTAATAATGGTAGCTTGTATAGATAAGCAAATTAAATTTCATATTAATTCAGTATATATTTTGTTTTGATTGTAAACCGAAAAAATTAAAACTCATAATAATAATGATAAATTGAAAAGTAGGTACATTTTGGTTTTTGTTAATAAGTCACGAACCCCATGTAACACTGACGAGAGCCAATAAGTTAACCACTTATGTTATAAAAAATATTGGCTTTCCTCAGGGTTCATGAATTTCTCAAGCTCTTAAAGACTAGTCCCGGAAACTTTGAGCATTCGAACTATATCTATTATCATTTGCTAAAATATATATAGAGAGAGAGAGAGGAGAGTGTGATTATTGATCATCATTCAAAAAAAAACATCTTAAACACCTTGGATAATAATTCTCATTGGAAGGAGGCAGTGCCATATTTATGTGGTCCCTATGTGATGGATATGGAAAGTATAGATAAGCGTGACCGTAAGTGCATAATAGTATGGCATTACATAATATTTCTGATGTTTTTTCTTTTCCAGTTCATTGAATTAATACATTTATGTATCTACAAATAATAAAATTAATAACATTATTACGCATTAAGTAAGTTGAGACTAAAAACAAAAAAAACAAAAACCAATTTCTAAAGGAAATAAAATGCATTTGTGTAATATTACTACATGCACGGAAATTTGAATTTGCTGGAACACAACCGGAAATAAAAGCTTTATAATGTAATAATATGTAAGATATATATGTCACAGGCTCACGTGTATACGATTTTTTTTAGTTTAAAGTAGTTATTGTAATTACAATTTGCACTTTATGCATTCTAATAAAATAATTACAAATCATAATTAACACAATAGGTACTTGATTTTAAATCACCTATTCCTTAAATAATAAAAGAAATGTGATTTTTCGTTCACATATGCGCAAATGCAGACGGATACATCGACGTTATATTTTTTAAGTAGTCAAATTAAAAATATGAATAACATATTATGTCCAGTGAAACATCGGATCATCAATAACGGCAAACGTGTATTTTATTACGTGGACAAAACTTATACGATTATGGTTTCTTTAAAAGAATAACATATCGTTTTTTAGGAACACACTGCTTTATGGTTACAATAAATTACCAATAACCGATACATTATTTTTTGTTTGTTCTATAACTTATGTTATTATATAACATCATCGACAACTGTGGCCCTCTGAACTAAAAATATCTACAAATTTAATTTAGTATATTATGATCATAAAATATTGCTATTTTATGGAAATATTTTATATTTATTATCATACAAGTTTAAATTAAGTATTTTTTAGGTGTTTGACTATGTTGGCTTTTAAAGATTTTATACTGCAGGTTGAGAATTTTGTGGAGATGCGTGTAAAGGAGAGTTATTGTTGAAATCCATGGCATTCGGTATTAATATATTATGTTTTATTGAACAATGTACGTCACCAAGAGTGTTGCAGGCCGTGGATTGATGCGATGTGTGACCTATTCTAAGTCGGTTTTTAATATCGTCTTGTGTTTTCGAGCATCTAGCGTAGGTATTATTAATTATTATTACCTACTCTTTTAGAAGACATAACATCACAGGACGATTTCAATTTTATCATCATAGAGTTCAGCCATAGGACTGAAACCATTCATTTCGATATCGTTTCCGAATCCGGTTTCCTCTCTTTACCACGGACGGCTATATGCGCTGCACCTGTGTTGATTTCGCTTTTATCGTATATTTTTATCCTTACGCCTATTGTCGTAAATTAAAATTAAAAATCGGCCGGCTGGTACATGTACGCGTGACCTAAATTATTGCAAACGCGAAGACTGCTAAAATACGTATTAAATAATTAATTCAACATTTCCTCTACGCACCGCATGACACGTGTATTGTATACAACTTAATGATCATTATTAATGAGTGGCGCCCGACGCAGTGAGTCTATTTTTCGTTCCGTTTCACCATTCTTCTCGTATAATAATATGTCACAAGTGCCACAACACTACTTTTGGATAGTTGCCGCCGATTTCAGTGGGCCACAGCTGCAGGCGTATGTTTATAATATAGGCATTGTTCACTATCAAGCGTTATCGATATGATTAACCGTTTCGATGATACAACCCATGTATCCGGTTAAAAAAGGATCAAAAAACCCTTACCGAAATAATTAAGCCAAATGTCCAAGGGTAAAAAAATCCAATCGTTTTTATAGAATACAATATTAGAGTATACAAAATATCTTTATAAAATAATATCTTAAATAAAAAAAATCATTCATAATATTCTATTGATACGAATATAGTTGTAATTCATATAATTTTCAAAAGAAGATCAAGTGTAATATTATGTAATACGTACATGATTTATGATATGAGTTTAAAATAATATAGTTTAGCATAATTGGATGTTTTTATTTTTGATATTTTTGAATGTTATCATCATAATCGTTATAATATTGGGTCGAATGCGATTAATGACCATATATGATTTCTACACATTTCATTTTGAAATAAAATCGGATTCGTCGCATTTCGTTTCACTCGATAACTTTACCAGTATATTTCGCCAAGCTACATGGATGGTAAATTCTCGGATTATGTTACCTAATTAAAAATTGATTTTACTCGGTACCCACATTTAATTAAATACACGGTCTTCGATATAATCCGCCACACTATTTGCCGTGCATATCGGACAAAGTTCTTCGGAAGATTTAAAACTTTTCTAAAAAGTTTTTCTCTGCCAACCGATAACGCGCTTTGCCATTGTTGATCAATAATCCAAAATGAATGATATGGAGTAATACGGTACAGACGTTTTTTTTTTTTTCTACGGTAATATTTTCAACGGGTATAGTATAGGAAATAATCAACTGAAATACAAGTAAAAATGTCTGTTCCTCGAATTAACCATTATTATTCCGGTAACCACAAATTTTATAATACGGTATTCAATGAATAAAAATAATTAATAAAAACAGATGTACATGATGACCTTGTTCGTTTGAATACGGGGTCTCTCGGAGTCTTTGATGGTTATGGGAACGGATTAAAGTATAAAGATATTATATTACACAATTTAGCAAATTATCATAATAATTGCATATGGCGTGTTACGATTGAGGATTTAAAAAGTTCCAAACATTTAGAAAAATACAATTATGAATATCAATAAAATAACATTTTAGTTGTAGTGGTTCCATTTCAGCTTGCTGTTCATGTTGATAAGAACGATTCGGGCGTATCCATCAATTTTGTTATCATATTATGGATCCATACGGTCCATTATTATATTAGGATATACTTTATTCAATCCAAATGTGTGATATCGGTCGTGCATCAGATTTAGTGCGGAAAAAATAAAAACAAATGAATTGGGGGAAAAAAAAAAACTGGAAATAATATTCGATTGTAAACAATTGATTTATTATTTCTATTGCGAAGTAAATGATTGTTTATTTAATCCGATCGTTATAAATATATTGTAGGACTTTCAAATAAAATACAGTTTAAACGGCTTAGTTTTGTCAAAATATAACTGACATTTTTTTATTTTTTTTTTTTTCTACGATTATTTGTTTTAAAGCCGTCATCATCGTGATAATGATATTAGTGATAAATGATATTTATACTGATGGTCATCCGACAACACCGCACGTCATTATTAATCTAATAGATTTAATCGCACAGATCAAACGCACACCGCGGGGCTGCGTGATTATTATAATACGGTGACAAATAACAATAATGATTGAAATCTAAATCTTCAGAGGCGATTCGTGGTAGCGACATGTTTCTCGTCGCGTCTTGCAGTGACAATATTACCGTATCATAGATAGTGCGTTTCGTTATGACGACGATTTGGTGCAGCGGAGTATTATTATCCCTCGGCCGTGGTAATACTACAATGGAATTGTATACACGCGCACGCACGCAGGCAAATAACGTTCCAGTCACGGTGTGGACTTTTTAACGCGCAAATATTTGCACACAACACCCGTTGGAACTTATATTATTATTGCTAATTAAACGTCGCCGCGTGTGCACGCAGAACGACTACGCGGCGGCGGCGATGGCGGTGACGAGTACCACCGTTTTTATATATAGATATATGTTTTATAGTGTTACAAGAGTGGGGCAAGATGTCGGAAATTTTCAGTAAAATAATCCAAGTAGATTTTTATTATTACGCGAACTTGTATTAATTTAATTATCACGAGAATTTATAATTAAAATGCGTACAGCTTACACGGTATAAAAACCTACATCGCCAACAACTACAGCAACAACAACAATGTAATAATGTAAGTATACAGAACAATGCGTACACAAAATAGTGTATAATATTATACAATGTGTAATGTAATATGAATATATAGTTTATAAGATATACGATACAACAATATACTTCAATACTTGTTGAACTTAAAATATAGTATTATGTTTTATGCGTGTAAATGTCCAGACATATCTAGAATAATACCAGATAGTTCAAGATCGGCCTATTCAATTTTGTTTTGGGTAGGGGGAGATTAGGAAGGAGTAAACTGTTTAAAATTTCAAGATTGAAACTATAACGGTTATATTCGAATAAGAAAATGACTATTTATGACACATTTATAATATTATAATACATGTTCGCGTTAAAAATGTAATAAAATTGTGTATGAAATATAAAAAACATTTCGGGATGAGAAAAGTAACCCCCTCTGATAGAGTGTGGTCTCTGGTGTGCTTGTGACATCATGTTTAACGTGAACGCCACATCTTAACGTTTACAAAAAAAAAGAAATCAAAAATTATTCATCATAAATGTGATGATTAAATTATAAATACGTTGAAAAATTAAAGACAAATGTATTATAACACATCATTATTGTTGGTTTATATCCTCGGGTTTAGATTAATAAAATACTGTTTTAACATAGTGGGTTTAACTCTTGGATAAAATTGTTTACATCAAGAAGACAGCGTAATCCAAAACATTTTCATCTGCACACTGAAACACCGTTAAAAACTTATACTTGTTATTATGAAATCATTAAAACTTATTTAGCACGGAAATACACTTATATCACGACGCGTAATTTTCATTCAGCGTGGTAATACATCAATAAAATATAATTACCACCTTCAAATATAACTAACGGATTTATTTGTTTATTTTACCGCTTTAACACAATACTGTTTTTTTTTTTCGAATCAACGAATTATCATTGTATTGTGTTATTATATTATAAGTCGACAAAAAGCTCACTCTCATTTGTCACTTGTGATACAGATACTTTATATTTTTACCATCTTGGATAATCAAATAACATGATATTATAATATGCCATTTAACTGTTTGGTATTAGAATAAATTTGTTCGCACATCGATATATTATATAATATAGTAGCATTATGTTATACGAGGAACATAAATGAGTAAAAAGTGGCTAATTTCAAGAAAACGATGATAAAGCCTTAACAGCTTAAAGGATAACCGAGTAATCCTGCACAGTTGGTTGAACAATTATTATTTAAAAAAAATAAAATAATAAATAAAACGTTAGTTTATTAATTTTGATTTAATTTTGAATGTTTCTTTATTGTTTTGTATTGGCTTTAGTTTAACGTTAATATCTTTACTTGCAGTGCTTATATACCATCACCTCCTGTGATGATTCTTGAATCCTTTACCAACACATTTACCTACGACATGGGTTACATAGTGTTGACTACGTTTTTTCAAATCAGTGGTTTGATACGACGATATCATTTTCAGCTCGGTGTGCTTAAATACGTTTTTATCAGGGTTTTGTCCCGTGTGAACGTGCGTATTAGTGAATGTCACCGTGTTCAATGAGAACTTTAAGAAAACGTTTTCTTCTGACGAATCTCGCACGAATATAAGACACGAGTTGACGTTTGACATAATATCGAATGGTTACTTTGATAAAACGTCTTCAAGGAGTACATACTTATTGACAACGGAGGTGAAAAAAAACAAAACTTATCGGTGCGAGGTTTGCCGGAAAACTTTTTTTTGAAGTCATCATTTGACATAGAACTAGCAGGCACACTTTAAAGAAAATAACGTATTGTTTTCGCGAGACTTGCTCTAAGTCATGCTGTCTAACGGTAGTCAATATTATTCCAAAACTTATTCGAGTACGATTATAACGTTTTATCGTATATTACTGAATATATATATTTTTCCCTGGGAAACTTTTTCAAACGTATGTCACACAAACATAATAAACGTAGTTGGTTTCTTTTTTGCTATAATGTGATCTGCTCGTAAATTATACAAAACGTGAGCTCCGACGTAGCTCTAATATTTGGAAGTGTGCGTGAAAGTGGAATTTGATGTACTCCGATAATCAAATAGGCAACCGACTATGATTTCTATGGGTGGGAGAGTTTTTTTGAAACTTGCCTTACTTCTCATGATCCAAAACCTTTATAATGAGTTTTTTTCAAAAACTAAAATTGAACATTTTTCAGTTACACATTATTAAATGAATATGAATCGCAAAATACGCAATAACACAATATTATCATATAAGTTTTATAGATTTTTAACATAATATTATAAATTTAAAAAATCTATACTAACTGTTGACGTCTCCAATATACAAAGGGTGTATTCCCACTGCAGCTCCCGGGTGAGATGGTATCATTTTTTGACCCATTTCAATCCAACCGAATATTTACACTTTTTAGTCCGGGTAAACTCGCAGTTTTGTCAACATATCACAGTAATGGTTGAAATTCGTAAACTATTTGGAACCCGTCAAGAGAATATTATCCCAAAGAGTATATTTTCGACCCAAATCTAACATGGAAGTCCATTCAAGTATAATTTTCATAATAATATAATACTTTTTTCTTGCTCAAGTGGAACAGTTCGTCACAAATATCTTAATGTCATTACAAAATTAACTAATTTTTTACTGATTTATGCAGGGATTTCCCCCCTCCCCCTTAATAATGCCATTCTTAACTGATAATTAGAATGAATATACGTTTTGTACCAGCAATTACCATATTATGTAAAACGAAATAGTTCCTTCACCAACAATGTCCAACTAAAAATCATTGTTCTACTCGTCGTCCGTGGACATACTATAATGACATAGCTCGTATATTAAATATTCACTTTAGTCACTTATTATAACACATTTTGTTCATTATCCCATCGATATGCACTGCTTTTCTGCCTCTTTCGTACTATCGATTGCGCGACACATGCATTATCCATGTACATTATTGCGGGTCGTAATAATAAGTAGATTAGTGTGCATATAAAATGTGCAGCACTCGGAAACGTGATATATTATAAATATATTATAAATATAAAGTACGTATATAGATAATGTATAATATATAAAATGTTTGATTCGCGCGCAACTTTCTCCCTCTTCTCAGTAAGTGTATTTCACAAGACAGATTCCGAATCGGTGGACCGAAAAGCGATTTAAATCTGAAAAAATAAAATAAAAATAAAACAATTGTCTGATGCGGGGAAAACCACACAAACGGAATGATTATTATACCGATATAGGATATATATACTGCGTGTGCGTAGGTCGTAAACGCGCGACTAGAGATCAATATAATGCTCGTAAATTTCATTTCGGGTAAACGTTTGGCAGGTTTGTCCTGCAGCGCGGAGGGAATCGTTGCCGACGAGCAGAACGGCCAAAACGCGTAATACAAACGTGCATGCATATTATTATAATACGATAATCATTTATGTAATAATACCATACGACACATATTTCGGTTGAACACGGTAAAAGCATGACAGTTATTATGTTGTTGATTCGGACGCGCGAGTTTTTATCTGCGTCTGACCCGAGTGCCGAAACGTCGTGATTTGGTATTGCCTCGACCGGTTTGGGGTAACCCGGTCGCTTATGGTAGCAGAAGTAAATAAAACGAAATACGTGTAAGATAGTAATCTACGATAAAATATAATACCTAATATTATTTGGCGAGACAGTGCCCACCGGAGGTTGGGAAGATTTTAAGGATAACCACGTGGGATGCAGTCCTGCAGGCCGGGTCACCGCAAGTTCTATTGATGAAAACAAAGAAAGTCCGAAAGGAATCAAACTTATCTTACAAATCGTGAACATGGTGGAATACTGCAGTGGTAAAACATTAATACTAATTGATTATTCGAGCACCCTAAACCCATCCGCCCAGGTGCCCGGTTTGAGGGGAATTTAATGTGGCTCCAATACATGTAGTTTGTGACCAACGATGCTTTTTGTCTAACCCGTGAAGCTAATTATTGATCTTACGGCTACACTGTCCTGCGGTTGCCACGTATAGGTATAATATAGTTCCTCGGGTGGAAAAAAAATACGAGGAGAAAGAACACATTGTCAATGTACGAAATACTAGTCCATTGGCATGTATAATACAATTCAAAAGAGGCGTGCGGTTCTATGTTGTTAACCCGTATCATTACCGTGTCCGACGAGATAATCCTTATCCGATGTACGTGTAGAGTCTAATCCTTTAACTAAACTTTGACGAAGTGTCTAGAGAGGAAGGAGATCTCTATCGTGTTTTCTTTTTCCGTCAGATTTACCGCTGTGCAACTGCATAATATTACGTATACCACTCGACCAAATGATGATAAATCACGCGAGTGTCCCCTCGTAAGCGTGCCGATGACAACGAGTGAACTTTCGTGTCGTTCTAGTTCATGTATGATAAAAAGAAGAAAAACGATATTTTTACGGGTGGTTTAAGTAATATTACGTACATATCGGCATTGAATTTCGATGATTTCTACGCGCAGCACAATTTTCCGAGCAGATGTATACATTAATGATATTTAATCGTGCCAACGCCATTTATTTATTTAAAATTTCGGTTCGGCGTATAAATTTCGTTTCCATATATATTTGTTACCACCGTGGGGGACACAGTTGACTTATAATATTATAGACGCGAACGATACGCTATATGTTGTTCACTGGTAGTACCAAAACGCGCGTTTTCGGTCTATTCGCCAACCGTACTACATATTATATTTACGTTCATCATTTATATCAACCCGGAATGTATAATGTACGCACTCGAGCCGCTACATCTACTTGGCTGATTATAATATTATATATGGTTTTTTGATGTTGCTCAAGTCAAATCAGAAACGATTTCTATGACCAACGTTTCGTATGATTAATAGGCGAGAATATAACATATAGTGATATCAAGACGTACGATAAATTTATCATAGTTATCATCAGCTGTATAACGACAAACATATTTATTATTAGTTGCTTGAGCATGCATCAAGTCCTTGCTAGATGATCGCGAAATACAACTATGTAGGATACGCAGCACATCTCATATAGTTTGGTCACTTTTAGTACAAAACACATAGTTTATAGTGCATATAATTATATACTGCACTGTGCATATTTCAACGCTACTAATCTAACTTTTCCTTTTTGGGACAAACTATTTGGAACAACCAAGAGAAAAGTTAACAAGTTGACTGCCATGAGTAGAAACCATGTTTGGTGCTCAAATATTTTGTATCCTACTATAATTTTTTTGAACGTCTTAATCTTATAAGCTTTGAGTACCAATATTGGTAGTTGTTGAGCTTATTTCTCAGACTTTAAGAAACAATTTTAGTACTCATTTTTTATTTATTTATTTATTTTTTTTTTATGCTTTACGTTACTGAGTACCATTATTGGTACTTAATAAATAACGGAATTTAAAGTACAGTTAATAACGAATATTTATGTGTAAATAATATTCATACATTTTAATTTGTAAGGTTTAAAAAAAATAGAGAAATATAATGTGCTATTTCTTTATATTACCTTAATAAACACTACTCGGAATTTGATATTAAATTATTTTTAAATTGTTTATATGATAAGTATTGAGTAAGTACTATAATTGGCACTCGCTTAGAATTGGTTTATTTTTATTCAAATATTCATGAAATTTCATCAACAAGCCATTAAGACATGAAAACTAAGAGAAATAAAAAAAAAACTTGTGCACACTCCTCCAAAATGCGACGGTATACGTGTCAAAATCTGCCAGTACTAATTTTGGTACTCAAGGCGTCTGTACATAGTTCTAAAAAAAATTCTGCGGCAGTCAATTTGTTGATAATACGAGTAGAAAAAAGTTGTCAAAGCTTTGCAAAAACAGTTTTTATGATATTTAATTTGTTTCCATAAAGTAAGATAGCAAAGGGTAAAGAATAATAAGATCAGTATAATAATGAATACTTAATCGAAATATACAATACATCAATTTTAAACTTCCAACATTAACTTTTTGACAACTATATATTGTGGTATTATTGGTAAAAACGACTTTTATTTCTCATTTATTCATTTAAACAACATGATATCGCATTCTTTATTCTTTGATGGTTAGTAAATAAAATAAACAATCATGAAGTAATGAGTATTTTATAACTAAGACTATGTTGAACATAAATTATAAAATACCTAGCTTTTTGCAGTTTGACAAATTAATAAATCGTTTAAATGTTAAGTAAAACAAATTACAAATTAATTACTTGTTCATAAACTCCATTTTTTATTTTAATGAAATATTATGACTCCTCTTAATTTTGTATTATCTTGAATCCACCAAGAAGACTGGTAGATTACCCATTTAATAAGTATTAAATTACAAATAAAAATTAGAATAATGGCAGTTACTACAAATTCTCGTTTTTATTTTTATTATTATTATTTATTAGTTCTTGTGATATTTTAAAAGTAAATAGATAAATATATACATTTATTTTCCAATAAAATAATGACTTATTTGACTATAAAGACAAGAAAATTATAATTTTATTTATTTTATAATTTGAATGAGATAACGAAACCTTAAAAGCACATAAAATAATGTTTTTAATATACTTAAAACATAAAATGTATGACGTACGTCGTACATAATATATTATAATATTGTTTGTAATTAATTTCTTAAAATCTTCTTTGACGCATAAAATATTATATTGCAGATTAAAAAGAAAGATAGTTCTCGGTTTAATGAGAAAACGATAACTACACATTTTTTAATGAAGGTGGAGCGTTCTTCGTTATTCGCCTTTATGAAAATGAACTAATGGCCAATGGGCTGCTGTCCACAAACTATGCCGTAGTCAGCGTAATTTTTTTATTCCCATTTCAATAATTCTGATGAAATAACAAATTTTTTGCGCATTGCTATATAATAGTGCTTTTCTATTTGGTTTAATCTGATGACATAACCTAATCGTTATCGTAATATCGCGAAAGACGCATTATCTAATTATGATATTGTAACCATTCAGTGGGTTCACGTTTTCGCGTGATGTCTTGATGGAAGACTACGTGCCCATCCGTGATGCGATCCGCATGCATACAAAGACTTGAATACCGATAAATTATTAATGGAGTTGTTAGATATTAAGCACGAATCTCTTTGCAGAAATTGTTATTGAAATTGATGACTATTACGATGGACGCATCTTTCCGAAGTTCGTACAAAATTTTTGGAAGTCTTTACAATGTATTACTGAAATTGTATTTTTGCACACATGTGTACCTATATCAAACTATCAAGTTTACATAGATACCTATATATATATCGCGTATTATATCTTCGACAGTAGAAATGTTAAAACCTAACTAAAGTTTTGTTTTTAATAATTATTATGAAACACCATCATTTGTAGTACAAATTTCGTATCGAAATTGGAAAAATTAGAAATTTTAGTACACTTTTTCAGTACATATTTTTTTTTTTTTTTTTAAATTTATTAGATAAAATAGAATATTTACAATCTGTAATTTATATACATACAATAAGTAAATATGATAACATAGAAGGTAGGTATTTACATAGATGGCGTGAGGAGGGAAGTCCACCAGTGTGGGTACCCTCTAACTTGGGGGAGAGAGTTTATTTTATTTTATTAATTTTTTTTTTTTTTTTCAATTAGTGCAGGTCGGGATTGAGGAGATCACGACACCAGTGTTTTTTTAAACGACGTGGGGGGTTATTGGGTATGAATTCACTGGCCAAGTTGGAAATCAATGGATTTGTGTGGTTAGCTGTTCTGGTGTGTAACTTTTTGTAGTAGCTTTCGGCTGTTTTAGAGACTGTTTCAATTTTAAGATCCTTGTGAAGTGATAGTACATAATTTAGATTATTTTTTATGGCCTTCTATCGGTCAATATAAATTTTCAAACATCATTATATACTTATATAACGGGCTCAGACTCGGTTATAGTGGGTGCGTATACACACTGGTGAACGAACTCACAAGTTATATATATATATATATATATATATATATATGTACGATTTTACGTGCTGCCGAGAAATGTTTTCGTTTGAGAAAAAAAAAAAATGTATACATTATATACCAAACGAGACGAGGACGGGCGGAAAACATTTGCAAACAACTGCACTTGCAAACGAGCGCGCGCAAAACACAATGACGACTGCGCGCGGAGGCTCAGCGTCAACGGTATTATATATGTGCGCGCCGGTATAGTGATTATCGGCAGGAAGTAGCAACGCAATACCATCATAATACGCCTAATAGTATTGTTATAGTTGTACAATGGAATTCGCGTGGTCGCCGTGCGTGCATGAAATACGGGCGGCTCGCGAGACCGGGTACGCATAGAATATAACGTAAGCGGGCGCGTGTGGACGAGGGACATTACGTATCAATGACGTATGTTTAGGTTCGCGGAGACCCGTGGTACGTGAATCCAACAGCGATTGTAGCTGATTAGGACGCTTGTTAGGAGTTTTGATCAACTGCGCGCGCGCGCGCGATGCTGATTTTATTATAATACCTATCATAGGCGTGTCCAGACCTTGGTGGCCGGGGAGGCACAAGACATTTTTAAATCAGAAATACCTACCTTTTTTTTTCTTTTTTTTTAGCTATAAACGTTTTATATATCTATAGATTTTTTTTAAAACATAAATTACAACGAAATTTTTATTGTTTTTTAAAAAACAAATAATTTTTATAAATAATAAAATGTACTGGTCTTGTGACTTTTTTTTCTCCTGCATGATTTTTTTGTTGGGCACCAACCCCCCCCCACCCGGCTTCCCCCGTAAACACGCCTATGGTACCTATATTATACATATATATTATGCATATCTTCGTCTCGGCGCGTCGTTTCGCTACTCTCTCCGGACTCATCTCATCGCCGCAATAATACTGCGATAGTATCTATAATATCTATACATGCCCTGTGCACAGTATTAAATATGCACGGCGATGGGCCGACAACAACAACAACAACAACAATAATAATAGTGTAATAATATATTATAATATAGTAATATAATGTTGTTGTATCTGAGTGAGTTTTGCGTGACCGTCGAATCACGACTACAGCACCCACATCCCATACTATGCAAATACAACATAGTTATAAGTGTTATTTACTCATTACGATATTTCAAATCCATCGAGAAGTTTGAACGGTCAAACTTTTGCAATCGCGAAAACGATTTGTAGGTATACTATTGTACGCACGTACACACACACATACATACACACACACACACACACACACGCGCATACTCACAAAAATACCCAGACGTGTATACATTGAAATAAAATTTCAAGTAGAGCTTATAAGATTTCCAAGTGATAACAACAAATTTTTATAACAAAAAATGATTTAGTTAAGCATCTTTTTCTATCTAAATTATTTTACATGGCCGAATTTTAAATCGTGGACAAAAAGATGTTTAAACTGTATTAAAAAATCAGGGGAAAAGAGCAAACTTCTAAACCCTGTCCCTTCTATACGTGCTTCTGATATAAATTGTATTATTATGCAATAATCACCTCATTGTTATACACATGTCACGTTATGTGAGAAAAATAGATCATACATCAGAAAAATATTGTTTGATTAATTTTGTACACTACACAATATTCTCCTATAGCTACCAGATTTATAACTGTAAACCAAAATCCAATTCTAAAACATCGATTTTGTCGTGAAAATACGCTTTGGAATATTATAATGTGGGAAGTTATAATCATATGGATAACTTGGATTATTATTGATAATGTTGGCCGGATGATTATTATTATAAATTATTAATAACTATAGCTCCTGCACGCATATAACATCACTACGCACAACGCAATTCAGTGTTTTGCCATTAAAAATATCTTTATAAATGTTATTTTCGTTAATTTTTATTTGTAATTGTTTGTTTAAATTTCATTTTACAGCGCAATGATTACACCAAACATTTATATTGTCAAATTTATATTTTTCCCCATAACCGGCTTGGAAAATAACTTTTGAATTTTTCATTTCTATAAAATTTTTATTTGTATTTGTAGTGGAAATTTTTCTATATACCTAGAGTAATACTCTACGGACGGTTCTTTCTATAATATTGTTAACATTCAATATATTTTTTTTCTCAAACCCTCTCAAATCCATTCGTTCAAACAGAGTATATTTGCCGTAAAATCAATTTCCAGCCAAGTTTAATTTTAAATTTCATCGACATCAAATGTATCAAGCTTCTAGAGTTATCGATAAAATAATAGTGTAAGGAAGAAAATGAAAAACTTAAATTAATCTTGCATGCAAAGTATGCACTCGTTTTTTAATATCTTTAAATCGAATTACTTATTCATTTTTATACGTTTATAGAATAAGAGTAAGTAAACACAATTTTTTTTAAAAAAAAAAACAAATATGAATTATTTATTTCCTGAAATTGGAAATCAAACTGGGAAAAAAATATATTTTTTTAAATTTACGTACCCTGCAACTTATGATAGAAAAATATCGTTTTTATACGTATTTCCATTTCGAATGCTTTGATGCATAGTTTAAACGAAACAAATAAAATTATGTAGCAACATGTTACCATTATGCGTTTGCATGTAAATCATAATTATAATTTTAGAACCATAAAAACGTATTTATTTCAAATAATACATAATATTACACCAATAGCGTTTAATAATACGAGTACGTATCGATTTAATAATTTGTCATTGTATCGTAAAGACAAACGGTTCATAAATGAAATCGATTGGCTGTGGTGAAATATTCGGAATATTTGAGGGCATCGATCTTTAGAAACAACAAACTAACAACGATGTATCAATACCTACTTGACAATAATGATATAACCGATATCTACTACTAAGCTTTTTTTTAACATATTATAATCTACAGACAGTTGTACAATACACGACCATATATTAATATGAATTATGACACGTAAATGATATATTATGAAATACATTAGAGAATAAAATAATTGATGATCTAATTAAAAAGGTGTTTAATCACGGGGCATTATGACCTTGTGCGTAACGTACGCGTTATAATTGTTCGGGTTGATTCGGGTTGACAGTGTTATCGCGATGTGACTAAAAAAAAAAAAAAAAAAAAAATGTAACAACAATGAATACAATTAAAAAATTTAAATAACATCGTTTCAAATTATCTCGACTGCCACGGTCTAGAATATATATATAACATTTATTCAAAAATACATGTACACTGCAGGAATATACGCGATCGTATTGTTAAAATATAATAAAGCTTACACGGACGCAGCAACCAGACGTCGCTGTAATAGTACATGCATTCAATTGTGTTAATATCAAAATTTATTTAATTAATTTTTTTTTGATTTTTGATTAAAGCCACAACAACAAAGATTGTTGGCTTTTATAAATCACACGAATGGTATTTGGGAATTCTGAGCTGATTTTTAATAATGTGCATTTGAAAAAAAGAGGTGTGCGATTATGATAATATAACATGTGGTTTTAAGTTATCCTGAACTAAATGGTATAATTTTGTTGATTTTAGGAAGCTAAAAATTTTTATTTGATGTTGGTTCACTGTTAGTTTTATCGGGGTCTAGTGCTTCATGGAAGTTATCGGCTACATCACGGTTGGTTCCGATGTCCCTGTAGTTTCGTCAATACCATATTATAAAACATGTTTAACCGTGATTGTTTCTCCGTATTTAGAGCCATGAAGGACATTATTATGTTCAGGTTCTGTTTTGGTCATTATAATATGTCTATGGGTCAACCACTTGCGGCCCATTTGTAATCTGTTGATAATTGCTTTCTGTTGTCTGAATGTAGTGGTTAAGTTGGCCATGGTGGTTTTTATTTCGTTCGATTTTGTGTAAATATGTGATCACGTGCGTAGCCATTGGTTAAGGGTTTTAGCGTTGATTATTATGACAATTTCTATGTTTACATTGTTGGAACCCAGTTTTTTTGTCAAGTTAAACGCAAACGATTACATCGCAGCGTCTGTATAGTATAGTGACTCGTCCACACGTAAACGGTATCAATTTTTACAATGCATGGTACACGAAGTTTATTCTAAAATAAATCGTAACACGAATCGTTGTAGACAACGAGTGACCCAGAGTTTGCGAATTGCGGACAAAGTAATCAAAACCATGTGAGCTGCAGACACCATAATATACCGCATATTAGTGTTGCGGACAAAGTTTTCTGACCGATAATATATTAATATAAAATAACAATATTGCGGACACTGTTTAGGTTAAACGGCATACCAATTGTGGACATTACATTGATAAAACTATATACGAGCTAAAAACCATAACTTAAAATACCAAAATATTTAATCAATAGTTATTTTTAAATTGTTTTTTTTTTAACAAAATGCATAATCGTGGAATTTTCCACACTGAAGACAAAAAAAAAAAAAAAAATGGCCAAACATTCGTATCGGAACCCGTGACCGCAATTGTTATGTTAACGATTGGAAATCTGTCTGCGGCTATAGTATGCAACCGACTGATCAGTCCTCACTGCCATCGATGAATTGCTGCCGAACAATATACCTAACAGCAAAATAACGTGACGCACATAATATTGTTCTGTTCACGGTCGATTAACAGGACGTCAACCGACATAGGCAGTATTTTATCCGGGCGATGCCGATATTATTACGATTAATCCGAGCGTTGTACGGTCATCCGGTGCGTGTTTAATGGCTTTGAGTTTTGGACTTTTAAGTGTTCTGGCGCGTGTTAAAGGGTTTCGAGTTGATTCGGGTGCGCGAGACGTTTATATTATATTATAATTATAATATGAGGTATAAATCGTAGAATGCGTTCGAATCATTCATCCATTGTACACACGTACGGCGTAGGTACGGCCGACTACGTTTCGGATTACAAATTTTTCTTTTTTTTTCATTCAATGATATATATTTCATATTATCATAAACTAGTGACGATTTAGATACACGTGATCATTTTTGGTAAACTGATGAGTATAGGATTTATAAAAATTACATTTATCGCGTAATTTCATTACTACTATTATGATTATTATTATTTTTGTTGTTGTTGTTGTTGCACTGAACAGGTACCCGCTCAAAGCTGTATATATATATATATACAAATACGCAAAAGGAAAATGAATAAATGACGATAACATAATAAATCGATTTCCGGTAATATCTGCTGGGTTGCGCGATAAAACTACGCAATAACAATACGTAAAAACACAACAAACAAACGTAGTTTATAAAGTCCAATCGAACACGCGCATTCGCTTCGAACGAAATTTATTGATATTTTAAATTTTAATTGCGTTACACACACACACCTAAAGGCGTGTAACTATAACATCAATACTACACACATACAGGAGCGTGATATACGTGCATGTGTAGTATAGTACGTGATTTAGCCATTTTAAATCGTTTTATTGCGCCAGCGACTGGTTACCGATTCGGCAATCTCAAGTTCTCGCATAAATAATTCGATTTTTCCGTTCCATCCGAACACCACAGACTTCATGGTATATTAACCGCTGCAAATGAGTTCATGCTTAAAATCAAGATCATACGTACGAAGCAACACGGGTTTCATCCGTATCATTATACACACGCGCTCGACTTATTTGATCAAAAGCGCGCGCACACACACACACACACACACACACACACACACACGCCACCGCCAATGTATAATAATAATAATAATATATTTATTTCTTAACTGATCTATTTTTTTAGAAAGGCCTAGCAACTGAGTACCCATGAGCATTCCATGTGGGTTTTTAGTTGGTTTTATAAAAAATCAACTGGTATAAAGTCAAATACGTATGAGTGTAGGTATATGGAATATGGATGACACCGCTAGAGTCGTTTGGTGGTTACCCATCCCACTGCTAGCATTGCTGACCATTGATTAACCGCGTCACTGAAAGTTACTGCAGAAAACCAGCTACACCGCGTGCCACATAATAATTATCGTGTATTGATCATGTAAAATCATGTATAATCACGTAATAAAATAATATTGAATACAAAATAATGTAATTAGGGATAACTGAATAGACAATTTGTAAAATTAACTATATTCAAGAGTAGGGATAGTGAATACGAAGCCGTGATAGTTTCGCAGATGTATAAAATCCAAGATCAGACATATAAATTAAGGCAGACGTGAGTTGAATGTACTGTCAATGTTACAGATATTTATAATAACTCAAAAATTAGGTAGGAAGAGAAGTTGATATAAGTAACACTACTTACCTGTATTTGTGACTATTACTTCGGGTGTTATATGGGTTTGAGAGCTGAACTGAGGGTGACTGTGTAACATTGAAATATATGTATATGAAACCACTTACCTTGATCGGCGTTGGTCTTAATATGTAAATGATGAACCTCTTAACTATAATTGTTTTAACAACGAGGTGCATATGAAAAACTGACACAGACACTGAATTTTGTTCCACAAATATAAGGACTCTTTCACACTCGCACAGAAAGATACTTGAATTTAATAATATTTGAAAAGGTTGCTTGTCATAAAAAAATGTTAGTGGTCTGTAAAGTCTACAGTAGTCATCTATATAATGTGTCCTATGTATAATGTGTAGCGGTATCGTGACTTGGACTGAGGCGGTGGTCTTCAATGGTTGACCGACAGGACAACGGTGTAATGTTACACAGGGTTCTTATTGTTAGGATTGTATTTAGCCGTTAATTATATTACTTTAAGAAATGTAACATTCTTGAATGATGCACATCATTACATGTTCTATAAGACCAAGTTCAAGTGACGCCACATTGGCTGCCAATAAAACGTGTGGCGCTATAATATCACAAAGTCAGATGACATACGCTTACTTCACACTTACGACTTTCACTACGACTGCACGCTTGACGAAGTTACTTCAAGGTCCACTGTATCGACAGTATTGCTTACACCACCATAAAACGATACAACGGTACAAGAAAAAAAAACCATATTTCGCGTTACAAGAACGAACACAGTTATTTTGAGTGTTGACGGCATCGTCCTGAGAAGACATCGTGATGGATAAAAAACGATAACGGACGAAATTTATCCGAAGAAACTCGATTTTTTCCCTCTCACACGACGCTCTCACATGACGCTGTCAGGCCACCATCATGTTCGGCACACACTTAGGGAACGCCAAAATTCAATTTTAACGAGACGTTTCTTGTGACAATAAACGTCCTCATCTTATATACATATATATATATATATATCGGATTTTACGAGGAAAAGCTCGATGGACCACCCGTGAAGGATCGAAGGTTGTGTACATGAAACGAGTAGGTTTTTGGTGACGTCAGATTGCAGTGATTGTGACGGGATTGTTTCATTTAAAATTCTTTAATTAACCGCCGTCAGACGGATCCCAGATTCCGTGGACGGGGAAAAAAGCGCAAAACAAATATTGATGTAACCTTCGGCGCTGAACATTTTTCGCCCCCAGTCGTAATTGTATTAAATTTGCATTAGTATATTAAACTAACACACACACATACACGAGCCCACGCCCTCACATACGTTTATGTAAATATGCGCGCGAGCTAAGCCCTACGTCACGTGTTTAATATTCCGTGATTTAATAAAAATTGAATTTGGCTGCGACGAAGAAAAAAAAATAATCTACGCGCGATAATCCGATAATGCAATACAGTAATAATCATAATAACAATACGACGTGCGTGTTTAAATTACTATAACATTTTAAACCAAACCTGGAAAATGTATTTTACTACCACTTGCACGGTGTTTAACACATTATGTTTCCTGCGTATATACTTGTTGCCACTGAATCTTTAACGATTTAATAATATCTTTCCAAAATTTCGTTTTATATTAGTAAAACTACGACAGCGTTTTATTTTTCTTTATTTTAAAAATTCACCATCATTACTTAATGGTACAATGAAGCTAAATTATAAAAAAAAAAGAAAACCATTTGAACACCTTAACGGAAAAAACTGTCCATTAAAGACAGTTTCTGATTTTTAAATTTAATTTTTTTTTTCCATTAAAGAAGAGATAATTTATTTATTAGGTCACTAATTTGCGCTTAAGCCGTCGTCGAAAATTTCTGGAAATACCTTTATTATTGCTAAGTTTCGGATGAGTGAATTTAGGTGACATTTTCTGCTTCTTCTTATGTGCTTTTTAAATGTTAGTCTGTATGTATAGGATGTAATTAAATGGACAAATGGTAATTATTGATTTATGATTAATGTTTTGGAATTTGTGTATTTCATTAATATTGGATGTTTTGGCGTTTCCCGTGAGACAAAATTATATAGTTATAATAAATTGTATGTCTAAATCAACTTTAGGAAATATTTATCAATTTATAGATTAGTATTTACATTTTTTACTTTGGAGCGTTTTTTATTTACACGTGGGATTTTAAGCATTCGTAAAAATGACTTAAATTAAAGTATTTTGGCTTTGGTATGATGAGTTTGCAGCTAAGATGCAGCTCAAGAACAGGACTAAGGGTTGCAGCTGGGGATGGTGGTATTTGAGTAACCGTAATGAGCATGAAGCTTATTTTAATTTTTTTTTGTTTTTTTGTACAGCACGGTGATTTGCAAATCATTTACGGAAGTTTAAAACTGTTTAACTACGTACAGTATCACTATACCTATCGTGTATTTATTCAGATGTTTATTTACTGTAACGATTTGGTCGATTTATCGACTACATTATATAATTCGACGATTCCGTATAATAGTGTTGCGTTTAAGTACCTTATCATATCGATGATAATACGCAATAAATCTTAATGGTAAAGTCTCGTTTACCGTTCTCTTGGCCGCAAAAATAATTCACATACATAATTTAGTTCTGATTTAAAGTTTTCAATTTTATGAGGTTTTTTTTTTTTTACAAACAGTCAACTGTAAGTCGATAAGTCATTACGTAAATTTATAGCAAATGCTGCGTAGTTGTATCTACTACACGTATTTTCAACATGGTTTTGTATCAGAATAAAAACAAAATTTACTGCTTAAAAAAAATTATACGTCAAAATTTTGATCTAACTACACAATAAGTAGTAACCAACAACATTTATTTAGTATTTCTAAGTAGAAAAACCTAAATCATTAGATTTTAACATAATAAAGGTGTATACGTAATTGTGTGTACTATATAGCTACATAAACAGTAGTTATTGTGCCATTCGAATACGACCTGGTTGAAAACTAACAGTCAATAGCGTGCCCAAGTGTAGAAGAGCAGCTTAGAAATAAATGTCACTATAATTTATTTTTTTTTTTTCAAACAACTTAGTATCCATCACAAATATGACTTATCCAAATCTTATAACTAAAAAACGTCCAAATATTATAGGTTCAATTATGAGGTATAATGTGCTTGGAGAGCGTGATACCTAAGCCCATTTATGTTTTATAATATTCATGTACCCACAATCCATTAAAATAAATCAATATTTAAAATATTCTACCCTTTTTATTGAAAATTCCTGCCACCGCTAACTTAATGGTGATAACTGGTAGGTCATGTAAATATTATACAATATAATACATATATTATAATATCATACTTTACGCGATATCAATATCATTCTAATTTCTAGGAACACTGAATAGTACGACGTGTTTATCGAATTTCATAAAACATCTAATCCGTATGTACGTAAAATATCGATTTCATTATTTCAAAACTCATTGGAACATATAGTTTGTACACATTGTAATCAAAATGTCCGTAAAAATGAAATAACAAACGCGTGCGTAATAGTAGACTGAACTATAAACTGTTATAATAAATCTGTATATAGTAATCATTTCCAATCGTCTGACAGATGTCGATTTCCGTGTTTGCTATTGACGTTTATAATAAATTGTATTTTAATATTATATATTTGTTTGTATAATACGATTTGCATACTTATGAAATGTTGCAATCGGACGCTATTGTAGCTTAGAATAATATTATTTATCAAAACTTCTAATGTATATTATATCATTTAATTCAATTAAGTATGCGTAATGATTTCCCGTCACATTTGTATGACTGTATATTATTATTATTTTTTTTTTTAATCATAATTGAAATCCGTTAATTTGATTAAAATCAATTCCTTCTCGTACGTACCATACTTTTCTCGTTAAAACCAATAAAAGCGAACGTTTAACTGAATGTACATACGTTGAAACGTATTATTCTTCAGACAATAGAGTACGGTGTTACAGAATTGTGTGGATGTCCAAATGCTTGTTCAAATCATATTAATTTAATGATTAATAACTACTATTCCTATAATGATTGGCACGTGAATGGGTAGGTAAGCACTGCATTTGGCATTTGACAATAATTCTGAGTATAAGAGCAAACACAACATAAACACGATTTACTGATTTGGACGTATTATTTATTCTTTTACCCATCAAACATTGTACAGATTATTATTTTATGTCGAAACTCTGCTGTACGGAACATTGATTTTTTCCCTAGAACTGCAAAACGATAAACCAAATTAGGGAGGTCTTTGGTGGTGAGGGGGTTAAATTCCCTGGTAATTATAAAACCTTTCCCAAGTTAATAACAAATACCTACATAGACTTACCTATTTTAAAGAGACTAAACACAAATAAACTACACTCAAAATTGTGATTTTGGCTTTCTAAATTTTTCTTATGATTTTTATTACAGAACAACCTGTATATTTTGATACAGACAGATAAATTCATTTAATTATTGATTTGCTCACTTATATCCACAGAACCAAATTTTAAATTTTCAATGCCAAAATTAAGTTTTTGTAACTGCACATTTTATTTTAGAACTGCACTGCTTTGCATCTAATATTTGGCCAGAAATAGGACTTTTTATTTGTGGATTTCATTTGGGACAAAGTTGTTTCCAAAAAATTAAAATTCCTAGATTTATAAGTATGTATAAATATAATTGTCTAGATTACAGACGGAGAATGGTTACAATATTGTTTTGATTTTCTATTTTTATATCCACTAGATATAAGTGTCAGATTAATTTTTGGGACTAAATGTCAAACATTCCAGCAGGAAAATAATGCAATCATTTGCTAATCGATGAGCCTGAAAAAAAAATAGGACTATAAATTTAAGTTTTATACAGCAATGTTCCCAAAGATATTGATTTGTAATGTTACTGGTCGCAAAAAAGTATTTTGACGTCGTTTAATTTTAATAAGCGCAAAAGAGGTTTTCTTATTTGTAGGCGCAGATTTAGATGCGAACACAATCGTGTCCTTACCAAACTCACATGCAGTAAAAGTATTATACAGTTTGCTCTGCATGCGCCTATCGTATATTTTGTATAGTTTATGCTGGTCCCTCGAGTGTCGTTATAAACGATATCTTTACCGACCCATGAATATAAAATACCTACTACTAATTCACTGTTGGGACACGACCGGACGAAAGTCGTCTATCTTCTGTTTCAAACCATAGACACATTTCCGGTCAACCAAACGTGCTTAAACCTAGATATTTTACTAAAACTGAAAGTATACCAAAATGCGTGGCATAAACATTTCACAGCTAGTTCTTGATTTTATGTTTCTTTCGGATGATTACAATAACATGAGTGCATACATTTTTACTAACTACTAGAAGCGGAATCACTTAAACATCAGTGATGAATACGGAGTTCACGATAATCATGACAAGTATTATCATTGATTTGGGTAATCATTTTTTCTCGAATGGTCTGAAAAATTCACGAGTCAATCAACGCTGAACACATAATATGTAGCTATGTTATTATAATTGTAGTGCAAGGGTATTGGCTTATGATGATAAAAAAAAAAAAAAAATGAATGAATGAATGAATAAAAAAAAAAAAAAAAATACGTCAACCGAAAAGCTTACATAACTCCTTTTGTGCGCAAGGTTTTGTACAAAATGTATAATATCGACTAGACGCGCGCCCATGAAACATTGCATAATAATCATGTTATACATTTTGTATCGGTCGCACGTGATATGGGTGCACAATAATAAGCTTTGGAGCAAAGCTTTTCGTGCGAAAACGCCAAACCTTTCTCAGCTGCACACGCTTATGTACGATATATTATACATTATCGCGCGGCCGTCAAATGTACATAATAATATACGATCACGTATAGTTAAGTATCTACCTCGCTTAGAGGCATACGAATGATACATAATATGGAAATACAATGTAAACAAATATAGAAATCGGTTTATTCAAAAATTCTTATTTCCATTTTAAAATAGTTTTAATTTTAATTAAATAATTTTCTTTTCCTTGTATACAAATTTATTTTGTCCCTTAAATCATATTACATATGTTTTTTAAAAATGTTATTAATTATAATGTGCATGTGTATTCTTTATTTCTACCACAAGCTATTAGCTTAAATGAGACAAATAATCGTGTAAATAATTTAATATTTATCTATGTAATTTATGATGATTTTCAATAAGTAGAAAATAAAATAACATACACGTAGCGATACGCGTATTGGCAATACTGTTGGGATACTGCAGCATACGTGCACGACAACACCCCTGACATTTTTCACGGTTTTCAAAGTTCTTGTATAACTCACTAAGGCCTAAGGGTGAACCATATTAAGTAGGACCAGCTTTTGTTTGGTTTTTAGTTTATTTTTCCGTTTCATGGAGTAAGTTTAGACTTTGACTAATTTATAAAATAAAAAACAAATATCGATTATAGTATTATAATATACGACTAAAACGCATCGCGCCGTCATCACGGGTGTATATAATAGTTCTCCCTAACACGATATTCTTTACCGGAAAAACATGGTTGCATAGAAGAAAAACTATAGTGTGGTATTTTATTACCATATCGAATGTATAATATCGTATCATTGAAATCGGTCGTCATCAGAGATTATTGTCACGGGAAAACTTACTTCTAGAGAGCAGTCGCAAATTCCCCCGGTAACGATGATCCAATTATGCGTGGCGCATTGTATACCTACACCACCGAGAACACGTCACGCTATAGAAACTTTATAATATGCGAGCAACTGTATGTGCATGTAATATTATTGACATATACTTTTGCGCGAAAACGAGGGGATATTTTTATGGAAGGGGAAGTGGGAGGGATGATAATAAACATTACAATGAGCGTGTGTGTGTATGTGTGCGGTTATACACGCGTGTGTACACATCAATACACCTCGGCGTGTAACTATTCCAATAAGTCATTACGTCGAGAGTGGAATGACAAAAATGAGTGGATTGTATTATTATTTATTATACACGTGCCACGCGCCCAAACGTATACATACAGTATACGGTTAATATGTAAAAAAAAAAAAACTACAAAATTGGGATGGAAAATGTGTACACAACACATTATATAATCGTGTTAATTAAAAAAAGACAAAAAATGTGAAACAAAACTATACTACTACGAAATAACGATACGCGTGAAATTTCTTTATAAATAAAAAAACGCGAAAACCCGTATACATTGTACTACAATACATTGTTTACTCGTACATACGCCGCCACCACCGCCGCTGGGGGAAATAATAATTTACACCTCGGAATGAATTAAAAACGGAATGATCAGCTATCGTCCCGACGAGAACTATACTATGTAGTAAATAGTATTGCATATATAATTCGTACACCCAGGTGAATACCTACCTATACCCGATCATGTATTATCTTCTTCTTATTATCGTGTCCGGTTCTGGGGCTATGTGTCATGAAATGACAAACAATGACGAATAAACACACAAAGTTTTCTAAAAATAAAGTAGGTTAAAATATAGAATATGAAGTAAATATTTTGTTTTAGCCAGTGAGTGGCATTTTCGTTGGATAAAGTCAAATCTTCGGTCGTGCAGCCTGGCGGGGCTATAGAGCGCACTGTAATAAGTGATTAACTGATTGGTCTTCGCCACGTTCACATACAGTATGTTCAATTATTTCTGGTATACTCATTCAATCATGTTTGCTTTTGTTTTAGCTACTCCTGCTCTTAACGTATATTTAATGTTTTCCATGTAATCCATGATTGGTTTCCTCCACGTGGTAAAGCAGTACAGGTTTTTCACATTGTAGCTCTTCTCTCTATTTCGTATTCCGTGTTGTTCCGGTTGATCTTGGATTGCGGTTGAATTGACAATAAAACTTCTTCGACATTGATGTATTATTATGTATTATTATCATTATTAGTTTACATGGAAATATTACGACATGATGCATTGATGCGTGATGACTTGGTGGTTGTATTATATATACTTATAACTTATATACTTATATACTTATATACTATTATTATGTACTTGGAAAAATAAAATCTTGTTCAAACGCGCACGAGTTACGAGTTTTATACATCTCGCAAATTATGTACAGAAAAATCTCTAAGTAATATATACATATATAGCGTGTGCTGCGTCGACATAGGTCGAACAACGGTTTTTTACCCGCCCCCATCGACTGTACCGCGAGATTAAATAAACTTTTTGTAATCAAAATGTTTAAGTCGCTGTCATGAAATGAAATAACTTTGCTGTGCAAGAATGAGTTTTTAGTTGAATAATTAATTTTTCTTTTACACACTGTCCGTGTACGTATAAATAAATTTAAAGTACACGTCTTATGGTAACTTGCAGCAATTTTCAACCACAATTTTTTCCCCTACGTTTTGTTCACGTTTCGCCCCCCCCCACCTCGTCGTTATTATCATTATTACTATTATTGCACTTTTTTTATTTTTAATTAAATATAACTCACGTCACGTACTGAATTTTAAATAATATTTAGTAATAATAATAACAATAATTATATGTAGGTACTTTGGATTTTATTTCAATGATAACTCGTGGTAATTTTTTACACATACCGTATTACACGCAACACCGTCGGTGACGCGGTCGGTGTTTCGTTTCGAATGCGTTTGCTTAGACTTTAATGCGACGTTGGTCTCACCCCGCGACTAACCTATAAAAAGTATACGCACACATAAGTGTATGCGGTTGCGTGATGGTTCTTTACGATCGTGTACAATGTACGTGGCGTACGAGTAAACTTAAATAAATAATAATTTAAAGTCCTTCAAAGAGAAAATCCAAACTCGTGTACGGGAAAGTTTCTATTTCCTTTCTTCCACTCCCCTTTTCGTATACTCACCGTCTGCCGTAATAATACAATATAAGAACATGATAATGTAAGAATCATAATATAAAAATATGATAACGATGCATAAACCAACGTGCAAACCAATACCCATTGCTTGTGAAGACTCGTACCGCGGCAATCGAGAAAAGTGTCCGAAAAACAGTGCTATGAACTTCTAAAACGGCCGGGGTAGATTGGCGGACAATAAAATATAATAATAATAATAATAATATATTTATTACTAACAAAAAAATTTGTACAAAGTAAAGTGGATGTATATGCATAGTTACTAGCTTTGCTCTACACTGAAGTAATACCTCTTATCGTAGAGCAAGAATACTCATCTAGTTGTAATTATAAACATAAAAAGAAAAGAAAATATATATTATAAATATGCTAAACATTAAATTTAAAATGGAATATAATTTTACGTAAAAGTACTTAAAAATTAACTTTATGATTTACAGGATTCATAATAAGGAATACAGTATAATATAAGTACTAAAACAATCATGATTACCTACATAATATTATTTTGTAATTGAATGTTTAGAACTATTAATAAGTAAATTATTTAATAAATGTTTCTAGTCATAATCTCTCTTTAATAGTTCTGAATTTACAGTATTTTTACAGATTATCATAAAACTAATTTTTTAATTTTAAATTAAAATGTGAATAATTTGAACACGTTTTTATCACACCTGGGATGGTCTCTAACATCCTTAGACCAACTTGAGTGAATGTATTAGAGGCTTTCTTGGTGTTAGTAAACGGAATTTCGAGATATTTTTTTCTAAGATTATATGAGGATTGTTTTTGATTTTGAATGCTTTAGTTTTATAAATAAAACAAATGGCTTGCTTTTTGTATAGTTATTCAATTTCTAGTACTCGAAATAATTTGAATAGTTCTTTAGAAGAAAAAGTTTTTGGTTTACTTAGGATAATTTTTATAATATTCTTTTGGGCTACCGATAAATTATTTTTTAAATTAGTGCTGAAACCGCTCCAAGCGATAATACCGTACTGAAATAATGATTGGATCATTGCAAAATAAGTTATTCTTAGGTATTTTTTGTTTAGTATTTTTTTGGCTTTAAATAAAAGTGTGTTAGTTGTCTTCATTTATTTATAAGGTTTTCAATGTGAGTATTCCATTTTAGATTTTGATCGATTATTATACCAAGATATTTAACGGATTTGTGATTAGATAACTTTGGGCAGGAATATAACTTTAGTGCTGCAACCACTTTAATAAATGATCAATTCAGTTTTATGTAGTCATGTGCTGCGCATCTAATGTGCACAATTGCTTCTATTTTTTCGGGATCATCATACTTAGTATATAATATAATATACTGGCCATGTCCCGGAATAACATAGTGATTCCTATGTTTTTACGACTTCCCCATATCAATATTATTTAAACTTCTTATCATTCGCGAATGTACTGCACTAAAACTAAGCGACGCGACGGTGGAAATCATCGGTAGCGATAGAAAAACAAAATGAACAATAATAACAATATTATGTTGTAGGGCGTAGAAAAATAACATAACTGCCGCTACTATATTATTATAGTCCGGTTGAATTTTATTTAATTATTATTATTGCGACAGTGATGTTGATGATGTTATTTTTCTTATGAACCTCACGCCGCAGAGTGTGTACAAGACGCGATGTTATAATTACACGCGTCGGAGCGTATCATCGCCGAAATCAAATAAATGTCAACGGTTTATATTTATAATATTATGCGTACACTTGTATACATGCGCTCTCCAAATACCTCGGAGAATAAATTATTATAATGTCGTCAACGCGCGCGCGTACACGACTAAAAATACATTTTCGTGTATTAAGAATAGATCTATTTACAGCCGACCCGTGTTTCCTAGGTTTTCGTGAGCTCGGCAGTCGTGTGAACGTTCGAATTCAACGTGTACGCATGCGAGCTAACTACATTATAATATATGATACAATACTACACGCTTGAACACGGAATCCCGGGTCTTAGAAAACGGTCGAAAGTAATCAGGACTTAAAATGGGGATGGGGTTGCATGATATGACTCGATAATTTTGTTGTACTTGAAAAACACGTAGGTAACCTTAAAAACCCATCCGGAAGGCTCTCCTGAAACGCTCAAAAAAATAATGGCTCTCGCGTTAAAAATTATTGACTATAATAATATGGTTGCAGTATAGTTTTTTTTTAAAAATATATTGTTTTTTTTTTTTTTTTTATAATTTTTGCAATTACTACGACTCATCAATGGGAGAGACGTTTCCCGTCATTCTTTTCATCACCACGGCATCACAGCGTAGGTACGTACAATATAGAGTATAGACGAGAAGTTCCCAACCAGGGTGCCAAGGAATTGGGGTGCTGTGAAATCATTACTTTTATATTCCCTACTTTTAAATCATAAACCAATCATACATAACTTTCAAAATATTATACTTAAAAATGATTTTAATCTACGATTTGGTGCAGGTAATATGGTAACGTTAACTATTTTATTATTATTTTAACTATCGCAATACCATTCATTAGATAACGTACGTGTTTTTATGAAATACTGAATATTTAGAAAATACTTTACGATTCCGTGTGTCAAAAGAAGTTTGGGAGTAATACTATACTATAGAGTCTATACTCTATAGTATAGATATTTCATAAAAATCACCTATTTGCATGTATAAAGTACCTACGGTCTAACCACTAACACGAATTCAAACTATGATTGAATTCAGTTAAAATTTTACGATACTGTTGATTTTAAGTTTTGACTTCACCGATCAGAAAATGCACAAATAACATAAAATATATATTTGGTGTCATATTATAATATGTAAACAAGATTAATAATGTCTTTTTACAAACGTATTTCCGCTGGTAAATCTTGAAATCCTAATTTGCAGCTGCACATGATGTACATACAAAAAATCTTATTGCGTCACGTTACCACATATATAGAATTAATATTGAGTTTTCCCGAGGACTTGGTGAATAAAATCTCTGTTGGTAAAACGTTTAACAGTTTAATAATACTTATATTACTGTATACAAAAAATTGCAGGTTCTCGGTTAAACAAACACACTACAATATTTATCCATTCGTTAATATATATATATCATTATTATTAAACATTGCGTATCCAATTGCACACATTATTTAATTATTATGATGTGTTTAAAGCGTTATCGAGAAGTACTCAGTGTAAAGAATATTTTTATCCATGCGTAAATCCGTTCTTGGAAAATTTATTCCGTATTTTTATTTTTGTTTTCCACAAAAATCTCGATTGAATTCTTACTATATTATAAACCTACTATGTAATATTTTATTTCATCAATTTATCCACATTCCGGCGCTCGGTGGTACATTCTATAATGTTAACACGTTTAAACATAATTGTTTTTACCACGCGACGTTCACATATTTGATTTCCTGTAGCTATTCCATCTTGTACTGTAGGTTATTCCATAGTGTCATTTACATATCATTATTCATTAATAATATAACGACCGTGATAATAAAAATAATAACCGATTACCGGTGTTTATAAGCTGCTGCGTGGCCGAAGTGAGTTTTAAAACGTTTGCTGCGATTTGAGACGACACGCTTGACGGTCGAAAAAAGTGTTTGTGGAAAACAGCTGGTGGAGATTATTATTTGAACAATTGAATGCGCGCGTGTTATGAACTTATCGTATACACACACCTACGTGTAAACATTTAATTGACAATAATTTAAAATCCAAATATTCATAGCCCCCCCCCCTCTCAGCCATTATTTATTTAGGTTCGCGTTCCTAACGCTGTACAACCGACCCGTAGATACACGTGAGTATTTATTGAATCGTCCGAAAAATATTGTTTTATATTTATTATAAATTGTATAATATAGTTTTACAATCGTTGCCCCTGCGTAAAAATTAATATGCCGAATGAACTCGACTATGTAATGGCGTATACATACCAACCGTGATATACTGCAATAGTCGCAAAAAATAATTGGTATATTAAACGCAACAATATGTCCCAACGTCTGGATTCCGTTTTTGTTTCGTGGCGAAAAAATTGCAAATCGATGTCATCTTCGCTATCAATGCATATTATTGCACGTCGGACAACAGTGTTTGTGTTGATATTTCCAATTTGAATGCGATTAGTAAATCACGATTGTTGAACTAAGAAAACACAGGGCGTCATAATAGAATCAATCCTCGGTAAAAATCTATCCGGATTTCGTCGAAAAACGAGGGTTTACATAAGATATTTGATTTTTATTAGCTGCAACGTATACTTCGTGTTATGGTCGTATTCATTTTTCGTCGTTTTCTCCAATTGTAATTCGATGGTAAACTCATTGCGTGGTTAAGAGGAAATGGAGAAGGAGTAACTCCTCTAAAAATTTAATATTTTTAAATTTAAAGAATTTCATAAACAAATATAATCATTATTGGAACGGATAATGATTTAATTGAAAAACAATACATTATTTGTACAGAAAACATTTACTGTATATTATTTAAATTTATAAACTTACTAACTTCTTTATGATAAATTATATACGCATATTCTTTATATTTAAAATGTATTGGATCAACGTTTTAACAATTATTTTATTTAAATGTTTTAATGTTCGACTATTAAAAAAAAAAAAAAGAGAGATATGACTTAAAATATATACGGAGGAAAAGGCCCTCATCAGGATGTAATACGATTTGAATAATTTCGGTGAACGCTAATTATTGTTTCAAGTTTACAGAGAGTACGTCCTATTTTTCTTTTTTCCTTTTCGAGCACAACAAAAACTATACACTATGTATACTAGAAAATCTAAAAAATGATATTTTCCGTTATCATCGTGTTATGGGATGTTCCATAAAAAGTTTTTAACCTTTTTGCGTTGCCCTGGAAAAGGGTTTGCGAAAGAATAAAACCGCGTAAAATACAATATCTCCCTCGTACCCGCTCGGAATCGCAAATTATGGGTCAATTTTATTTATGGCATATTTTATCTATTCTGTGCATATAAACGTCATAAACTGACGAAGAGTAACATAAAAATTTAGTATAAAAATTGATCATTCCAATTTTAACTCTTCGACGACTTTTTATGCGAAACATCTTTACAGTGACGGATCAGTAAATGTCCGTTGTCATGTTTCACAAAACAGCGTTATCGACTTTAATACAATCGTCCGTGTGCGTATACAGTGTGGTTCGATTGACCACGTGCTCATCGAACTCTTATTGGTTTTCATATGATTTTCCATGCATATTTGTTGCATTATCATGCAGCGTGTTGTAATATCATCCAATGATTTCATAATACTATTCAATCGGCATTAATTTTCTAACAAAAAATAGTTAATTATAAAATAGATTATAGGATATACTCTCAGATAAACGAATCAATATACTATTTATTATTTCCAAGCGCTACATTTACGAACTCTTGTGCTGTTCTATTATGTATTATTAGAATACTCAGGACGAGGCTGAGTGCCACAAAACCGCATAGTAATTCTCATGCGCATCGGTTGCGTTCATGTAAACATGAACCCTGACGTAAAATATTACCATACATTTTCTTTAACTTTTGACGGGCCTCGTAATTTAGTTATTTAAAAACACTTAAAATGTATTAAAAAAAACCCATTCAATCCATGTGAAACATAATAACTTTATATATTTATATATAATTAATTCAATTATAATAAATTGAAAAATATATATATATATTCTAATTGCACATTTTTATTCTTTAAACGCATTCGAAATTTAATAACTTATTTGGAGTAATTATTATAATTCATAATATTCGATCCATCACAGATAATATCATTGAGCCATTAATTTTACAGAGCAGCTGCTGCAGCGTTATATACCATCATGTAGGTAATAGGTATAATTGATACATTTAAAATGTCATTGACTATTTTTTTTGGATATCCTATGTATATATGAATTATATCGACTCTATATGGATTACTAAATTATACATTCATACTGTATCTATATAACAACTTAAATTGAAAAAGTTACTAGTATAATAAATTGGTCATAAGTATAAAGTATGCATGTTAAACTATAGAGAACATTAGATACAATTTAAAATACGGATAAAATGTAATACTCGAACCCACTGATGACGAAGTGTCAGAGTATACAATAGAATTCCAATTAATTTTATTATGTCTTCAATAATTTGTTGTAATCTAACTCGAATACTATTGGTAATTGTTAGTATATAGTATATACCAATATTTAACTCATGTGTTTGGATTTCATGACCATTTTTAGCTATTAGTATACATAGGCGTACCGGGAAAATGCAAACTAATTGTAGGAGATGACACTTTTGATTATGACAGGACTGTTTTCGATCCATACAAACGATAGTGATAAACGTCGCAACAGCAGTCATTCAAAAATACTACTACATAACGGCAGTTGTTTCATACCAACTTTGTATACTGTATGAATTCTTTACGAGACCGTCGAGACCTTATAAATACCTTTTATAATCATAATGTCTTTTTGGAATAATAAAATAATTGTGGAAATCACGTAGGAAAAAAACATAAATTCAACTAAATTTTCATAATAAGTGTACCATCAATAATCTATCATAAATTATAATCGGTAAATTTTATTATTTTCATTTGTGTTCAACATGATTAATGTAAACGTATGTATACGTGTGTTTTTCTTATATTACCTAAAGTTTATAATTATGCACAGCATTTACTATTTTAATTTTTTAACTTATGACAACCGTTTATGGTGATAATTCAAAAATCGAAGTACATACGTTAGAAAGTCACGTTTTATAGTCGTTTAGCATTTAAATAAATTACAATTATACATAATATGTATTCGTTAAAAAAATTATTAAATTAAATGTTTAATTATTGCGTTATTTTCTGATCGAATCTGAGTTTTTGGTATTTACGACTTGAATACTTTATACGAAAGTAATTAAACCATAAAATAATAATTAACATGACGAAAATTTCCATCCCTCCGTATCTTGTTCAAATCTTATTTTTAAATAATAATATGCAAACCATGAAAAGGAAATGATTGCACTCGTTAAAATAAAATGTTCGCTCCCCATGCAGAATTTGTTGCGTTCGAAATTAGAAAAAAATAAAATAAATAAATCGTGAAGCAATGTTATATCCATATTATCGTGCATCAGCATTTCTTTATAAGCACTATACCTGCTATAATAGCACATGATACACGCCGAGGGGGTAAAAACTTTTTTTTTCTCCTCTTATTATTTATTAAAACAGATCAAAGAACGAAAAATACGTACTCGTAAAACTCTCCGCCGATACCCAAATATAATCCGACTAATAATGCGTACTTACCGATCAGCAGTAATACGCAGTAGTTAAAAATACAATGTTTTGCGGACGAAAAAAGAAAATAATACATTTTAGTTTTACTTCCCTTTGTAAAACGTCGTCAGGATTGAATAACGGGAGAAATTCGATTATTGTAACTAACGAGTGACTCGATTAGGATAACTATTGGACTTGACAAGTCGTAAATTTCGATCGTTGAACTCGCATCCGTGCCCGGACGTATATTTAAGCTTCGATCGTTCTCGTTAAACAACAAGTTACACTCGAACATTTCATTGGCGAACGTTTAGAGAACTGTTTGTAATTAATAGCAACGAAGTTTAAGCGCTAGTGTGCGTGAGCTCGCGGAACATGTGTTTTTAATGTATTCGAATAATTAGTTTGCGGCGGTAGTAGCGAGAAAATATGATGGTATATTTCATCAGAAAAATAACTTCCCAACAAAGGAGAAAGGTGGCGGGAAATGTATTTAAATATAATTTTGCTTCGCCTCCCTTTTTTCCTTTTTTTTACGAGCAGCGTTCGATTAAGTCACTGCGGTTGAAGTATTTTATCGCACGATTCCAAAAAAAAAAAAACACGCTTACGTTGTTTCATTGTGCCACTTGAGTAGGGGGGGGGAGATAATACGGAAAAATAACGAATCGCATATACTTTATTTCGTACACCATTTTAAGCAGGTATGTGTAATAATACATTCACGCTACCGCATGCCGTATTCGTACACACACGTATTGATTTTAACAGAATAACATAGATAGCACACACACACACACACATATATACACACACACACACACACACACACACACACACACACACACACACACATACACGTTACACGAACGGTGATGACGAGGAAAACTATACGTGCACCGAATCCGTTCTCGTAGCGATGAATTGGACTGGACCGGAGAGCGAAAAAGTCGTTTTAAAAAACCGTAGAGGGAAAAAGGAATCGGAAAAAATGTGAAAGACGAAAATGGAAAAAAACCTTTTCCCAGCACTACCACTTCACTACCCGTCACGATGAACCCACATATTTCGAAACAACGCACGCAGTTCTCTTCTGATATGCACCACGTGCGTACATAAATACGTACAAACAATTTATATAATATATATTATTATGATATTATGTTCAATCCCTTCCGGCCACTATTCGGTCCTGTCACACCACCATTGCACAACAACCACCACGTAAAGTAACCGTTACCTCTTTAGCCGCGTTCCCTTCCCACTTTACCGTGTACTTTTTAAAACGTGCGATACTGAAACTGTTTATTTACCAACCAAATCTTGGTCACATATGTATTATATTATTTTATCGTTCAGAAAAATCTATTAAAATCAATAACCAATAACCACTATACATAGTACGTTCAAATTTTACATGAAATCAATGCAATGAGCGTGAATTCCATGTAGTATATAAAATGGTATGCTTAATATTAACCACATGGTTTAGACAATTATTTTACACGATACGACACTGTGCAGTGTACCCAAATATAATTTAAATGTGCGAAAATAAACTATTTTTAATTTGATAATAAATTAACAGTAAAAGGTTTCGCATCCTAAACGTTTATAATAACTGTATTCATTTTAAGTACTAATTTCGTAAAATGTTCTAATTTTGGTTGGTGAGATCAAAATTCTATACACCGGAATACCGTGTTCTCCGAATGTCACTGGTACAGACGTCATCTCGTAGACATCTTTCTGGGTATGGAAACGGCATCAAAAAGAGTCAATCACTCCTATAGTCCTATGTATACTACTGGTTAGGGTACGTACTATTGCGGCGGCATGCAATGGCAACATCACATCCCCAAGCAACACTTAGCGTTTTCCACAAATAATAAATAAATAGGTGTTAGGCTTGGTCGTATGCGGTTCCATAAAAATAAAAATGCACGCGTATATCTGGCCAATCTCATCCGACGAATATATACAACTATATAGAAAGCGATAACTACGTTCCGCCACATTACCATTATATGTAGATAACATATGACGGTACATAGCTGCTAGATAATATGTTAACACTATTTAGAATTTTAACACGTAGATACTATAGGTACTTCGTATACGTATAACTGCTCATTGCGCATTATAATATCGCGACGTGCCTAGCGTATAATTTATTAAAGAGTAAACGAACGTGAACAATTATCTATTTCAGATTTCGCGAGTTGTTTCGACTTGAGCGAGCTTACCGCAAAACGTTTCCCTTACGTTCGTTGGGAGTGCAGTTTTCAACAGAAAAATAATAATACATTTTTTTTTCGTTCGCACCACCTCCCATAATTTTCCCCGTGTTCACTAGATTCGTTCCAGTTATATACCGACGAGTGTGTGCATAAATGCGCGGATGCATCGCGACAACGTTTGATTGTGCGCGCGTCGAGTCGACGAGGAGTTTGTTTTTCGGTGAGGACATGTCCGCGCATATTTATACAACGCAAAAGCACTGTATACAAACATTACAAACAAATTTACTTGTACACGCCGTGATATTTATTATGTTCACATAACGCTTGTGTGTATAAGTATTATAGGTACGGACGCAATGTCATTTTCCCATGAAATGAATAAATGCTCGTAAATCATTTGTTCGGTGAGTGCGTAGAGGGGTATACTATTCCTCGCGTGTGTATACGTTTGTATTCTCATACAATTATATATTATTATACCGGGACGGGACAGAAAGAAAGATAAAGCGAGAGTAAAAGGTCTGAAAAGTAATCGTTTAGAGTAAGAAAATAAAGAAAAAAATACGGTGGCCAACCGTATACACTCTCTCATATTGCCCGTTGAAAACTGCATTAACTTGAGCACAAAGACTCGAAAGGGGTCGAAAATGTTAATATAATCTCGTATCGAGGGGAAATATTATGATGATTATCGTTGTGACAGAACCGAGACGTTTTCATTTTCTTTCAAATTATTTCGCGGAACATTATTGATCAGTGATTACAATAAAACGTGTATATGGTTACATGAATTGAGCATGTTAAATTATTTAACTTTAGGTATTATATATTATATTATCATTTATAAAACGTACGTATCGAATAGCTTTGACATTGCAACTGCACATAATATTGTGTACATGACTGTCGCCTAAAGGCCCAGACACACTAGAGCGTTTTTTTCGCGCGTTTTTAACGCGTTGATAACACGCGCCACACTACAGCGATATTACGCGTTCAGTCAACTGATTTTTATATTCATTTTTATAATATTTTAACTGTTTTCATATATTTACTGTTCCAATACGATTATAAATACCTGTTATTATAAGTAAGTAATTATTTAAGTCAAGGACATTTGAGTTTTAACCATGATAATTCAATAGATATCTACATTATCCTACATCTCTGTTGAGTAATTTTAGATAGGTATCAACCAATGGCGGCTATTGTCAATTTACTATATGTATCAAAGTTAATAAAACCACAGGAAACACCTACCTATCCAGTACCCAAGCAATTTCTCATATGGACCTTTTAGGCTTATTGGCAGTCCTCCAGTCACTTATGTTATAAAAAATATCTTTTTTAAGAATATAATTAACTTAAACCAATAAACAAAAAAATAAGATACCGACACGTTTCTGAAGCCTTCTTTTACATCATAAATAATATTTTACCCTTTTAATGTAATTATATAATTTAATTTTTTAACAATGTTTAATTTATTAGGACTAAAAACCATACAAATTTTAATTAATTTGTATTTATTTAATATTTTAATTTAAAGAACAAATAAAATAATTTTTAAATCAGTTTAAATATAATAATTTAATATCAATTAGTATCAGTTATTTTTCTAAATCTAATATATAAATTTATTAACTAAAGGAATGTTATTTTTTTGTTAAAGCGTTAGATATAATATTTGAAAGTACTTAAGTTATCTTTGATCTTTTCTTAAATTTTTACTTTGAAATTAAGAGTGGATGTAAAGATTATTATTATTTATATTTATACCTCTGTATTTCTGTAATACTATATTTTTATATATTTTGTGCCTTATTACTTATTAGTTCATAACTATGTATTAGAAATGTTTTAAATACGCCATATGAAAATACACTATCATGAAAAATGTTTTAAATTTGAAACTAAGACAACTAATGAAGTACGTGTAACGGTCCATATACTTGAAATATAGAATAGCCGTCACTGGTTAATATACTATCTACCACCAGGAAATATCTTCATTGTAAATTATATAATAAATCGTCTTATTAGAATGGATAATAACTATTACAATACTATGATGAAAGTAGTAGCAGTATCAAAGGCATTTGGATACCTCAACCCTCCTAGGTCAGAGAGACGATTTTAGATTCAAATATCCATTTCAATCCATTCAATACACTCGAAAATCAAATAATCGGTTTTCCAAATTGTATGAAAATATTCGAAAATACCCTGACAAATTTTATAAATACTATAGAATGTCTTTATCATCATTTTACGAGCTTCTAAATAAAGTACGTGAGCACATCTCAAAAAAAACTACCAAATTTCGACAACCAGTATGTCCAGAAGAAAGGCTTACAATCACTATAAGGTAAGAACAAGAAAATATTTAGTCATATGAATAAATAATAAAATATAATTCCTTAGATAATAATTGATAATGTATAATTTATTTTTATAAACATAGTTGTCAATTATATAAAATACAAAAGAACTAAAATACAAAAAAAAAAATGTAGTTTCTCTTCTCACAACTTAAACAATTAAGTTACTAACATTCATAATATATATTATTTATACAATATAGATGAACTTTAGTTTCTGCTTTTTTTCCAGTATAAACAAAAAAAAGTTTATTAACATATGTTATAAAATAAATCAAAAAAATATAAAAATCCTAAACATAATTTTAATATGATGAGTTAATACTAAAAAATGAATTCTAAGTTCAAAAAAAACTTGAAAACAAAATTCAGGAAACGCTTGAAAATATCGGTGTAGTATGACGACTACCATACAATTCAATGTGTTTTGATTTGATAGCGATAAACGCGGCAAAAACGCAAAAACGCGTCAAGCGGCGGCGATTGCGGGAACGCGCGTTGAAACCTGTCTGGTGTGGCATGTTTCATTTGTTTATGTATATTTTCGACTGGCAGCAAAACCCCGGCCGGTTCCCGCGTTTTTATCGCTTGATAAAAACGCTCTAGTGTGTCGGGGCCCTAAGAACATCGTCAAACTAATAATATTTATTTGATAATAAAATAATAATAAGTGAGAAATTTAAAACACGGGTTCCAAATTATATATTTTTTTTCTTGAAAGCCGTCGAAAAATAATCTCTGCCAAATATTTTATTCAAAGTACACCGAGACTAAAATAATAATTTTTACTCCGTACATACGTCAACAACTGGTACAGCATATTTAGGTATACGCGTTGACGGTTTGCGTCTTTGCGAATACGTATACAAACTTGTAAGACCCCGGCCGCCGACAGAATTTGTTTCTATGCGATTTTAACGAAATTATAAAAACATACGATCAAACGACGTGTCCGTCATAAATGAATATCAACCATAGAATTTACTTAATAACAATATTGAGCTTTGCTTTTAGGTATCAGTACGTTAGGGTTTGAATATGAACTTTATTTATGCATATTTTATACTATGATATAAGTTTTTATTTTAAAAAACGATGTACTAATTTTATGCATTACATTTTGTGATATGACTATGAATAATAAAGTGAACAAAATTACCTACCTACAGGTGAAATATTATCACACAACGTCTACGAATGAAGAATTTAATAGTTCTATGAGCAGGGTATATGATTTAAAACTACAATAAGTTACTTCGCACTAAGAAAAACACAATTTGTGTTGAAAAAACTTTAAAAATATATATATATACTAACATTTGTAAAATAAATTTAGATAAGAAGTTTTAATTAAGATCAATACTTTATAATGGCAAGAAAAAAATGTTGAATAATAAACTCTATAGTCTAAATAATCTTTGATCAAATATTTGGATAGTGAACCATTTCAAGATATTAAAATTCTAAATTGTTAAATACATGTTGTACAACTCTTAGAGAATGATTGATTTGAATATATTTGAAAAATGCTAAAAATATTCTAATATAATAATCGTGGTGTGCGTAAAGTATTGATATAATAATTCCAAAATGTGTAAGAAAAAATATACAGATGAAATTAAATAAAAAAAAAAAAACATTTGAAAATAATTTCTTTGCGTAACTCAAAATCTAAAATTAGATCTAAGTCTTATCAGACTTTTAAATTAAGTGCTTTTAAAATATTTTTCTTGGGCATTCAAACATTTCTCAGGTTATTTTTTTAATTTTATAAAGAACGTTTTTTGTATGAAAAATAGAATTCTAACCATATGACTGATTCATATTATGTTCTACATATAACAATTATTTATTCAAATTATTTATTATTATCTCTATTAAATTGGTGAACGAATTCCATTCAAATGTTTGTATAAATAATATTATAAATAATTATTATGGAACAAAAACAATTGAAACGATAGCATATACATATCAGTATTTTAAGATTATTATTATTATAGCCTTGTACTCCTTAAAGCTACAATATAAGTACATTTGAGAGTATTAATAAAACCTTTCATTTATAATGTTCCATAGAGATTAGCTTACAGTTAAAAATTATCGATATAGTGCTTATAAAAGACTTTATAACTCTGTCTAAATGTTTATAAAAAAATAGTTTACGAGTAATTATTTTCAAAGTTTAGGAACTATAAGAAATTTGGTACAATAACCTAATACTTATAAGTGGTAACATTTTTATAACAGTTTTTCGAAGTTCCAATAGTTTTTTAGTGTATATTTCACGAGTCCACTCCATAATTAAACGTAGTAATGAATATATTTTTTACTCTACAAGTCCTCACTCTTTTAAATCTAAAATCGATAATATATATTTATTTTTTTTTTACATTTTTTTGGTTGAAAATGAATATATATATATATATATTACTTATTTCAATAGTGAGTTTTTATTGATGAAGAATAATTAATTTTTTAATAATAAGAAATACACTTTAATCATGATTAAATTATTTCTTACTGAATATTCAAAGAAAGTATCTTTATAACGCATTTCAATTACTAACATTATTTAAGTATATCGATTAAAAATATGTTTTATGTATAATATAAAAACAAAATCATACTTATATAATTTTCATTCTACATACCTAATAAGAATAATAATTATAATCAATATAAAATTATAGTCTATCAATAGTTATTAAATTATTATTTATAAATATTTTATACTATTAATAATTTTAAGATTTAAATGATTCATTTATTAAAAAAAAAAAAAATACAATACATTAGTTTTGACGAAAATCAGTATCTGTTGTAAACATCGAGATGTTGACGTATACCGCGGTATGTTCATTTAAAATTCCCTTCGATTATTGAATACTTATTTTTGATGTCTATAGTCAATACATACATATTGTGAATCCTAAAATACTAAACCTACTCGAAATACACTCTAAAATTGAAAATACATATTTATTTTTTTTTTATCGGATTTGGACGAATAGTGGACCAAGAGATATACTAGGAAAGACGCAGTAAGACTCTCTCACGCACGCGCAACCAGTGATCGAGTGTCTAATTTATATCGGAATCATAAAATATTTATCCCACAAGTCAAGTGGAAAAGTGCGTAATATAATATTTTGTTAAGTGCAAGACCTTTCGCGATTAAAAGTACCATAATTATCAGGACCAGATATAGGGGGAAAGAAGAGTACTTTTTATCTCCAGACTTATAATTTATATGAGCGTACTTTTGCGTACTTTTAAAGTTTCAGCAACACCAATCAAATTAAAAATGAATTAAAATAAAAGTCATAATAACAAAATAATATTTTAAAAGAAATGTGAAATAATGTGTATAAAAATAAAATTGCATTATTTTATTTTTAATCGTAATAAGTAATAATCAATAACATAGGTATAAAATTGACAAATAGATATGCAACGCCATCACCATAGAAAACACCGTACACGACTGTCAGAATTTGTGTTATGTTAGTTACGAATATGAGCCGGAGATTCGACACGCTCAATCAAGTATGTTCTTACTTTGGATTTTTAAAGAGATCTCTGACCTGGTTGAAAGACATTCGATTGATTTAATTAAAGCTGCTATTGGCCTAGCCATAAAATATAAAACGAACGAACCTTTTGACATTACTTCAGAATTAATAAACTTAAAAAAAAAAAAAACGAGAATTCGTTCTGCTGTGCAGTAGGGGTGGACTCGGTCATAGAGTAGGTCATTATAATGAATGTGTTAAATTTGAATGCAATGATATGTATCATTGAATATAAAAAGCGATTTTGAAATCCAGAATATAATATTAAGTTTTATTTGTAACAAAATTAAAAATTTATAAATATTGTCCATTAACATATTAAAGAATTTCTTATAAAAAATAAGCAATATAGTTCAGATTCGTTTGTAAATAATTCATACGTCATGTTATTATTACCAATATAATTTTTTCTAAACATTAAACTTAGAAATATTGACCATAGTTAAGTTTTAAATACACCATTACAAAGCGTTTCTTGATTAGATAGTTAAAAATTTAAAGTTTTTTATTTTTAAGTTAAAATTATTTGTAGTAAATAACTTGTTGGTACTCCTACCATATTGTGTAAGTGTGCTTGATTTTTCGTAAAAAAATTCTAATTCTGGTCATCTCTATGAAATGGGCGTACATTTTTAATTTTCCCCGGGTGTTACAAAGTTAATGTAAAACCTTGATAATTATAGAAGAATAGTCAAATTCGTAAACAGTTACTGATTACATTTAAGATTTAATTTATAATTTATCGTACAACGATATTGAAGTATACATTTTTAATATTTTTTACTTATTACTTGTAAACATTACATTACATTACATACACACAGTGGCGACTTGAAGGGGGTGTACTTGAAGCACGTGTTTCATAAAAAAAATGGGTGGGTGGGTGTCCTGTGGTTGGAGAAGGTAATAAACTCACATAATTATCTAATATTTTTTGGTGGGTGGTGTAAACATTTTACATGTGATTCAAACAAAAAAAAGTTCAAGCCGCCACTGCATACACGAACTATTGAAACACATCAACGTCAGTCGGTTTATTGTTTAAAGAGATCGAAAAAATAGGTACTTCAAAATTATATTAAATCGTGATAAATTGAACAAACGTATGTATCATAGGGCAATACGGAAAACAATAGATGTACCGCAAACGAATCGTAATGTTAAAAGAGAGTTGGAAGTAAAATAGGAAATCTATAAAAAAAATCTAAAACGATCACCGTTGATCCCGTGCACATATTGATAACTAGATGATGTTGGATCGGGGGTTGACATGAAATACGTCATCGAAAGGTTACGGAAGGGACGAAAGGTAGGTAGTAATAATATGTTTTGTATAAATTGGGGCATGATCCAATTAATATTGTTAATAGTATTTAGCATATGTATATACATAAAACGTGTATATATATATATATATAATATGTGGGGAATAACACGTGTCGAGAAAACAAGAGTTTGTCGCGAGGGCAGAAGAAATACTGCAGAGGGCGGAAAAGACACGGCATTCGGTGGTCATTACCGTGGCACCACTAAGTCAAAATTTCCCGCGAACAAATTACACCATATTTGTGGTAACCGATTATACAGTTACTGTTCGTATTCAAAGTTCTAAAAAATTCACCACTGCATATTAATTGGTTTTGGCCGCTGGAAAAGAAATCTTACTCACATAAAATACAAAAATCAATTATCCTGGTTACGAATTCGGCACATGTTTTGCAGCGGCCGCGAACGGGTTACCGAAATGTAAATTTTCGCGAACATATCGACTTCGGGGGAAGGAGGGGGGGGGTGCACCGGTGTGTAACGTATACCTATTCCGCGGCGTGTATACGGAGCGAGTGAGCCGGTCGTCGTCGTCGTCGGGTTGACCGATCCCTATAATAATCCCCCGGCGCGTCCCGAGCACCGCGTGCAGGCGGTATGCACGGCGAACGTTGGGCGCGCGCGCTCTGACTTTTTTTCGCGAGGAGTGACGTCACGCGGTCGGCGATAGGGCGGCGGCGGAGCTTTGGTCTATATTTCTATAATACACGCGACGCGCGCAACGCGGTTTATCCGCCGCCGCCACTGCCGGTGCGAGTGTGTACTCGTATTATTGTTTATGGGTGCGCGTATTATTGTTTGTGTGTGCGCGTATTATTGCTTGTGTGTGCGCGTATTATTGCTTGTGTGTGAGCATATATTCGTGCTGGTATGAGAGCATTTTTCTGCGTGTGGGAGCGTATTTTTGTCGTTTTTTTAGCATGCGGAATGCGTGCACGTGCACGTATGTGTGTTTGTGTCGCGCACACACAAACACACACACACACACACATACATCCATTTAATAAACCTATTTTGTATAGTATAGTTTGAGTCTAGTGATAGGGACAATAATTGAGATTTGAGATGCAAAACGTCGAGTAACTCGATTGTTGGAGAAATAATCGAATTTTTCGGTTACCAATAATCGAATGAAAAATAACCAACTCATAATTTTTTTAATTTCGTTGTAAACATAGTTTGGTAAAATATAGTTACTAGTTATTCGAAAAGCGAAAACTGAATCACTGATTGTTCATGTATCAGACTATTCTAGACTATATTGACTAGTATTAATATTATTATCGTAATATTATACGAGTCTAAATAAAAATGTTTAAATACCCCTATTATAATTTAATAGTATCATAAACGAAAGGATTATCAATATTACAAATATTTTGATGTATTACGTACACACACATTTATTATTTAGTATAATATATTTTAATTTCATTCAAATCGTTCATTTCAAAACCGTTTGCCGATTACGGATGTAAAATATACCTGGTTACCACACGTTTAGTGTTTTTATACACGACATGATGAAATCGATTGATTCACATAATAATATTATACTCTATCGTATTATATTATAATATTATATTATCTTAACTGAACCGGCGATAATGATAATAACAATATTATTATCGGGATTTTTCGAAATTCCCCCTCACCCCCCAAAAATTTCATACAACTGTCACGGTCGCAGTCGTAGTCGTCGTAGTCGTGGTGGTCGTCGTCGTCGTTGTTGTCGTTGTCGTCGGCGAGCGAGCGTGTGCGTGTGCGCGGACGTGGGTGGTGCGCTTGCGCGTGTGCGTTTGTGCGAACCGACTGCCGGCGAATCGCGCGCGCGCTCGGTCTCCGCGCGTACACAACGGCACAATATTACTATTATAACCGTCACGGTCGTGTCGTCGTCGTCGTCGTCGCGCGCGACAGTACAAATACCGTCGCCGGTGCACTGTTGTACTTCGCTGTCGGTGTACGCGCGCGTCCGTGATCGCGGTGTGGTGGTGCTGGTGCGTGACACACACACGCGGCGAGTGGGTTCGTCCGTTATCGCGTTTCGTTCGGGGGTGTGCGTGCGTGTGCGTGAGCGCGTGAGCCCCGTGGACTTAGGCCGAAGCCGCGGCAATGAAATAAAATAATTGTACAGTGCTCGTTTTGCCGCAGTGTTCACCGATGATGACCGTCGTCCGCGTGATCCGAAGATAGGAAAAAATGAGAATAAATTATTGAATAAACGAAAATTTGCCAACGGAACAGTATGATTACCGTAAAATATAACAATTATTAATATCATAATATATCGAGTAAATAGACACCCCCACAGCGGCGGCGGTGCCGGAAATTATAGGTAAATACTAGAAATAAATAATATTATATAATATTGTATAAGTAATATAATGTTATATTATCACATCGGTAAACGGTTTAAGTACATATTGTTGTAATTGAATAATAATAATAATAATAATAATAATAATACCTATTACTGCCGACGACGGGCACCGGTCAACTATTATAATATAGTATCGCTGTATTATTATTATTTATTATACTATTATAGGTATTAGGTACTAACTGCTCCACTGTTTTCCGGGTCGGGGGCGAGAAGGGTTTCCGATTGATAGAGACGTCGCGCTAACCGTTTATAAATTCATATTTTGAATATCGGGAATACACCGCCTAACGACACGAACTTATTTTGGTTTATTGTAATCACTACAAGCGACTCTATATTTCCAATACTGCACTGCACTATAGATACAATACCACACAAGATAATATCGAGATATTTATAACTGACTTTTACTAAAATTTCAAGAGGATCAATTAAAAGATTACCATTAATTGTCATCACATTTAACAAATAACTAAATTAACTATGTTGAATATTTTACATAATTACAAAATACTATCCATATATTAACCTAAAAAATGACTGGCTGTATTTTTGGGATTTTCAGACTCGTGTGATGGCTTCTTTACCGGAAATAAGGAAATCCCTAAAAATGTCCAAGATATTTTAAATCCGTTTTATTTTGAAATGTTGATTCTAATGAGATGACAAATGAAATAACAGTACAGACCTAATGATAAATATTAGCACAGAAACTAAAAATTGATTTTTATTAGTTACTGACTTATTCGTTGCTCATATCGACATGTGTGATTTTCAAGATCGCACTTACAATCCGTCCTTGGTAACGACGATGTGTTTACGTGATAGTATAGTACACTACCGCATACATAATATTATAATACGTATATACGATATATTGATATGGGTAATATTATACACGCTATATAATATTTAATTTGGAATAAACTATAATTGGTACTCTGACTTAAATATATGAATTATACATATATAATGCATTCAGTCGGTGAAATGTGTACGGAAACGACAGCGTGGTACTTATTTACCTATCTGTTATATTACTAATATTGGTATATAATGTTATATCACCTTATACACCTATACTACACGTATACTACGATGGCTAAGAAACTTGGGATGTCTGTAATATTTTAAAATATCTTCCAAAGCCCTTCCATAACTATTTATGTGTGTAAAATGGGTTTTTTTCCGATACTTATAAAATGTGTCTTTATTGCAATAATACTATACTGCACAGAGGAAAAGTGTGTTGAAAAGCAACTATACATTTGATGTATTAATATATTAATTTTTAGTATTCATATCCTCAGCATATGATGCATAAAAAAGGAAAATGTTACATGATATTACAAAAATTGATTCGTAGAACGGCACAGAGTGGCATGGAACTATCGGCTGTTATTTGACTAGGAAATTAGTTGGGCTACTAATCGCCATGACTCGAAACCTCATTGTTTATACCCACCTATTTTACGTGAGTAATTAATATCGATATTTTGACGCATTATATTTGAAAGCGAAAATCATTGACAGCGCAATCGACCGCTAGAAAGAGAGACGGAGCAAAGACACGCAGAACACTTATTGTGAATGATACGTATTATTCGGATATCATTCCATAAATGCTATTATAATATAGACATTGGATTAGTTTTGAGTCAAATAAGTTAATCTTGCAAAATACGCGACTATCGGAAATCAAGTCCGATTCGGTCGCTGCAGTAATCTCCTCATATGCGTATGTGATTCCGTTTCAATAATTGGCGTGTGACACATGCCTCCGCTAAGTGCACAGTCTAAACGGTCCCCCTCTTTTAATTCTTTCATCGTTTAAAAAAATAGCATACCGACATTGGTCGCTTACCGAACGCGTATCGAAATCTCACCGTTTTGGATGCCCTCCAAATAGTATTTCTCGTTCTTCGTATACGAATTGTTTTTTGTAATTCTATATATATATATATATATATGAAGATATAGGTAAATATGGCTATATAATGTATAATGACTGTGTTAGCGCCGTCGTGTAACATTCAACGGAAAATTTGATGGGCTTATACATATATACCTAAATATTTATTATATGTGTCATGTGAGTGCGTATAATACGAATAAAACAATAAAGAACAAGACAGCATATAAGAATATTTTTTTTCGGTCATACATTCGGTGTTTCCCCCCACATTAGGGTCATCTTTCCCGAGTTCCAATAAACAGGTAATCATTTTCGGTATGTAAAGGAATGTAAATATACACGCACGTAAAAGCAAACTTTTAGAACGCTACAAACTATTTTCGTCGTGCAATAAATGAGTCGTTTATTTATACTATACTTGCACGGGTTTTCATTTGTAGGTACCGTAATATATCATTGACGGAAAAAAAAAAGTATGTCATGTTATACTTTATTCGAACATTTTTTTTCTCTTTCTTTTTTCCTCCCTCATCACAAAAAGCTGACACTAACCTAACCCCTTTTCGCAGCAGTACTTGAATATGTGTATATATATATACTCTCCACGCGGGAGTCAATATAATCAAAGCGCGGGATACGCGTTACGTTATACACACTGATGCACGGCGAACACTGATTCATAAAACATTATTGAACTTTTAAATCGACCACCGCCTGTTTGTTTACACCATATATTATTATTATTTTTTTTTAAATATAGCCATACAAATCGCTAATACAGTGTTCGTGGGATTAGTCTTGTGTGAAACAGATATTTTACATGCAAAACATAATCGTGTTATTTTCAGTTACGAGGTTTGAATTTATATATTCACCGTTATTTCTATCCTAATAGGTTAAGTTAGATTTTCATAATAATGATTATTACAATTTATATCGTTCAAATAATCTTAAAAATTAAATTATGTATTATTTTGTCAAGATATACTTAGTAATACAATATCTCTTAAAACGATTGAAAAATCTTAACGTTTTGTATTTTGGAATGTATAGGGGTGTGTTTTTCACAGGCCATATGTTATATTATAATTTATATCCTTATTACAGCCTCGTCTCACAAATAATGCCAAAATCAGTTAAATTGATTTCTTAACAATATTTATTTTAAACAAAAAGTAATTAAAATACACAAACGGGGGTATTTAATGAAAGATAAAAAAAAATATTCTTTCAGAAAACACTTAGATAAACATTTAATATAGTTTTTGCATTGAGCTTTGGTGAAAATTAAAATATTTAATTATTCTTCCTGCTAGTTATTTTTTACACTATTTTTTAACCGTCAATCTTTCTGGCATACCTACCTAGTCAAATTTAAATGGTTGGTTGACGGCAATATGACATGTCAATTGGCTGGGCAATTGAGAGTTTGCCAACCATACAGTTTTAATAACTTGACTATATTGTACTAATTTTTTTTCGTATATACAAAAACGTATAATTTTACTACAATGTTTAAACATGAATATAATATATACTTAACAGAACAACAATATATTTTGTGGTCATAATACATGTAATATAAGTATATTATATACTTCAAAATCGTAATACTAGAACGAAAATTGATTGTTTTAGCCGATTCCGTGCTACTAATTCGTTTTCTGCACACGTATAGCTATATAGTGTATAGCTGCCTAAATAATTGACTATATGTCTATATTGTACGGGTTCTATGTATAAAAACAGAAAAAAATGAACGCTTAATCACCTACGGTTTTTTGTAACTACATTTATTAGTTTTATTCAGTATTTATTAAAATTATTTGGATATCTCACATATAAGGTGCACTGAATATTTTTAGTAAAAGTAAAAATTAACAACAATTAGCAAAACCTAGCTTTAATTACCGGAGTTTTATGGTTATGTCTGTATATTTTAGAGTAAAAGGTACTACTGTCCATGTTCTTTATGATATCCCGCAGTTATATACTTATATTATCGTATTATACGCGTACTAACTACTATGTGAACGTTCACGATGAGTAAATTGTTTGATATATCGACGTACGTTAAACACGGCAATAGAGGCGTGTTTCAATGGAAAAATGCTAATAATTTAAATCAAAACGACATACATAATATTGACATTGTTTTTCAAATTAAAAAAAAAAAACAAACAAACAAACACCACACCCTACTATGCTTATCTGCAATATAGCATACTTATTAACTTATTAGGTTAAAAAAAAAAAAACCCTACTGTCAAACAATGATTTGCATTGATTGTATATTATTACCTATAGACTATAATAAGGTAAACCAAGATGGATAGACCTCCAAGCTTGTAGGCTGTAGGATTCAAAATATGACCTGAGAGAGTCTTCACAATAAGCTGGTATAACTTATAATTTCGATAAGAGATAGATTATACGACAGTCTTTCAGGTCTTTCAGGACAGTAGTTCAAATGACTCACCATTTCGGCGGATATCCATTGATCATAATTATCTTGTGAAGCAGAATTCACCGAAGGCCAGCTAATGTATCTTCTTTTCCTTATAGTGACTAGCTTACACCAGCCTATACGTTAAAAGCGTAATTATTTTATTAATATTTGATACGTTTAATACTATATGCGCATTATTGTTTATATATCATATGAAAATACGTTGAACATTGATTTTACGGAACACACTTTATCTTGGAAACGGCTCATTCGTATGGTTGGAGGCAGAGGCGGAATAATATCTTTGGTCCTGGACTGCTCACGTGAACGTGATATATTATGCCGTAGTTTATACCCCTTATATTATGCATAACGATGAGCGATACTTAGAACGGCGCGAAAAGACCAACGGAAAACGCACGCCATCATACCATGCAGTACATAGTCGAAAAAAATTCGATCACCGTTTAAACTACATCGATCGGTCACAATTACACGTACCTTAACCTAATCGCAGTGTGCCAGCCGTTTGATAGATTGACAATCAGCGTTGGCCGGAAACAATTAAACGCTTGTTTATACAAAAAAATCTTGTATCCATCTACGTTTAACCGACACAAAAAATTAAAATACTCACACACTAAAATCGGTATATTGTGCATCGTGAGTCACATCTAATCTTGTATTTTGATTGGTTTTGCGAACTTTGGTATATTGGTATCATCCAATAACCAAATGCTACCACATATACCGAGGAAATCCAACTTTTCGGATGTGTAGTATTTATGGTTAAAGTGGTCAATAGATTTTGTCAAATAACAATTTTAAAATCTGATGATACCAATTTGTTATTAAACTGCAAATAACGGCTGATCCCACTTCGATACATGACACATATAGTTGTAGCTGTAATAAACCGTTTAATATAATAGTGGTTTTTTTTTTTTTACAAAAAGCGTATGGTAAAATTATTTAATCCATATGTGATGAAAACACATCTTTGTACACGGTAAAAACCAATATCGTTTCACTTAAAACTGTAGTATTCATTACAAGTAGGTCTTGAATAACAACTAAATTGTTAACTTATTGCCTACGTCAGGGGTCTTCAACCTATGGCTCGCGAGCTAAATGTGTCCCGTTAAGCTAACTTATGTTTTGAAAATAATATAATAACTTTCAACTTAATAATTTCCTATTTAAAAAAAAATTTATTAAGTTATAAATAATAGAATATACTTCTTTCTTCATGTGTTATTTTTTATAACTATATAAAAATACAATATAATAAAATGATCAGACAATAATTCTTATCCATCCTCGACTAAATTTTCTAGCCATGCATGTGTAAGCAATTTTGGCTCAAGGTTCCGGAGCAAATTTCAGATTTGACCCACCGTAATGAAAAGATAATTGCAGAAGACCCCTGGCCTACCCTGCAGGTATTATAGAAAATAGGTTCGCTGCAGGTGTTCTCGATTAGCGCTTCACCGCGGAATATATTGTACGAGATTGTTGTTATAAAATATTATTAACACATTGCGTCAATGCAATTGTAATCTAATTATTTGTTCAGATAATATTATACAATAACGTATCGTGATACTTGACCGACCCGATGACAGGGTCAAAAATTCTCTCGGCTCGGTAGGGTCTGTACATAGACGGTACAACGTCGGGGCCCTTGACCGGGAAAATCGATAGGTGCACAATAATATCTACGCCATTTACATGGCCCCAGCGTGGTGCACAAGTGCATATCTGGTAAACGGTTTGTGCAAAAAAATAAAAATTGTTTGTTATCATCGTGATCAAAGAGTACGGGTCTAACGAGTTGTTTTATATAATATATATATATATATATATATATATATATATAAATACGATGGTCGACGACGATGGATAGCTTTCATCGTGCGGTCAGCGTTTGCCAAAAAATTAAAAAACCAATCCGTAGGTCGTTAAACAAATATCACATGACACGTCGTCGTATTCGTTGCAAAAAGAAAAAGCGATGAAAAAAATTCCGGAAAAAAAACCTGAGAAAATTATATGCATCACGCAGTAATAATAAAATTAATATATAATACATGTATAACATTATTAATACCGTTACGACGAAAAATAAGGTTGTTACATCAAACTCATGCGCGCAAGCATCACCTCATGCGTACACATTATGTATATGTATATATCGTGACGAAACGGCCGTATATACATAATTAAAAAAAATAACTTTACGAATTTATATAAGTAGCAGATACATATATTATTATAACATTTATAACTATACAATATATACGCAATTACGAGGCTGAGTATAATAATAATCACCAGCCGATCCATTGTACAATTTGTTACATGTTATATATTATAATACACATATGGACCATAGATTTTTTTTTTTTATTACGTACACTTTAATTACGAAGGAAAGAAAAATAAGTTTAATATTCATGTATGATACACAAAGGTTCTGTTGGTATGTGATATGGACAACCGAGACATACGCTTCCATGTATTATATAACTGCATCGACCGCACGAGAATAACCATTCAAAACTTTTAACGAGAACATATTTTGCACGATACTTTGGGAAATAATAATAAAATAATAATTTTTTTTCAAACCAAATGACACAGAGTCCAATATGAATATATTATAATAATTATTATAATAATCACATGTTATGGACCGATATATCGTACAACACGACAGCAGTGACGCGAGCGCGCTCAAACTCTCATTATAGTAGAATATGCCTAGATTTGCCGTCGGGAAAACTGTTTACGCCGGCCGCGAACGACAATAATCCTAAACGACTTCTGTAATAATTTACGTTATATTATATCTACAATAATTCATATGTGACTGTTAGTAAATGAAAAATAATAATGCAGTGGACGCCGTTTAATTAAAATAAGACGACACGGATATAACAAGTTCAATCATTAATTATAATATGACTCAAAATAAATAGTCTGGACATATCCATAATAATTGGTAAAAATTCGATTATCCGACCCATCACTTGAGTTATCAGCCTCTTATTTTGCTCAAAAAATTGGTAAAAATTTCAGAAATTGTTGATAAAATTTGAAATATTAGTTTAAAAAAAATTGAAAGTTTATACATCTTGTAGTATATGACAAATAAAGCGCAGATATAATAATATTATGAACGAAAAACAAAAAAAAAAAAAAAAAAATGAAACATTACATTTGTTAAAACGGCTTTTTTTCATCACTTCACCTATGAATACAGTTCATTTGATTATAAGACTCGCTTATTGTGTTGGTTTCGAAGCCAGTCTTTTAAGCGGCGACCACTGTATTATAAGAAAATTTACAGTATATAGTGCATCATTTAGATTGTATTATTATAATGTTATTAAGCGGTCGCGTACAAAATGTTTTCTTGAGGACTTTGGTGATAACGTACAGCTTGGGACTGTTTGTGTAGCCACCCCGGATTGAAATTAGATAAAATACACAATTATATCTTTCAAGGAACACGCATCCAACCGAATAGTTGTGCTGCAGGGAGGACGTAAAAAATATTTTCGTCGACATTTATCTTTCTCTTGCCCCACCCCCTCCAATTCGCAATATCACTTTCGTGACCCACAATTGACCCTCGTCCACCGTTCGTTTTCGAATGGATCTGCAACAATTACTTCCGTGAACCCGACATATTACATGTATTGGTATTAAAGAGCTATTTCTGAAAGATGAAAATAAACTGCGTAGACAAAAGAAATATAAGCAACTTTGACCGTATACCACGAATCGCTTTTTCGCCAATGTTATTAAATAATATCGGATCTTTATTCTTTGCTGAATAATACCAAACGATCAACTCTATCCCTTCACTTATACATCATCCTAATCCGGTCTTCAAAACACACACAAACACACACACCCACACACACACACACACACACACACACACACACACACACACACACACACACACACACTCACACACACACAAAAAAAAACATATACTTTTACACACTCTTACACTACGTCCCACTCAGTGGTAGCGAAACAATATTACAGAAATACGCATATACCTGCACAAAGGACTGCGGTTCGTCAAAAACCGTACTCTCTGTAATTACATAGACGATTTAAAGATTTGTATACGTCGTACCGCATAAGTAGGTACCGTCAAATAGACACTCGAAATGTTTATTTTCTCTGTAATCGATATTCTTCCCCTCACCCTTTTGTTTCCGTGGAATTGGAAACTTGTGGAAAAACGAAAATTACGATTATTATACCCAATAACTATATTTATTTATGTAACCATGGTCACGTGTGGGCTCCACATACTACGACTGTTATTATTGGCCATTATTGCGGTGCGGCCAGTATTATTCACTGCCGGATGGATATCATACTAATTTTTTAGACCATCGAAAATAAATCTACGCCCCGTGTATATACTGTGTATTTAATACTACAAAGCCGGACGAAACTCTGTGATTATTTTATTCTTGAAACATATCATTACATATTAATTTTTATTATACGTCTTCATATAATATGCTTTGTAAGACCATTATTGGCGAGCGCAATAATAAATAAATGAATAAGCAGGTATATCACTCCCGTTTCGACTCCAACAAATTCGCGATATTTATATTGATGTTGTTTCGGTCGTATCGCAGAATAAAAAAACCCGAAAATATATTCGAGTTTACAGCCCGGGTTGAAAACGAAAACTTTCACAGACATTTTTTGGGCAGCTTATTTTGCCATCCATTTTTACACAACAAACAGTCAACGGCATTCTTCTTGTGAAATCTTTCTTTATAGCGCTATAAGCTCGTGTGTTTTGAACGTTTTCAATTTTCCATCACAGAATCAAAGGAAAATAATAATGTAATTATATTTATGTTTACACAAATCATTATGGAATCCAATCCGATTACTGCGAAGACATATTTTTCGCGTCTGCTCTAAAATATTGAATAAGTATAATAAATCGCACAGGTGCACGATATCATTAAACGCATATACCGTAGGCATTCGATAAAACGTAAAATGCCTGAAAACACGCTGGTGCTTACACGTGTACACCAGTAATATGGCTTTTTAGAAAGCTTATTTATTTATAATACGGAGCGCAACGGGACCCCTTAAATGCGTATGTATTATACATGTATATATTATAATATACATGTATACGCAGAGCAATAAATAATTAAAACAAAATTCCGAACTTTGTTTGTTCAGTACCTACATGGCTTCATAATAAAATACTTATATTATAAGTGCTATATGTTATAATATACAATATACATTTATGATTTCGATGATAAAATGGAATTTTCGATTGTCTACGCGCGTCAAAGATGTAACCTGTAACGTCGCAAGTTGTACAAGACCACAAAATAATACCGGGCGCGTTCGTTCGGGCGTGCGTGTGCGAGTGGTGTTGTGTTAATACAATTTCATTGAAAAAGTATTGGCTGCACGGACATATTTGCTTTAAGGGTTTAAAAATAAACCAAAAGCATCGTACGCCCGTTAGTAGTTGTTGTATAAGCCGAACAAAGACATATAGAGAGCAATAAATGTCAAATAATTAGATTGCAAAAAATTAACCGATATCCTCCGAAAACGAGAAGTACATATTATTTATTATACACATATATGACGATTAACAAGAAACGATAAGGGTGAAACACGAGTTTACGCGATATAATCTAATAACCCGCGGGGCAAGTCGTCTTTTAAACGATTTGCGATGTCGTCACTCGGGGCAATCTGCTCGGTGATGCCTGGAAGTAATTAGCGAGATTTATGCGCATGCCAAACGCTAATATACGCGACGAACAAAAACCGATTAAATTAAAACATTACAATAATTAGCGTGACAACAAAACTTCACTTTCGAGCCGTGGCAAGGAGGCGGTAGTGGGTTGGGTGGTGGAGGGGGGGTCTGCGGGGTACGCGTGCAACAGTCCGGCGGCGTGTGCGGCGCGTGCGGAATGCGCATTATAGTAACAACGTCTAAACTATACGCGTTTCGTGAAGACGTCAAGAAAAACAATATTATGCAAAACGTCAGGTCTACACCTACACGCATTGTTATGTATAGTGTTTTCGATCGATACGGAGTCTCATGGAAGCTTCATGTTACACACATTGTCCCGCCGAGTTCGCCAAGCGACAACATAATATTATAACGGAACTATTATTCTATCGGCATTGATATACTCGTACGTATAACGACTTTAAAACAATATTATCATGACAAACGTGGTAGGGACTAGGATTAAAACCGGGTTAAGACTTGCCCGAGACCCGCGCCAAAATATTCCATAAAACTAATATGTATAGAACCTCTTCGTATATATATATATATAAAAAAAAACAACCTCTTGACGGAGTTATGATATTTGTCGCTGAAAATACAAACCGAAATAACATTTTAAGCAGATCAAAGCGCGTAATACGTCCCACAAACAGATTAGGATAGAAAAACAAAACTGAAAACTAAAATAGTGTTGACGCTAGAAACACAATTTTTTTTTTTTTAATTTGATTATTTTACTTATATATATATATATATAATATGTATACAAGGCACAATAACCATATGCGAACAGTGAATATAAAGGTCGTGAAAGTCATAATTAAAAGAGCTACACATCAGTGACACTTGAGTTGTTGAGTATTAAATTAAAATATTCAAGTTTTAATAAATATAGATACAGTATTATATTATAAGAGGTCACGACATCAGGTTTTTTTCTTTTTAATCTACGGCAGGGATGGACAGATTTCTTATAAGTGAACTGCAGTGATTCGGAAGTTTAGAATAAAATCTATTGTAAAATGTTTTAACTTCTTCGTTAATTGTTTTTATATAAAAGTCATTGTAAAGTGTATAATTTAAAACAAAAAAAATAAGCATTTGTGATTTTTCAAAGCGAAATATTTTGAAAATTTGGAATTTTTTTGTTGTTTAATTTTTTGGTTTCCCCTCTCTGTAGTTGAAATCCGTAAGTTCATAAAAGTCAAAGAAGAAATTCGTAAAATATTATTTTTGCTTAAAAGTTTGTGAATTAATAATTTGAGATAAGTATTCCAAGTCAATCATTTGTCAAGACGAAAGAAATAAAATAAAAAACTTAATAAGGTTATCTTTTGGATTTTGGAAATTACTTAACACGGTGCAAGGATCTCTGCATAGACATCAGTATACATTCAACATTTTTTTAGAAAGTAATTTTAGCAGTAATAATCTAAATTACATAATTACAATTCCGAATGAACATAAGTGTTTTAAATAATTTTAGACTTTGTTCTAAAATTCGGTGCACTAAATAATTGATAACGTATACTTACCTATATGAATGTTTATCAAAAAAGTTACGAAAAGTTTTCGTGAATTTTCCAGTGAATATAATAAGTAGGTACTCGTGAGCGCATAAATTAATATTCTTAACGGTGTTTAACGACGTGACATATTCGTCGTTGGCGATGTATGATTTACGGATTTAACGGCTATAATGTATGTACGTAATTTGCATTCTGTATACAACGGTTAGATCAATGGATTTAAACAGTATTGATTAGGACCCGTCATCTCACGGCACATCCAACGGACAATAGAAAATGGCCGTGACACTATTCGTGTTATTATCGTACTATATAATAATGCATGCATATAAAACAACGATGTACCGCGATGGGAAAAAAAAACAAATGTGCAAAAAAAAATATATTATATATTTTAAACAATGAAACGATAAACGTAAATTTAGACGTTGATAACGTAAATATATAATAGTTGTATCGAGTAAATCGAATGGGTCATGTAGTAATAAGTAATCGCCTATTAATTACCGTCTATTAATAGATATTAACATCTGTAGATGTAGATTCTAGATAATGAAAGCTCCGTGATAATATATTTGCGTGGTATCTAACTTTTATTATTCATATTATTTTTTCCTTTCGTAACAAATTAAATATTTACTATTCATGTGATACTTTTTTTAAATACATATATATTTATTATAGTCTAATGAGTGACTAAATACTATAAGCGATGCTTAGTTCAAAAATCGATTTCGTTTGAAGTTTTCTTTTTTAATGTTTTCTCCGTTTTTCTCAATTATTCGGGACAATGTTGAGAAATAAAAAAAATAAATAACCCCTTCCCCAATTTACCAAGTAAACATCATTTCCTATCAGAAACCTTTCAAGATTGTGATGATCGGAGCAATCATTTTGGTCAAAATCGTGTGCATGGACAAAAACTTAAAAACACACAAATAATATGGTAATCCTATTCATTCCACGTAGGATAAAAATATTTAACTGCAGATGCCTTTAATGGTGGTAGTCTTACTTGACATCAGAATCGTTTTCTGCGTTACGTTGATATGGGTCCTTTACTTCAGGATTAGATCACGCAAATATTGTACAATAATAATTCCATATGCACGGTCTGTGTTTATAAATCATAATATTTGAAACGATTGTATTTCATATAGTAAAGCTTAATAGTAATGCGTTACAGGTGTTAACTGTTATTGTACAATCTATTTGCAAATACAAGTGACTTTTGTAACGTTTCAGTAATTCACAAATACACAATGTTTATGCGAATACGTATATTGTAATATTAAGCCGCGAAAGTTTCTTCCGTCGTCCGTGTTTTAGGGGATAGTTGGGGAAATCTACAACTAACTTTGTAGATATTTGCATACTTCCCTTATTAATTATTATTTATTTTTTTTAAAGCGAAAACTTTTTAAGTACGAGTAGGCAGATGTAGTAGTAGATCTTTACCACTAATAAAATGTAAAAAAGAAATTGCATTGATTAACGTGGACATTAACGTAGGGAACTTGCACGGGAAACTGTACGTATAGTGCCACCACGTGTACTCGTATATTATAATAATTATTTCACCGCGAACGCCGCACAAAATACAATATAATATGCATAATTATTCTATATTCGTTTTTCATCGGTCAAACGTTTATTATCTGTAGAAGTTTCGCTTGGATACCTATACGTCTATTTTCCCGCAATCAGACCTGCGTGCGGCGGAACACAAATTGTTTGTGTACAATAATACTCCACGTGGCTTCCGCGGGTCGAAACGGGCGAATGGCACTTTTTACGATTCTTGCTGGAAAGGGATTTTTATTCTATTTCATACACGGACTCGACGAAATATTATATTATGAATAATCTTGTTATTCCGACAACGTTTCTCAACCCTATTGCAATGCAAGACGTGCGCTTACCGTACGACGAAAAAGCCTACTACTACACACGCGTATATTATGATAATGTTATGAATACACGTGATGCGCGGTCCCGCACACAACTCATTTCCGTCCAAAGTGAAATCGACTCTTTTCGTCGTTCGAGATTATCGTAATGGTTCATTTTTTTTTCCGCGAAGCCCATTTATATTTTTACCGATGTCGTTCAACGTGTGTCTTATGTTGTACCATATTAATATTATTATCGTTGCCCACAAGAGGTTTCCCGTGTATCATCATCGCAGTGGTTTTATGGTTCTTTTTCACGTCACAAATGAAAATAATATTGTGTAACGAATCTTGAATGTTCCGTAAAACGAACCGCGCGGGACGTTCATTTTCTCTAACACCCTGAACATAATAATTAAGTGTACTATAAATACGTAAACCTTTACGCGTAAATGGAAATTACATGTTAATATCACAATAAAATTGCACTCGATCTCCGGCTAACTTATCTACTACAGTATCAGTTGCTCTGGAAAATGTTCACAGATCGAGTCTAATAATAAACCTAGAACGCGTGCATACACGAGGGTGCGTACTTATAAAATACATCAGGTTGGAGCTCAAAATCAGTTCTTTCTCTCTCACACACACTCTTTGCTCTTACGTGAAAACGTTCGTGTAGTAAAAAAAAATATCCTCTTTTCCGAATCCTCGAAAACAGTGAGCGTTCGCCTGCACTGGTGTTCGCTTAATCCAAATCTCCGAGGGTTTCAGCACGCACTCGTTTCTAGTAAAAGTATACACGCACGAAAATGAATATGTATTTATGTATAATATATATTTTATTATTATTATTATTATACATACTCTTTGCTTTAGACGAAGCCGCCACTCAAAGGGATTTCGTGTGTACATAATTCGCTTAGGATTTGAGATATTTGCGCGTTCCGCGTGTGCTATAATATTACATGGATATGCGTGAGCGCGCACGCTTAATGTTCAAAAGTCCTTATACGATATTAATATGAATTATTATTTACGATTCTTGTAAAGGTGATTTTCTGGTGAGAATTTTACTCGAGGACTGCGATCACTCATCGGTTCGAAACACTCCATAATATCGTCGTATAATAAGTGTCTGCGGTCATCTACAGAAACTTACCTATAAACTGCGGAAATTTCTACTTTTTGTTCAGAAATATTGGTAACAGATACTATATAATATATAGTATATGGGTTAATTAAATAATATACTTACGAAGAAAAAATCTCGGAAAAATCTTTCCATGCATGCATTAGGTAAATAAAAACTAGAAGTATTTGGATTTTACTGAATTGAAGTTAGGGTGTTTTAAAAACAAAACGAGAAAGCTTTAGATTTAATTATAAACTCCTTTTATAACAATACAAATAATAAAATATGATGAATGTATGTGTACAAACAAAACAATCTAAGTCCAATGTATAATATGATTGTATTAACAATTATGTATACTCCATCTGCGTGTATATAATATAGTGACAACGAAATAATATGTCGTATATTAACTATTAGATACACACAAAGCAATGTGATTGAAAAAGGTATTTTTTGTTTTTAATATATTTTTTTTCCTTGTTCAACCAAGTGAAATGTATACGATTTTATTTGCGATGCATAATTTATATGCTTGTAAATTAGTGTTTTGGAAATTACCTTTTTCTATTACGTTGGTTTGCAAGTTTCACCGTGACAACGCCTGTCAACGCGTATACTGCTTTAGTGTAACCAAAAAAAAAAAAAAGTGGTGCTATAACGAATGTGACAGTTTGCATATCAGGTACGTCATAATTTCTATTCGGTGTTAGTATTGCCTAAACACAATCACGAGGGTGAAAAAAAAATGTATGCAAAAATAATTAATAATAATAATAGATACTTATTATACTACAAAGACTCGTTTAGAAGGCGAACGTAAAAAAGTGTTTGTAGGTTAAAGCGTTCGTTTTGTGTCGTGTATATCCAAACTTATGATCAAACACGATTGTGAAAATATCTCCGTGCATTTGATTTTTGGTTCGATCTTCATTTATGTATAATAATCATGTATAAAAATGTATAGTATCACACTATCACTGCAGCAGCGATAAGCATTTAATTGCATACGAGTCGCCGAGTCGGTATCTTGATATTAGTCGGAGGGACGAGGTTTGGGAGCAATCGATTTGTGTCCGATACAAGGTTTTTCGATAACAATTGATAATAGTCGTGAAGGTCCGGAACAAATAATTTTTCATGTAAACATAAAGTTATGCCATATATAATATATGAACTATGTACGCGGAAATAGTGTAACGGTTCTAAGCAAACCACGATAACGTTTGCTAAAGGGTTGTACACGCGTGACATTCGATTACCGTCAAACTATATAAAGAAATTTAACCCAAAAATTAAAGTGTAACATATATTACATCAATATCATAAATAATAGTCGTGATTTACTGGAATTCAACCAGTCGATGTTTTCGAAGGGAACACAATCGAACGTGAACGCGTGACGTCCCGACGAGAAGAATATACGTCCGTTTGTACGTGCATCGAGTATATCGTTGAAAAGCGTGTAAAGAAGTGCAATAACTGCATTAGGTCCCGTTGTCTCGATAATGTTCTAATAATATTATACTGCCGATGTGTTACATCTCAAGTGGATGATAATATACTACACCGGAAACTCGGCTGAATCGAAATCCGCCTTCGGTACCACGCAATTTCCACACCAACTTCTGGCATGTCTCGTAGCGGCGTCCGTCATCATTGAAATCCGTCGGTAAAGATAGATCTGCAGAGTCACCGAGGGAAACCGTTCGTTTCCCCTCCGATCGGTAGTCGACGTTTTCAGCACTTTTTCAACGCCTAAATTTTCGGTTACCGTGAGGACACCAATGGCCGTTAAGCCCATGTTTCTATATGATTAAAGGTTCTCATACACTGCTGCGATAATCGATACGGTATCGGTACGGTACACTATTTTTACATATACCGTACCGATACCGTATCGCGTACCACAGCAGTGTGTGAGAACCTTAATAGTTGCTCTAAAAAGTATTTTTGGGTGATATTTATTCGATTTTTTTTTTTGAGTTATAATATAGTTAAATTACGGGTTTTCGGTAAAAATGGATTACAATCGTTTTGTTCTACATTTTTATAAAATAACTTCAACGCTGTGGAAGAGGTAAGAGGGAGCAGATATGAGAGAGGGACGCGCAGGAACCGTATTTCCTTGCTTAAGCTTGTAAGCTTTGCCTCCTTAATCTCAAGTCATATTATGTTCTGCTGCGAAAGACGCCTGCGGATAGCGTTATACCGGCATGCAGTGGCAGATTAACCATCTCGGCACCCTGAGGCACACTAAGTGTTTCTTATAGATTTCTTAGAAATTAGATGGGGATTATGATTTTATGGGCAGGTGGTGATGTAGTTTAAGAGTACACGTTATGCGCTGTATAAAACAAAATATTGAGTATTTAAAGAACATGTGAGTATTTATTGTTTTAAACATTTTTAGTGCAAAAAAATGTCTGTGAATAAAATTAAAAATTCTATTTATTTGTACTTTTGAGTAAACATAAAGGACCTAATTTTGACAACCCCCATGATCTCCTTCCCTGGATCCGCGCGTGTCCAAAATTCAAAAAATCTAAATCACTCGACAACTTTATTTTACTCAGTGTCAATAAGATTACAAAAAAAAATTACATACATTCATATTCAGTCAGTATACCTAATCTTAATCGTATCGCCTTATTAATGAGAAAAACTCGACGATTTCGGCTTATCCTTATTTAGTGACCGCGTATTGCGTAATAATACAAGTTTTAACAAGAAACAAGTAACCAATAATATTTTATCAGGTGATTTCCATCACGTGTTTTCGAACCATTCACATAAATAGACGTTTCAAGAAAAGTCGTGAAATCAAGCCAGAGATTTAAATTTTGTATTTTCAGACACCGAAAATGATGGGTGTCATTTTCTTTCTTTTTTTTTCGCTTCATTTTTCTATTATTTTTTTTTTTGAAAATAAAAATAAATTAACATACAAAATTTACCATCCTAACCTTGATCTTCACGAGCCCTGTGGTTAATCCGTCACTGCCGGCATGATATCTTGTAATGACACAATAATAATTAACTGTGTACACGCATATGACAGGTACGTATCGTGAGCGTGTTTCGTGTAATATCGTGAGAATAATCGATTCTTACCGGATCTAATCGTCCATTTGTTTAAAGAATAGATAGAAGAAACAAAACAAAAATTAAAAAAATTAAAACCCAACGAATCAATTGGCCGACGACGCACGTCTCGAGGTACCGCGCACCCCATTGTTGTTCGTACTTATTTAAAACGATATTATATTATAATGCAGACGCCGTCGCAGCCGCCCAGCATTAGCTTTTGTTGTCACGTTAAGACGTATTGGGCATAGCGCGTTTCGACTCAGCGATTTCTTTGGACATTTTTTCCGCTTCTTTAGGTGCATTGTGCACGGCCACGGCAAGCGTACACTATTTGTGTGTAGCGCGTTAATGAGAGTACATTGTATATGAACGCAGTGCATTTGCGTTTTCTCAATGCAAACAATCGAAACCAATGAATGGAGTAGTGAGAGAAAAAAAAAAAACAATAGCAATGAAACAATATTTTCTCCATGAAAGTACATTATAATAATATGTACAGTGTATTATTACTTTATTATATGTATGCGTGAAAACGGAGACGGCATTGGTCAGCATATATAATATAATATATATTTGAACAATTTTAATAATACAATAGCATATTAATGTACTATACTATCGCCGTTTAGTGTATACGCACATACCATCATATTATTATTACTATATTATTATCATAATGTATACCTAATCCATCCATCCACGTGCGATGAAATATAAGCGTTTTCATGGTATTAAATATTCACGTCGATTAGAATAATAATAATAATAATAATAATAACAACACAAACAAATATTACAGCGTAATGAATACGCTGTCGTTTAAACGCACACACGTTTGCCGCTTATCGCGTAAATATATTAAATCTTTTTTTTTTTTTTAATAACTCAAGCCTTCACGCAAAAAATCGTATGAAAATGACCAACACATCGGTAACCTTGAGTCGTTAAAAAGCGAAACTATTGCTCTATATAATGTAGGTACTTGACGACCATGTCAATTATTATTACGTATTATATTCGCACATCGACTTGCTTCGGTAAATCACACTCTCTCTCTCTCTCTCTCTCTATCATCTCACATGTTTTGATACAACAATAATAATAATAATGTTAACAATAATAATTAGAACTTTCAATTTTTTTCTGAAGCTTTCTGTACGATGCTCGTTTTGTAACAAATATGTTTAAGGTATTTTTAATTTAGAATAAGATTTTTTTTTTGCATTTTTTGATAGTCTTTTATTTTAAGGTCATTTTTCTCATTTTATAGGGCACATTAGGGGTATTTACTATTTAGGTAATTTTTGGTGTTTTTGGATTTAAAATTAAAATTAAAAATTTTATTATAGATTTATAATATAAATTATTTATATACTAACAAGTAACAATAGATGAAACCCCAAATGACCTAATTCTTATCAACAGTTCTTATATATTATATTTATATTATAAAGAAATATGAATATAAATATACGTGCTTTAAATACTCACCAATCATTTCAGTTGATGCAGAAAGGAGCTTCTCTATCTACAAAAACTTATTGGCGGAAAACAGGAGGGCATTTATATTTGAAAACCTGAAGCATCACGCTCTCGTTATTCAGTGTAACAATAAAGAATATATTTTCATTTTTTTAATATATGAAGTAAAATAAAATATTTATGTGCATATTGTAGTATAGTATTTTTTAATTTTAGGCTATTTAAAATAGATTTTCAAAACATATTTTGAGGTTTTTAAGTAATTTTTGCATTTTTTTTTAAGGGCATTAAAATTCCAGCCCTAATAATAATAATAGTAATAATAACGATTGTAATAATAATAATAACACACCCATCCAACGGATGATAGAACCGTTTTTATGCGCGTACACAAAAACTGGCAAGAGTGAATACCATTGATGTCGAATGAGGGTTCCTCTGCTGTCGCTGCCCACGTTGATAATGATGACGACGATAGCTCTAGATGACTTTTTACGGTTTTTTTTTTTTTTTTAATGTAATTGACCTTGTCACCGTTTACACTCATTGCCGGTAAACACACAACGAGGTCGCTACAGGTCACATAATATAATGTATCACATTTTCATATCGTAATAATATCATCCTTATTATAATAGGAATATATAATATTATATCCGATGCGTCCGAAATCGATGACTCTGACAACGAAATAACAACAACAAAAGATGTTTTTAATTGAGGAAATAAAAACGTCCCGCATCGAACATTATTATAATAATATATTATAACAATAACATTATAATTACTGTTGCTGATTAATGTGTGCTATGATCGTACGCGTGCATTTATATATTATAATGTTCCACTAATAGTTTTTTTTTTTCAATACCGAAAATAAAGAAAATTGGGCCATAGAATCTAATAGAGTGCCAAAATACAGTACTGCACTAAATTAGTGCTATTCAACTTTGACAATAAGAACTTTGAATTTCCTATCGAGAAATTGGATTTTCAGAAGTTTGGGCCATCCAATGAACTCGTATTATAAATACATTGATCGAGATCACAGTAAGTTAATTTGGCTTTCGATCGGAACCAATTCAACCGAAATATTAGTTAAGTTGTTTTCAAAAGATGTAATGTAATATTGCACGTTCCTGTACGTGTACGGTGTATAGTAAATACGCAGAAGCAGGAATCGATATTTGTCGCGAAAAAAAAATAGAATATATACATCTGTATGCCGTATACGTACCACTCACGGTGATTTCTTTGTATATTCGGTAAAATAAATAATAAAAAAAAAAAAAAAAAAAATTATACGTACATATTGTATTGTACTCGACTAATTTCCTGCGGAGCATAGAACTCGGTCAAGTGATCGTCAGTATAATGTAAAACAGCGGTAGTCTCGTACGCGGTTAAACCTTTAAAGTCGTCCATAGAGTATAATATTATAATGCATACAGCCATATCCTATTATATACCTTACTATAGACAAATATGAGGCCAAAAATGTCGTCCACTGGCGGTACTGATGATTCAGTGATTTATATCGCTAGTAGCGTTGTACCTATACTCTGTATAATATTGATATCTGTTCTTGGTGATCGATTTATTTATTTCACTCTACGGTCTCCAATAAAAAAAGGATTTAATATTTTAATCAGTATGAAAATTGAACATGTTTAATATAATCGTACCACGAGTGGCATTTTTGGCTAAAATAATCACCAAATACGGTAGCACTGTGCATTTCGGTACTATAATTGTGCTTCGATTGATAAAGCGCATAACCATCCCATTCAATTAAACCGACGAAAAAATTTGCACTCTACGTCACGTAGATATGATATTATCTATTAATAAGGTAGTAATTCCGTGACTCTAATTGGATAAATAAACACATTATACACATTCGTACTAAACACACGTCGTGTACCGCGTGGATATAAAGCACAAAGTCGAGAAACGTAAAGATGTACAATTTAACACCGCAAACACACTATATACCATAATATACATCATACATAATACAGATTACATCGCAAAAAGCAGAGGCGGCTCCAGAGACTTGGTTGAGTCGTAATTTTCACAAAACTTTATAACAAAAAAAAAAAAAAACAATTTTTACAGCACAACCTCGGACAGTTTATTATTAGTTTTGGCAAAAATTTATATATTATACTATCTCGAGTTAGTATGATATGGTTTATTTTTTTAATTTTATTTTTACAATATACTTTTTTTAGAAAAATGCAGGTCCCCTCGGAGCCGCCCCGAGTACAAAGCAGTAGTGCGTTTTGCAGATGTTTAAATTGAAATTCAAGACGAATATTTCGCAACCCGCACTGTATAATATGTGATTCTATATTTGTACGCATTGATCAGCTGGTAAAAAAAAAAAAGTGGTTAAAACCATAATGCAAGTGACCGGACAAAATTGGTTAAAATTGATTTAAATTTAAACAGTTACAGAGGAATAGCTAATTTCGTTCTCACTGATCGTTTATAAGGTGCAAGACACGCACGCGTATAATACTACCGCACGTGTTTCTATTTAGCATTAATATATTTTGCTGAATCACGACCGCGTAGATCAACAAATTATTACGATTCGCAATGGTACAGTTACACTTTCGAGTGCATATGGATAGAGTGAGATGCGCCACCGTGGGCATTTCCAAATACGACTGTTGAATAAAATGTAACGAGCAGAGTAAAATTTTAACAACACATATCTATATGTAGTATCTATCCGGTCGATATCTGATGCAAAATACCAAATCACAAACGTGATATGATCCCATCGAAAATGTCACAACTATTTGCTGTGGATTGTAGTCTTCGTCACGGCAGCGGTGGCGTTCGAGAGATGATATTGTATTATATTATATTATTCATGTAACAATGATAATATATTGTTCAACTGTCATGTAAAAGACGCGCTTAGGTTGGTTAAATTATTTTCATTTTTTTGCTACAACAATACACGATACTAAATATTACAATACTATATTTATATATTATATTATTATTGTATCATCGTTTTGCGCATGTTAATACGAATTTCCGATCGTGTTGTATAAAGAGTTTGGCCGGAGAATTGGCCGCTGCAGACGAGTTAACGCCGCGATAATACACGCAAAAAGGTGAAAAAATTTATAGTACAACTATTTGTAGTATTGTGTGTTGTTGTAGCAAAAAATGAAAATAATATGACCGACTGCGACACCCGCGGTGCGCGTGCCTGCCAAGTACGGACGTCATAGTCATGGGGTCGTGAAGCGTGGATAAATCGAATTTTTATACGTCTTTATACATTATAAATTATTATATAAAGTGTATATGGTACATCAGAGGTTCTCAATATGTTTTATAGTTCACAAAGCCCTTAAAGCGATTGTAAGCCATGATCTCTCTGTCTATTACACGCAAAGTTTTGGAATTTTTAATTAAATTTATTTTAAGAAAAAATAATATAGAGTACGAGTACAATTTGAGAATCACTGCGGTAAATTTATTAATAATATTATCATGTGCACAATGAAGTGAGTAAGGTTCCCGCGGCGGTTTATCACTGGTTGGTGTCGGTCATAATATCGAATTAATTTGACTTACACTTCTAAGTTTCCCTGCGTGGACCCGTAAAGCCACGGACGATTTGGCAGTATGCTATTTCAACGATTGACGTAAAAACATGATATTATTATAATTTGATATGATGCAGATGCGTACATAAAAAAAAAAAAAAATATTTTTATAGAGTTTTAAATATTGTAAATACCACCGGCCATGATAACAATAATAATATTAACAAATAACAAATACTGACGCAAATGTTGATTAAGTTGCTTTAATTCATGTAATATTTATTTAAACGGTCAAGAACTATACTGATTCTTAAGTGTGGGTATTACAAATATATTTTTTTATTTTCTTAAAATGTCAATGGAGCTTGAACACCTAACCTATCTCAGTCTTGTTTGTTCACCTGGTACGACGTACGATAGCCTTTTGTCTTACTTTCCTGTTAAAATCAATCGGAAATCGCTGCACAGCTATAGTTTGTCCACATTGATGACGACGTGTCGAGAAAATTCATACGTCGTACATTCGAAGCCGCATGTATGAATTCAGAGAGTATGTCGTATACTAGCGAATAGAAAACGGGAATGGACTGATGTCAATAGTCACGAAAATTTCATTTTGATGAGAATTTTTTTTTTTTTTTTGATTAATCCATCTGGAAAATAAAACGGTCCTGGTTATATAGTAATCCGCTTAAATACTGCACGTCCAACAACTTGATTCTCAGTTATAATATTGAGAACGGTCAATTATTATCCAACACTGACATTGCACGTGACACATTAATAACGTGCCATACAACAAAAAATAATTCGGGTGTTATTATTTCTCACCAGTTGAACTACAAGGCACTATTTTTAATCACATTAGCTGTCTAGAAATACACGAATCATTTTAATAAAATTCCCTTCACTGTGAGTGCTCAATAACATTTTATAATGTAAAAATTGCGTTTAAACCAAATCATTTCGTTGTTTACTATATTATTTATAGATCGATTCTAATAGTTTTACTAAGTGGTATATTTTTTGTACATTTTTCTGTATCGTATACCGAGTAAAAAGTTTCACTTCAGCCCTGTAGATCAAGCCAGCTCAATCCGATATTCTCTTATACGGTTTAGCGTGATTACATGAGTCAATTTCTTGCACCCACTTTAATATTTTTTTTCCTCGTTTCCTACAGTCAAACTGTAAAATTGCATTCGACGAGTGAAACGTCGAGAAACAAACCGTCAATTATTCGAAAAATATTAACTGTCAACAACCCAACCGTCTCTGTTAAGCCATGCGCGAAAAATGATGTTTCAAGTACTCAAATGTCAATACGTTGACTCACCCACCCTATTCCATTCCTGTCGGAGAAGAACGATTTCTGAAATCAATGAATTTTTTTATTTAAAAAAAAGGAAAAAAAACTAAAAACGTATTTATTAACATATACGTGTTGACAGAATAATATTACACGCTACATATAGTTGTAACGACTCAGTATAATTGGCTCCAGAAGTAAGGTAAATTCATACCCGGTCTCTCGCTTGGCTCACAAACAACTTTCAGCCATGTTGGCATCCAATCATACAGAAATAAACTGTAGCTAATAACCGAAATGAGGTACACACCGTGATATCATGAGTTCTTATGTGGTCCAAAAACGGTGTTCACGCTATTGCAAAGCAATATTATTATTAAGAAATTCGAATGACGCAGAAGAAAAGGAATTGGCTTCGAGAACTGAATAGTATATGACATATATTTTATATTGCTTATACTTTCAGATTCAAATATTGAAAAATTCTGATCCGAAATGAATCATGATTATGAAGAACGATATTGTTTCATAATATATAATAATTTTGTGTTGGTTTTTTTTTCTGTTGCAATAATTTCAAACGGTTTGTTATTGTACTATTTTTACAAGTATGTATAGACTATTACACAGCGTTTCGTACTATACATAAGGATGAAAAACCTTTTCTTATGGGATTATATAGGATCTCATACTATGCACCTTATAAGATGCACTTGTATGCATTTTTTTCCTCTTTCACCTACTTTCCAACTGTGTATGCACGTTAATAAGGACCACGTGTTACAATATACAATATTATTGTAGCTCTAGCGTCTATTCGATATTTTGTTCCGAGCGTGATGGACGATATTACTGTTGTACTCCCTGGCCGTTCCTACTTGATCATCCCTCCCCCTGCCATCCACTCGTAATGTATATTTGCTCGCAGGGCTATACAGTTTGCAATGCACGGTACAAAACAATATATCCAACAGCACTCTTACACGTATAGAAATATGAATACGCCGAAGCTGTATAGTATCGACAGCGCGAGCGAACGAAATCGTTTGAAATTCACGCGCGGTGGACAATAATAACGCGAGTCAGGTGATTTTAGCGCTGAGAATAACGTTCATTATTTAATCCGGTTGACAGACGGGTGGCTCGACTATAGGACGGTCGTACGTTACCTTTTCGTTTGTGCAGCAGCAGCGCATGCGGTAGGTACCCGCGTAATTGTTTTAGTGAGAACTGTGTGCGCGCGTTGGACGTGTGTATTAGCTAGCTAAAATGTGTAGGCGCGTGTGAGTGTGCGTGCGTTTGTGTGTATTTGATCACGTACGTGTGCGTGTGTATGCAAACGGTGTACGCTAATTATTATTAAAAGGACACCCGCCGCCACTTCACGGCCGATTTAGTTTTGTAATTAATTACGAAATCCTTTTTCTCGGTGTGCTAGGACTATTTTTTTTCTTTGCGCAGTCCTGGCATCGTCCCAACCGATTTTTATTATTATACCGTTTTTATAACTTTTTTTTATTCCACCGAGACTGTTCTCCCCGCGTCATCGTCGCCGCCACCGCCGCATATAACCACTCGTGGCCGTGCTTACGCGGACCGCTCTATACCTACCTCGGCACTCGCGTTTTCTATTATAAAACGTCAACGAAATAAATCATAAAACCGAATGACACCGGCGGCGACCTCAACGGCCGTATTTACACTGCGTGTGCGAGCACGTATTTTCGGTCTCTTTATTATATAAATTACGTGGCGACCACCTAATGGCCACGCACTAGGAAAAAGTTTACACACTCACACACACATACACACACGCTTATGTGCACATCAAACGACGGTCAACGATGCGTGCTTGAGAGTAAATCATCGTACGAAATACGCAAGACGACGTTTATATTTATACAGCACGACGGCGGTGGCGAGTAGGGACCAAGTAATTGGACCGCAGACTTGGGGACGCGAGTCGGTGTACTGAAAAATCGTATAGGTTTTAGCTCCTTGAGAAATATTCTCCTCGGCGTGACATATACATCGAGTTTACATTATAATATACAGGTACAATAGTTGCTCGCCCCAACAGCTCCGCTGACCATGTATAATACAAGTTCCGAATACAACTATTGTTGATTTTGCAGGCATGTGACATTTTCTCACGACGAGGCCATAAAAAAAAGCATTTTATCAAAAAGTATACATAACGGCGTTAAGTCATATGAATAACGAATTCAATATTGATCCGTGCAACACTAAAATACATTTTTATCGCATATGAAATGATGCGTCCATTGAATACAATAATATATTATTATTTTAGCTGAACGAATAAACCGCATTGATTAAAATTACAAACGGTAACGTTTTTTTTTTTTTACGGTCCATCGGTTTACGGAATAATCAAAATACCTACTAATTACGTACACAAACTGCAAATATCTAGCACGAACATTTGTGATGTATAAATTTAAACTAATATACCAATAATATATTGTATAATTTACTAATTCGTAATAGACGGAGACAATTTAGGCTACCACAATCATTAAACACATCATTTTACTTAGTCCGATTATTTGTCTGATAAAATATGTATACCATAAAATTATGAATTTTACATATTTTTTTTATTCATTGGATTTAGATTTTTCTTTTTTAAGAATCAGCGTATTTAGTGTTTTACAATATTTAATTTTATAATTTTACAAGGTTACAGCATATAGAGCAATTGTATGGTTATTGCAAGGGAATGTGGGATGTCTTAAACGAATAGATTAGGCGTCAGTGCTTTGACTCACGACCTCTGATTTGAACTTGATCGCCAGGTGTTTCGATGCGAACCACAGTTCCAAAATAAAAAACAGCCATCATCTCACACTCTAATTAACTGTTCCAAAACATGTGATTTCCAACACTGTACCCCTGACTTGCACCCCAAGCCCTAATGGGGGCTAATGGCCTTGATGTTGTCAAAAACTCTTATTTAAAAATCCCCCTTAAAAAAAAAAAAATAGTTATAGTGAATTTGAACATTCTGGATGAATAATAATATAATATTATAATATACTAAACAGATCGACTGTCGGATGATTACTGAATTCATTTTACGGGTTCGACTTTTGTCCGACAAAAGTCCGACTCGACACCGTGGAAGGTAAATCACGCAGTGATCTGCTTTATGTTTGCAATTTTTCACCTGACTTCACGGCTTTTCGCGAAAAGTTTTGCGGCCGCCACCACGCGTATTTCCGTTCTTTGGGTGCGCATATATACGTATACTCGTGGCGAAAACATTATTTGTATAAAACGCTTGTGTTATTATACTATATAATCACACGTGCCGAGTCCAAAGTTTCGACGGCCGTTGTTGCGTGACAATACCCACCCTCCGCCCGTGCACGTGTAATAACAATAGTAATAATAATGCGTATTGTTTGTTATCAACCCGTTAAAAAACGTACACGGCGAACACAAGAAAGAAGTGCGTCACGCAGACACATAATAAAATATAACACACACTCTCGCGTGACCCACGCACATTGACTACCGGTTCACTGCAGCTTCTTCTTCGGCGTCGTAGCCACCTATAAAAATAATACACATTAAATAGAACATCTGAAGAACTTCCTCGCCTCCTGGTCGATCGACTTCACCTCCACAACATAGGATCGGTGCAACTTATACATTTATCATATACATTCGCTGAGACATAATATACAGTCGATCCTCATTCCTGGACGTGTATACATATTATTATAATACTCGTCCAGTCGTCCGGATAAATAGTCGCTTTTCATTTCACCCTTATCTCTATACCATAGTCATCGCATTATATAGCTCTGTCTCTCTTTATCGCAAATACCCAAGTGTCTTGTTGTCTAATATTATTATAACCTCACCTGTATCGGTGCCGTGGGACCGGGATGCGGATGACCGCGAGCTTACGATCGTTTCGCAGCGCCGTCAAAACGTACAACCGCATTGCGCTCATGATATCACGTATTGTTATAATTATTATTGCCGTTATCACGAAACGTCCTAAATTTGAAGACAATGCGATTGTTCAACCGAGAAAATAATTATTAATCGTAATCTACATCGGCCACGAACTGTATGCCGCCGTGAAAAGCGCGCTCGAATCGGCTTGTCGCGTACCCATCATTTGGATTTGATTTCAATCCCGTTCTCGCGCCCGCAAAGACATTATGCTAAATCCATTGCAATCTTTACGCGTTCACATGAAAGCAGACCACCACTCGATTACTAAACCATCACGATATACACTGTTGCAGTACACACAAACGCTAAACGTACAAGATACAACCATTATCATGCAACTGTTTCGTTTTAAATTGATTTCTTCCCGCGTCTTACACGTGCGCCCCTTTATAACCCGTACACAGAGTAGCCGCGTTGTTAATATTGTCCGCACGCTTCACCCGCGAGAAGGATATTTCTCCGACCGTTTGAATGATGATAACTGTTTATGATTTTATACCACGATGCGATGCCGATTTGACCACTCAATTTTCGTGGTGCACAATTTTGAAGACAGACCGCACCTGCTGTTCAGTTGATTATCATATGTATATCGCAGTAGAAAGTTCGTGCTGGACGCGCGTACACGAAAGAACCGCTTTAGAATGGCGAAATTAATAATACGTATATAATACTATACAACGGTAATACGATGAATACAATAATCAACAGTGTAGTGCGTAGTTATAACAAAATTAATTCGTCTATTCGAACTAAACGAACGTAATTCCAATATTATTACGATATCAGAAAATATAATTAAATTCAAACTATAACTAGTTAAGAGAACAAAGAAAAAGGTAGTAGGTATTTGGTCTGCACAATGAAATTAAACACACACACACATAAGTAAGGTGGAATATTCACAAACCATTGTTCGCAGAACATATTATGATGAGAATAATATTATTACTGTGCAATTTACTGGTTTTCATATAATTTGCTTAACACAACCCTTGGTTAGTAAAAACTGCTGTAAAGAAAAAAAAAAAACGAGTTTGTGAAAAAAAAGGTTTGTCATACGTTCAAACCGTTGAATATAACATCATATTATATAGGTAGTACTATAATTATTCATAACGGGTTGTAAAATATGGTAATGTTAAAAAGTCCGCTGCAGAGCGAATATGTATATATAAATAATATAATATTATAATGAACGGACAGAACACGATGCGCAAAGCGTTCCGGAATTAAAGTCACATCGTGTTCACTTAGTTAAATTAGTTGTTGTGTAACACAGAAGCATTGCGTTCAATTAGACGGCGGTGGTGGTGGTACGTCATAATAAATCATATAAATCGTCTTTACACAAAACGTAAACAGCGCTGGGCGGCGGCGGTCGTGACGGAAGAAAAATAATCGCCTGGAAAATGAGTTTGGGAATGAATCTCTGTAATTGAAAACATAATATAATATATTATGAATCATAATTTCAATTCATAAATACCTAATACTTGTACATAATAAATACGATAAATAATTTAATTGTTTATCATGATTTTATGTTATGTACTTGTATACATAATGTATTGTACCGATTCTTCCGAGTGCCGAGCATAGTTGTATTCAAATTGAAAATAATACTCGGACGATTAATATTCATATTATTCTCCAGAAGCTACTGACAGCTGGAATACACCTACAGAACATATTATTACAATATCTTCTTTGTTACATTGAATTTCGAATTTTAATTCACTAATCAGTCCTTGCCTCCTCAGTTTTAAACGCTCGTATCACAAACAAACAATACTACATTATACATTACAAACTTATCCATTATCCCCCATTAATTTTATTATATTTCAAATTGTATTTCATATAAATGCTGAACTCAATATTATTATGTCTGTCCATGGCCTCGAACTTTTCTAATTGTTTAAATTATATTTATGTAACTATTCCCTACGTTTTAATATCATTTTATAAGCTAATTGTATTGCATATTGCAATTATTGTTGAAATAAAATAGTTTTTACTGATGGCTCGCAAAAAAAAAAAAAAAACCAGATGGGCCTCGCTCTGCTGTACAGTTGGAGGTGGAGTGCACCTCGTTTATAGGATAGGTCATAATTACAATGGATTTGTTAAATTTGAATGCAATGATGGATATCATTGTATACGAATAATGATTGTGAACAAAGTTAATATGTTTGTTTAAAATGGGTATATAGTAATGTAGTATTTTATATTTAAATTGAAATATAATGCAATAGTATGCAATTTCGTAAAAATTTAAATTTCAAACGGTCATAAAATTTTTTCCTCTAAGTATGGTAGAAATTTTTTTAAAGATTTTTAAAGAGTAGCTTATGGATAACCTAGTGTTAAAATTTTGAACCTTAAGTATGAATAGAATAAATTTTATGAATTTTTATCTACAAAATAACTTGCAAATTATCGTGATTTTGACACATTTTATACAAATTTGAGCTTTCTGGGCTTATAAAAAAAAATCAGTTAAACGATCTCCGATATTTTTTAGTTACGATAAATTTAATTTAATATTAACCTTGTATTATATTATATTTTTAAGAGTTTTCGATCAGCCAATTAAATTTTATAGATGTTTAAAAAAAAAAAATTTACGAAAATCAAAAATTTAAATTGTCTATAAATAAGCCAAAATATGTTAAAATACTTTGAAAACTTAACCATGTATAGAAAACGCTAATATAAAGATTTGGTGAAAATTTCAAGTTGTTGCGGTTTTTCGTTTTTGATTTAGAGCATTTTAAAAAAATGTATTTTGTAAAAATGTGATTTTGCGTAAAATTTCCCGTTTTTTATAATTTTTTTATAGTTTTTTTCGGTTTTTTAAAAATTATTGAAAAAGTTGGATTTTTGAGTTACAAAAGCACCATGCATATTCACTTTCCTTTCAGAAAAGTTGCTGTTTAAGCAAATCGAAGCATTTTTACTGCAAAAATAGTTGTCGTCAAACACAAAAAAAATAAAACACACATCATTGTAAAATCAATAGATTCCATCACTCCGTTCAGAATCAAAAAAAAAAAAAAATCTAATAATTACCATTGTATCCAACGATTATATCGTTCAACGCCAATGGTAGTAATATTAGTGTTAGACTACGCATTTTAAATAATATCTCAGTGGAACCTCACCCACGCAAAAACACAAAATCTATATGTACCGCCAAACGCAGGATTTTTGAAATCATGCACATCGGTGAACAATATAATTTATAGGATCGTTATTCGACGAATTATTAATAATATGTACAGCATAAACGTGCGTATAGGACGAGTTGGTGCGCGCACGTTTCATCCGAATGATTATTATTATTATATCATTGTGTTTCCGTGAGAATTTACACCGATCTCGAGGAAGCCTGAAACGGAGTGTGCATGCGTGAACCGGAGAGCTATATGTAATATATAAATGTATAACTTCAAACGTTCGCGCACTGCAATATTATGTTCTATCCGGTGCACGTTGGTATAATGTGATCAAACATTCCCGTTGTATTCAATTATGATAATATGTGTTATGTACCTATCTAATACAATAATACGTGTATTTCCCACACGCATACGTGACGACCCGCATCTGATTGAATCTCGAGGCGGCGTGTTCGTCATTCAATACATGGCTGAGGACGCGAAAACATTTGAGATATTCGCTCGAGTTATATACTCACGTGGTGTGATTAGGTCGTTGTACGTCACTGCAACGACTGGTAGGTATACGCTGTATGATAATATGCGTTACTCGGGTGTTGTGCGAATGGATTTCGAATACTATATTATATTGATAATATTGAACTGCGGTGGTTACGCCGTGAATTATTTTAATATTCCTCGGCAAATCGCGCCCGGTAGTAGATCGAAACAATTCGCTATGCGAATACAATAATAAACGATCAAACATTCCGAGTTGAAAAAAAAAAATCTATTCACCGATAGTTTCTTATAATGATATAATATCAAACGGCCGACTGCGTTTGTAATGAGACTCACTGATAATAATTTTATATAATATCGCCATTGAAACGGCCGAAAAGCTGTATAGCCAAATAGCAACTTTGAAAGCTGTATGTTATACTATTTTTTTTCTACTTATTTCTTGATGATTTATATTATAGGTACATAAAAAAAACGTATTCATATAATTATGTCTTGGAAATGTTGTGATTGGATGGGATAATATATAAAATCTTTTGTAGAGTATATTTTAATTATTAAAAATAATTAAATTATAAAAAAACATACAGTTGTACACCATAATATGTACATTACAGTATTGTTGTTTGTTTTGGTATTTCACTAACAAAAACCTATACAATACGAATTTTTCCAATTTCCATTTTAATCCAAGGTCCCCCCCATCAAATCCGTTTGTTAAAATACTTTCCTCGGACACGCTTCCGAATAATGCACCCAAAAGACTAAAAAAAAAAAAAATGGCCTAAAGGTCTCCCACAATAATGCAATAAAATAAATAACTTAATCCCCAAATAAGGATGATACTGTAGAGTAGATTCCCATAAACGCTATATATTCACTATCGTTATAATTCTTCTATTACGTTTACTAAACATGCTAAATTATTGGAAAAATAACATAATACCACAAATTTATTTAAATAATAATAGAGTTATTAAGTAAAACGTACTATTTTTGGAATTTTTTTAATTCTACTAATAGAAATACAAATGTGTAAGTTAAGTTTAAAACTTTTATTTGTAAAGAAACACAGAAAATATGATTCGATAATATTTCTGTCTCACGCGATACACGATGGTGTATTCGATGAACTATTTAACTATCCGCAACAAACTATAATTTATAACTATTCATGGTGATAAAAAGAAAAAAAATGTTTTTTTATATACTTTGAATATCCACCGCTATAATCTCGTCAATGCACCTCTAGTGTGGAATAATACAGATAAAAAAAAAGAAAAAGAAAAAAAAAGGACCATTAATAAAACGAATACTCCGAAAAGTATCCCAGCACAATAGCCTTTTGATAAGATTTCAGTCGCAATTTTATGTTAAAGTAATATTTGCGTTTTGTAAAATATCGTCACAAATATTATACGTAGGTGGTGAGCCTCTTCTCTCAATACCCGTAGACCGTAATACGTAAGATTACGTTTGATACATTACATGTAACATTACGTAAAAAGCGTACGTGGTTGATGAAACATTGAATATTATGAGGTCAAAATCGTTTTTTTTCTTCATCTAAAACTGATATTTTCTGTAGCTATCGAGATACGTGTAATACTCGTATATATTGTGTACATATCAAGGTTTGCATTGATATCGATTTGACTAATTATACTTGACCGGCCGAAGAGAAAATCGGAATCACGTTGATGGTCGTGAATAATATAATTGTCTTTATCACACCTAAACATAAAATGTAGTCGTGGTTGACTCGGACGCAATCATATTATATTATGTATTTTGTATTACTTATTTACTATTGTACTTCAATATACAATATTATATAGTTTATATAATATAATAACTCGTGATGAAAACGTGACGGAAAAACAAGTAAATTTATAATGTACAACTATGGTTATTTATTTTCGTATAATAACTACACAGGCACGTCAACATTGTAAAAATTACAGATAAAATAAAATTTAAATATTGAATCTAAATGTAATAATTTTTTGTTGGACTTTTATCTTTTTCATAAAATAAACGAAAATTCAAATAAAAATCCTTACCAAGTGTGGTTGCGAACACTAAAATCATTGCATCGATGCAGCATAATATAGCACTGCTATATCTCACGTCTGTGCAATAAATTATTATAATGTATTTATATAGTTGTTCATCTGCAATAGATATGATAGGGTACAGCAGTCACGATCGTTATATAGAAAAACTATCGGCGTCGTGCAACCACTGCAGGAAATATTTAAAATTTTTTTTTATAATAAGAACAAACTAGAATATATTATTATATAATCCGTATTAATTTGTTTACCAATTATCTATTGGGTATTGTTTAGTTAATCCAATCATAGCAACACGATTGTGCCCGTTTTACCTACGTACAAAAAATGTTTTAATACACTATTTAGAAATATCAATATAAATAAACAAATCAAGTAGGGAAATTGAAATTTACAATGCAAAACTTGGACAAAATTAGAACGCAATGAAATATCTACACTAGAAATTTAAATGTAATGGAACCAAAATATTAATTTAAAAACAAAATAAATGTTTTTAAATAATATTTTTTCTAGTGTATATATTTGTCAGTTTGTAGCCTGAAACAGTTTAATAAAAAAATTAATATTTTTACATTGTGTGTATATTTGTCAGCCGCAAGCCTAAAATCATTTTTAACCTGGTAGACAATTTAGTTTTATTGACAGAAACGGAACGTGTTATTATTGCTATATTGTATACGTGGAAAGCGCGCGTTCCTGAGTACTTGTAACCATGTAGAACTGTAATACCTAGTGTTAAATTGGGATGATATAGACCCAGCGTAGGGGTACTACGAAATCTCTTTGGTAAAAGGAAAAAAAAATTAATTTTTTCGAATACAATCATATACTATCGCCACCACCGTCATGTTCGTATCTTTATATAAAATTAATTATATATTTTAATTCTTAGGTTCGGTAAACACGTGTATACGCGTAAACACGCCGCATGACGTGCGACAACATTAGTATGCTCACGAGTGTGAAAAAACAAAAAAAAAAAAAAACAACACTAAAAAATAACAGTTTATTATTTTGATGTTAGAGCGACGCAGTGTTTTAGTTTCTAGTGGCTACAGGTGACATGAATCAAAACAAGTTAAATAAAAACCACTGACATAGAACATCGTGCGGTACACGAGTGAATAAGGTACGGTAATACTACAGCGTTTGCGGTTCGGAATCGCTTTTCAAAAGTCTACTCCCAACAGAGCAAACGATGCCCTGGTGCGGCGCGTGGATCCAAAATAAAAAAAAAAAAATGCTGCAGACGTAATAATATGTTAAAATAGCGGCCGTGTCGACGGATCATCGTCCGCGGTCCGCAAAATGGGTCGGAAAATAAAGTGGAGTGGTGGTCCGTAACCGTCGTTAGTAGTAGGCACACCTGGTATTGCGGTCCGGATGTTGATGGTGTAAAAAAGAAAAAGAACCCACAGGACACGTTTCATGAACAATCGTCGCGCGATGTCTGACTATTATTGCAGTCATCGCGTTCCAGTGGAAATATTGACCACGTGTATAACATAGTGGCATAATCATTTTTTACTTCGTGGCCGGACGCAGCAACTGAGTAGGGACAATGTCATCGGTTTAGAGAAATTAAATAACTATGACGTAATATGAGGTAAATACAATTTTAGTTTGCTCGTAGTTTCCAGGGTATGTAATTAATTTTGACATTGGTCAAACACGCAAGGTTCTTAAAAATTAACCGAATAAACACGAGATCTCATCGATCCGTGACGTTGATCCTTCTAGCACACATAGTCACATAATTGTATAATAATCGTGCATCACACGTACGAAATTAAATCAACATCCGGTCTTAAGGTATTATTATTATTATTAAAAAAAAAAAATGCCATTAATGAAACGCGTTCGAGTGCATTCGGTAGTGTTTAAAAAAAAAATCTGTTTGTTTGTCTCGCACAAGGTAAATGCAAGGTTCTGCTGCGGGCGAGAAGTAAAAGACATACAACAAAAAAAAAAAAAAAAACCAGCAATGACCGCGTGATATAACGTAGTTGTATTATGCACGGCTGGTCCGACGACTGCGGACGAGTGCAGTTGCAACGATTGCAGCAGCAGACAACCGAGACGACGGCGGCCGGAATTACCGCGGCGGTGGTGCTGGTCGTGGCCGGCGGCGCGGGTACTGGTGGTCGTTGAGCGTGTGGACCCAGGAGTCAGTCGACACGGGTAGTATATACAGTAACGCGGTGGCCGTACCCAGTGGCCGCGGCGGGGCTGTATAGAATAACGGCGAGCGTGGTCGAGCAGCCGGCGGCGTGGGGGGCGCGTCGAGCAAGTGCAGCTGGTGGTGCTGCTGCTGCCGGAGCTGCCGCCGCCGCCGCCTTCGCCACCACCGCCGGGCTGCCGCTGACGCCGCAGCAGCAGCAGCAGCAGCAGCAGCAGCGTTGACAGCGACCGAAGCGACAGCAAGCGGACCGTCGGACGTTGACAGGCAGCAACAGCAACACGACGGGAACCGGATAGCCGCCACGGTGCACCGGTCGGCCATCGCGGCTCCGGAACAAGTGGAGGAACTGCTGTCGCAGCGGTCGTCGTCGACCGGATGCGAATTGGTGCACACGCAAACGCAGCCGCAACCGCAACTGCAACCGCAACCGCATCCGCAATCGCGACCGCAACCAGATCCAGCCGCAGCCGACGACGAAGCGTCAATCTCGACCGCGGCAGACCGAAAGTCCACCACTGCGGTCCATCTGGTCGCGCTGCCGTCGGCGCAGCAACAGCAACAGCAACAGCAACAGACGCAGTCCAGCGCAGCTCCCGTCAAACAGTTGCACGACATCGAGGAGGAGGAGGACGACGACGGCGGCGGTGGCGGCGGCGACAGCGGTGGTGGCGGCAACGAGGACGATTACGACGTGGACGACGAGCAGCCGACCACGTTGGCCGACGACGACTGTCCGCTGTCCAGTAGCTCGTGCTCGCTGACCGTCCGTAAAACGGCCAACAGCAGCCCGTCGCCCACGTTCTCGTCCGGCGCACCCGCGTCCACCGCGTCCTGGCCCAAGGCGGCCACCGCGACCGCCGCGTCTACGGCCGCCGACCGCAAGCGCAACAAGAACGTGCGCACCAAGAGCGTGACGAGCGCGACTAGCTCGGACACGTGCGGCAGCGGTGGTGCCCCGGACAGGAGCGGCAGCAGCAGCAGCGCCGCGTCCACCGCGAACCAGGTGACAGCCGCCGCGGCCGCCGCCAAGATGCAAGCGGAACAGGGCAGCATCGGTGACCTGCAGAAGTACCACAAGTTTCTCCGGAACCGCAGGCACACGCTAGCCAACGTCCGGTAAGTGTTGCACATACTTTAATATTAATATTATCCTCAACGGTAATATTGGATATTGTCGTCCAAACGCTGTAAATAGTGGGAATGTAAGACATAATAGGGCGTTATATAATATAGTAGAGCCTCGATAATCCGGTATTTTACCGGTAATCCATTTCAAAATTATTCAAATCCACAATTTTTATGAGCTAATTAAAAACAAATATTGACATCATATTTCAATTTTAATATAATATAATAATATATTATATAATATTTCTATTCTAGACTAACATATCATCTCCGTGCAGAATAGTTATTCGTATATAATAATACCTATCATACCTATCTACAAATACATTGTAATGACTTATCCTATGAACGAGGTCCATTCCACCCCCCACTGTACAGAAAAGCAAGGCTAATTCGGTTCTTTTTTTTACATTATTGTAAATATACTTGTTTAGATACCTACTATAAAGGCGTTGAATTAAAATTAGACCTAAATAATCTTTTACATTTTTCCCTATGCAATTATTTGTGTATTTTAAATGCATGTCATAAATCCTCATTCTTTCATTTATCAGCTTGGTCAAGACTAATCCTATTTCATCAACCCATTCAGCCAGCTGCCTATACAGATAATTTACTGATTAAGCCTTGAATTAAAATAGTAGAGTCACCCAAATTATTTGGGTTGGACAGATTTTGTTGAATTTCTAGCGGACCTAGTACTTTGTTAACATACGGCCACTCTATAGACCATATTTAGAGATTATTATTTATACAATGACTTTATCGTACATACGCAATTTGTCTAAATAGGTAAGATTTTTTTTTTTTATTCAAGTAATTAAAAATAATATTGATTGTGTAACCAAATGCTCAGTAGATAAATCCTATTTAAGATGCCCATTTATGTTTAAATAGAATTATTATATAGGTATACTAATGTATTATATTTTATTTTTACATAATGTTATAAATGTTACGAGAAATGTTATTGTGGAGTACTGGAGTATAGTGTCAACATTTGCCAATGTGTAATTTTTCATTTATTAACATAAAATGCCCAACTCGAACATTTTTAACAGTAGTCAGTGGATAATGTAAATAAATCGTTGAAGGAAGTCGCTTGTTGAATGGTAGCCGTAGCCAAGGGAGAAAAAGTTGTTTACGTAAAAGATCCGATGAATCCAAATGAAATTCAAAAGTCATCGATTTAAATGCAACATGCCATGTAAATATAAGATTAATAACATTATACTCTATATATTAATTAAATCAATTTTTCCAGAAATATAATATTATAATGAATTCTATGCCAAAAAAGTAGTTTATCTTACGTCATTCTCATCGTTTTTAAGATATCAATATCCAAAGGTCCTTGGCCAGTGCAATGTATTATCTAAATAATGTTGTCATATGCTTATAACTCGTAAAAAATATTTTGTGTATAATAATATAATAGGTACTGATTCGGGTATTGTTCTATTCCAAAGGCTTCATGGAGTCGAGGACAAGAACAGTGGCTTTGTTATAAAAATGTTAATTTTATATTCACCTAAGTGAATCATACACAATACAGCTGCGGACATTTTTAATTTATTTAAGTGATAATACCACTACAATGATGCATACCGCAATATTAAGCTATAATGCTATACCTCACCTATTAATTACTTACTCTAATTGAAATGGGATTACAAAACTAAACAATAGATATTATATCATAAATTTTCATTTTAACTCTAGAGATTATTTTTCGAATAAGTTACCGTACGCTGCGGTCATATCATAATCAAGTCGAGTTACACAATTAATATAACTTTAGATTATTTTCCATCTAATGCGCTACGGTTATGTATGTCATGTAAATGGATCAGGCGCACGCATCGCTGAACTATCTTTTCATATACGCCACGGTAGATGGACTCCCGCATGTCCTCGTAGTGGATTTTATTTGCCATTATATAGGTAACACTGACTACACCCGATGAAGTCAATGAGAAGTTAATTATAGTAACATTATAGCAACAATATTTATAACATTATTTATAGCAACATATAGTAACATTCAATACGGTAGTCGGAGCATATAGGTTACCTATATTATAGTGGTTACCACTTACCGATACGCACGTATGTACAAAAGTTTCATTAGTTGGAAATGCATATTATATACTGCAGTGGCGAATTTTTAACATTTTCTTGGGGAGGATCCTGAAAAATTATATGTATTTCTGACGCATAATTTATATTAAAAATTTCAAATATATAAGATTATAACGGCGTCTAGAGGGTCTAGATACCATAATATCATGTCCCCCCCTCCGTAAATCCGTCACCAATATACTGTAGGTTAGTCTACGACGTCCGGTAAAATACTGCACCACCTCGTATATGTCATAATGATATAGACTTTCATCAATAATTATTTACCGTATTGACCGCGGTATAGTTGTGGTATACCTATTCGCTTTCGGATCATGCATGCATCACTGAACGATATATTCTCCCTTTACCACCTTTCTCTCTCTCTCTCTTTCTCTCCCTCTATCTCTCATTCTTTCACCTCGGTTGTTATTATTTTTATATATATTTACTTTATTACGATACTCTACGACCACCTAAAGTTTATGATGGAAACATTTTTCGATAGATATACTATAACTACATCACGTCAGTATATAATATGATGTAACGTTCTATACGGTATAGTAACCATAGGTTACCAGACGATACAGCTGCTTTTATATTCGACACACATAAAATATCCGCACGCAGAACTTTTGAACCGTGTTAAGTTTTATAAATCATTTTCACCATAGCCACCATTATATGTACGTATATCGTTATACACACACACACACACACACACACACACAATAATATAGTCATCCATTTTGATTTAACGTATAACATTTTTGTACACCTATACACCGCACCGAACCATAAATTAATTTAACACATTATATACATATATACGCTATTGAATTCGAACGTTTTCAATGGTATTATGTTAGGTGTACCTATCAAAGCAAACTCAAAGCAACGAGAAACATACCGCGTAAACAGTAGGTATATTATTCCTTACGAATTTCTGATTTACGGTCATAGTTTCTTTATATAATCAAACCCTTCCTCGTCGCCATTGTCTTATGCAGACAGTCACTCGCTCCAGTGTTTGGTTAAAGTTAAATTGAATCATTGAACAATGCATTCGAAAAATTTATCCGCACCGTATTTATCATAGCATTTTGAAACAATATATAATGTAAAAATTGGTCTAACTGTATCTAAGCTCGAAATGAGGGTGTTCAAAGAATTTTGTACTTTACGAGTAATTTTTTTATGTAACGATGATCATTTTTCGAGGCCCGCAATCGAAACATAAATAACACGAAAGAAAAAGTCTTGTATATTTGTGAACATGATAGCAGTGGAATTGTTGATTCTATTAAATCCAATGTTAACGTTTTAAACGGTATAATCTCGTATAAAAAAAAAAAAAAAAAAAAAAAAATAACAAACAAACAAACACGCTATAGGATTTTACATTTTAATTTATTTTTCTATTACTAAACAAAAATGTTTTTAATAATTAACGTATGATAATATTATTTCTATACACACAGTACACAAATATATGTAATATACATTTAGGTAATGTAAAACAAAGCTACAGGCAAAAAATACAACTAGAAAATCCTCACATTATGTTGTGTGCGTGAGTGCGTGCGTGCGTATGTGTGTTGGTGTGTATTAGGCATTTTTTATATTATATTCAACCCAGGAATTTCATCCCCGAGCTCAACTCACGTCATCTGTGCTAGATCATATTTGTGGGGATGGGAGACAAACGTTTCCGGCCCGATTGTTTTGCCTAAAAACAATAATTTAATTTATACACATCTCGTCGTTTATTAACGCCACGATATTTCACCGATCGAATAATAATATTATACAGTTTATAATATATATATATATATAAACCTGCTCTATATCTCTCTCTTTACCTCTCACTCCATATATCTATCTATACGGTACATTAGCGCAACGGTTTCAAATTATCTGCGGCCCCCAGCGGCGGCCAAAGCGATTTATTTTTAAAATCGTTCTTCTCCATGTGCATATATATATATATATATATATATATATAATATAGTACACTGACATGCGCACACCGTACCAACGTGTATTTTATACAATAATAATATAATATTTATAGTTACGCTATAAACACAGCGATGAGGACAAAAGCCGACGTATATTATATTAATATAGTATAAACATAGCTGATATGCATTTTTATGCTACGCAAAATTTAACAAAAAACACACACACCCACACACACACACACACACACACACACATATTAGTTTTCACTTGTATGTTTGTGTCCATTAATAGTAACAGAAGCAACAGCAATAGCCTTCGAACCGATACAACGTATAATTAATAGCTATCATAATAAAATTCTTATATTTTATAACATGTATAAAATGCCCATTGATATTTTCCCGTAAAAAATAAAATAGTAACTTCATATTGACAAAATAAATCTCACAAACCGTCAATGTCACAGCGGTCGGTAAACTTTTTGGAAGAATGAGTCATTTTTTTACCAAGACGTTACAAAACGATGACATCTAACAAGCCGCATTGATGTGAACACTCTTATTATTTAGTCTTCGTCCTTAACTAAATTAATTAAAAGTCCCTGTAGTTCACTATTCAGTCGGCTAGCTAGAAAAAATTAAATTAAGTGATTTTACTTGGGTAGGTACTAATGGAACTATAACTATATTTATTCAAGCACTACTGATAGATTAACGAGACAAGCTCTTTTATACATTAAAAAATTCACAACATATAGTAGTAGTTACAAAATTCAAAATAATATTATTAAGACAATGTAAGTATATAGTTGACAAAGATAAAATATATGCGATTAAAAAAAAGAATAAAAATGTACAGGAGTAATGGTCGCGTGGGCCTCGATGGCTTATTTCATCGTACGCACGGTGAGCTCGTCGTACGATTGTATATAATTCTTTGCGCACATTGGTACATGAAATGTAAAGAACATTTTAGAATGGGCACCTATAAAAATATTGAACTAAGCTAATAGTTCCGGAGCATCCACCTCATCGCACCAATTAGTTAAAAAAAGAATACTAAATTATACTTATGTTATCCATTGTATCCAAACGCTGTCATTCTATTACACACCGATGTGTTTTCATTCAAAAAGAAATTCTCCCACAGTTCAAAAATATACGATTCACGCGTCAAGGCTGGTATATATATATATATATATATATATATATATATGAATGGCGCAATGCGAGTTAATATTATCACACTACCGTACTCCAAATATTAATAAAAAATATTATTATAAAGCCCGTATTCCGAAAAAAATTTAAAAATGAGGTGAATACATATTAATATATTATTATTATAATTTTATGTACAAAGGAAAAAAATCCAAACCTGATGCGTTTTTGTGTATTCCAAAAAGTCACAGATTGCAAGCCAGCAGAGCTGCAGCTTTCTATAAGGTATCCGACGAATAGAATGATTTCATAAAAAATCCGGATAGCACAGGAGAACATATTAATTGTAAATAAAACGAGGAAATCAGATGAGGTGACGGGAAAGAACCCTGTGTGAATAACAATATTATAATAAAAATTTCTCTGCGAGCCGTGAGTTCGGTGTGATTATATTATACACGCGCTACCGTGCTCCCGGCAAAGGATTTAATAAAATCGTCACTGCGCATTCCTCAGGGATATATTTACCTCTATAATATTAATAATACGCCGTACCATTTAATAAGCCGCCAGTGCACGTTAACAATGATATTACGCGAGATATAGTGAAGCCGAACAAGGACTGCAAACTGCAGTTGCATCCTAATCGTATACGACGTGCAATGTATAATATTATTATTGTATATGTGTGGGCACTAGAAAAGCACTAGAGAAGCAATAGAGAATTTTGCGAAAATACATTTGATATACCGACTCGAGTCGCAGACACATAAGAAGTTTCTTTCCGTGTCGTATACACGCGATTAACATCACCGGCTTTATTCAATTATGTAATTCGAACTTTCCTTTGCTATCCAAGTAGAAAGAAGCAATTAGAACTTAGCAGCATGTTCATTTCTCGTCCGCCGTATGAATACTATTGATTGGTTATATATCGACGCGTGTTTTTTGAGAGATCCGGTCGCGGTACATTACAATAATAACAATATGGCTATACGTAGTATTGTTTCGCATCGAAGATTTTCCAGTGACGCGGGTAAATCGCCGGTGAACGGATGGTGACTGGGTAATCGCGGGTATGGCGTTGCTTTCGAGGGCGAAAAAAAAACCCCTCGGCCATAATTGTGCCGCGTAAAGTGCATAAAACCAACGAAGAGACATAAGTTCGTATAAGTGACACCATCGCGTATACATTATCACAGATGAATTCATTTAAACACGAGTTGCATATAGGTTTTAACCGCCCGCAGGAAACAGCACTTTCGATATTTCGTGTGCGGAAAACGCGAATCGATAACAGTTTGTGTGTACTTGCGTGCAAGCAGCTGGCGCAGGGGGTGTTTGCGACGATTAGCGTTAGCCGAGTTTGTAGGCAAAGTGCGCAATATTGCTGCGTTATTTATTGCAGCAGGAGACACCTCGACGTAGGTGGGCGGAGGAAAAAGGCGTCGGAAAACGCAATTACACGTATATGAGTTATAGTCGCCAAGAAAGTGATTTTTTTTCACATATTTTTCCGTGAAAACTATGAGTGTTTTTGTTTTTAATTGAAAAGAATAATACACCCGGCAGTCGGCGGTACCTATGTAAATGTATGATATAATATACGTGATCGCGCATATTATTATTTATATATTATGTAAAATGTACAATATATTATCATCATATTGTTTGAAAATTCATGTCTAAATTTTATTAACCATTATTTTCAATAATTTTAATTAGAAAACAAAAAAAAAAAAAACACTCAACTATGTATAAATATTCGTCTATAGCAAATATTTATTTTTTTTTAATTGAGATATTTTGTAAAGAAATAATTTTGCGTTCTGCACAAAATTTAATACTCTTTGCATAAATATTATTTACTATATTTAATCATGTACACCACGTAGGTAGATCGTCGAAAAACTCGATTATTTTAGTTAGATAATACGTACAATATTATTATGGAAAAAATAAGATATTTTCCACCGTCTAAAGATGTATGCAGGGTATTACGGAAATATCTAACATAGTTACCTACACGAAATTCGTGATATAATAGTGCATGCACTTTCTGTTACATTCCGTATAAGCTTGTATTATTAGTATACAATACGAGGTTTGGCGACGAGAAAATATGATATCGAACGGCACAAGAGAGTTGAGGGAGGTGGCCGAGGTGTAATAAATGAAATAACTATGGCATGACAACAATAATAATAATAATTGGTGATAGAAATGACGACAAATACGGTGGGGCAATATGAATACGTGCAAACGAAATTCGAATGATCGACTGAAAATGAAACCATTGGGTAACTACTGTTGTTTCGAAAGGAAACTTGGGACCCGGTCAAAAAGACGGTCACGTCGGGTCGAATACGTGAGATCATAAAGGTTTTCAATAAAAAATATATGTAAATATGTTCCGATATTACATTATTCTGGTTTTAATATGATGAGCACCGACACTTTTTTTTCTTTCTGCACGCCGATGGTTTTTAAAATATTCCAGTAAGTTTTCGTTAAATAATCGTAATAACTCGACCTTTATCGTTGTGACATGGAAGTTTTACGTGTTCAACAGCAGTTTTCCGTCGGCATGTTACGATTTGTTTGGTTTTTTCAGTCCATCCCCACCTCCTCATCGACGACGGTTCGAGCTTCGTAGAACAACTACTAGGATGCGTGCTCGTAACGTATTAACATAGCTTTTAACGATAAATATTATTTAAAGATGAATTTTAATTTTATTAATAAATAAAAATGCACTTTATTTTATAGCAATTGTATAAATAATGCATCATTTTATTCAAAAATGTAAATACTGCAATGTATGCATCTATAAGGAGGTTTGACGGTAGCAAAAAAAAATACTATTAACTATTAAATGTATAGATGTTTAAATTTTGTTATTGATATACAGCCAGTTAATATGTTTATAATAAATGTCAAAGCGATGTTTGAAAAAATTAAAATATATATTATATAGATGAAAATATATTTTACAATTACACATTAAAATGTGTCTGCAATAGTTATAAATTGTCGTTTTAACAAAACGAAATCAGATGAACGAATCAAAACATCTTGAAATAAATCTTTCAACACTCACTTAATTGGAGTTTAAAACAATATAACTATGCGATTAGAAGCTTCTGAGTCTGTTTTAAAAATTAATAAAATAAGCGTGAATGTGAACCAAAAATACATAATTTAATGCAAACGACCTTGCAATATGGTACAGTACACGATTTTATCTATTATTAATTTGAAATATAACATTAATGTATTGAAATCTTATCAAACGTGCCTCAGTATAATAATCACCTCAAAGTGGAATAAATAGTCGGCAGTAAATTGTATCGTGACGTTGAAGGTTCTTGTATGTTATTCAAATGGACGTTAAATTATTGTTTTGAATGAATAACACTAACGTTGCATAATGATAATACAATAATAATTACAACAATAATAATACACGATGAGTGAAAAATAAATATTTTAATATCGAGATTCAGCACGGAAATCAAATAAAAATAAGTGTTTGATTACGTAATATTATATTATATATCCACGTTGAGCATACAACCCAACAACTCGTTAATATTTATCTATGTGATTTTTTTTATTCATACCAACCGCAGTTGAGATTTCATTGTGCCATCAATTAACGCGTAAAATAAACATTTGAAAAACCATTGACCGATTTTCGGCCATCTAGACAGCGCTGATAAATCGACCGTAAAAGATTTTCAAATGGTGGAAAAAACACGTACCCTAAACACGCACGTATAATAATAAAATGTGATGAGCTACATCGAAATGATTAATCCCGCAAGTTTGAATTCGGACGCACGTCGTTTGCAACGACATAATAATGTACCACATTTCCGGTTCCTACCAAAACTTAAATGAAGCGGAGCGGTCTGTCAAAGTCACTCTCAGTGCTAGTGTAAATCCCCGTCCGGCATTGCTAGCAGTCGGATGGGTGACCACATGACTCTAGTGGCGTCGTTCATGCTTTCACACAAACGCTATCAACGTGTTAATATCCCCCTACAGTTTCTTTAATCTAAAATTAACCAACGATCCACAAAAACCACATGGAAGGCTTGAAAAAAAAAAATAAAAAAATAAAATGTTAAGTGCTTATACTTATCACTCGAAAATTTCTTATAAACACCTTCGAATGATTAATCACCACAGATAAATGTAATGGTACTCATAGCTTTGTATTATAGGTACCAACTCAGGCTTTATTCGATCAACATAATAAGCATCCATAGTTGTCCCGAAAATGTAATTCCAATCGTGCTCGCAGAAATTTACGCTTGACATGTACGCCCACGTACATTATGTACAATATAATTTGATAGAAACGTGGTATGGTTGTGTTTCTGGAGTTTTGGCTGCGGTGTAGAACCTTTATACATATCAGGGTTTGGGCTTCCCCCCAAAAATATGTCATGAAACGCAGACGCGCGCGATGCATACGTCATTATCCAAATTCACAAGTGGAGTGCATGGGGTAGCATATGCCTTGTACCCGTCATTTGAGTATTATAAATGGAACGGCCGCGAGCGCTCGTGTGGCATATATTCGACCTACAAGATTCAGGTTTTGACATGTGTACACACACACACACACACACACACACACACACACATGTACAGAGTGGGCTGCCATGATTTTTTGTTTTTCTGCATTACCTATAATGTATTAGCGAAAAACGAGTTCAGTTTTTCTATAAATGCGCACACAATGGTATTTTACGAATGCAAAACGTCACGGAGCATACGTATATTGCACATATACAGCGTACGTGTAATTCTCTACAATTGTCACGAGTTAAATTACAAAAATTAGAGTAGGTAAGGGTATGTGAGTTAGGTTTGTTGTAAGATTCAACCTTGATGTAATGCATTTACGAAAATCATACCAAAACCGATTGAACGATTAAAGTTAAATTATATATCTTTAAATGTTTCCGATGCTTGTATAATACATTTTGTATTTGGGTATTTCACGTAGTGGGCTTTGAAAATGTAAGAAATTTAACCCCGAACAAGGATCTTTTGTTGTAATGTAAGTTATAAGTTTCCCGAAGAATAAAACAATTTGTATCCTATTTATTTTCTAATAAAATCGAATTTTACTGAAAATTCAACACCACTGATTCGGAATTCTACAACTGATTGTACCGCCAATACTTATTTGTTAAAGTACTCTAAATGTTATCATAGGGTTGAAGTGATAATACGAATAGAAGAGAGATATCAGGAGATAGATAGATAGAAGATATATAATAATATTATGTATGTATATGGAGATAATACGGCGGGTGTGCCATGGATAGACGTAATCGATATAGGTAATCCTGCTGGTGACATCAGCACGCGATAAGGTATTGCTCTATCGTCACCACACTCGCGGGATCTGGTTACACTGTGCACTTGACACGGCTTATAAAATATCACGTACGTGAGTGTAATAGGTATTACAGGTATATACACCGAACCACTGGTATCCCTCGTGACCTCGTCTGCAGAGTTATGATTGAGTTGAAGGGACGGTGAGGGGAAGCGAAATCTGAGATAAATGAATTCGCGGCACTATAGTAAGTGAGAAAAAAAACATTATAAATTTTCAGGTATCGCCATGTGCCGTGATGGATATTATACGTGTATCAAATGTAAAACGCCGACGAGAAAGGGTTTTTGAAGTGGTACACAACTGCACGACGACGACGACGTTTTAGTTTATCATTTCGTAGGGCCACCGCTGTACCGCACAATTTGCTGTCAAGCCGTATGAAATATGAAAACCCTTTATCCTGCTCGCGCGCCGATCCTCGGCCGAACAATGGGGGCTCTCGCGGGCTTAGTGGAAAACGACGCGGACGAAACGACTAGGATTACGCTACACCACCGCCGCCGCAGCCCCGTTTTCTCGGTAATCCTCGACAAATGCAAATTTGTACCGATTCTTCGCCAATCAAACGTTATTAGTTACTACACATTATAATATAATACTGTAATAATAAAGCAGACGATATATTGTATATTATACATAGGTATGACATAGTGCGTCTCGTGTTTCACATAAAATCGCTTTCAAAGTCTGATAAAACGGATTTACACGGAACAATATACCTACAGGTCATATTATATTGTATCTGTACCTACATCTACGTACCACGGCAATACGCGTGTTCTATAATTATAATATTATATATATTATATACACTTTACAACAATACAATATTATTATTATTAATATCAATTTCGTATTCGAAACGATTCCGACACGTTTCCGTCAACGTCTTTTTTTATATTTTTAAATTTACGCAAATCACGTTATATTTCGTTGGCCCAATATGATTGGCACCGAAGTGTTTAAAATATACTATATGATATCGTAAACATCAAGTGTGCCCCACACGATAAACTCAATTTTTATTATTATCTGCAGTTTGTAAATCCGTGATATATGACTGTTTTTATAAAGGTAATATCAAATCGAGTTCTATTTATTATTATTTTTTTTCATAATACAAAATGGTTACATCATTGGTAATCACCAAAATATTAATGTATAATAATATTTGTAGGTGATAATCTTCAAATAGACCATCCACCAACACAATATTTATTGACATTTTCCATAGATTAATTAACAAACGTTATCGGTGCTACTTACCCTATGGTATAAAATGAATTACTTCTGAAGAACAAACGACATCTACGCGCTTCATCCCACTGCGGTACCTCGAAAATTGAAATGGTAAAAACCATATTCGTATTCCGGCAAGAAAGTTATGAATTTTCCATGTCAACCATACGATGTAGCAAAGGTAGATCGGAATATATTTATATACATATAGAAGGTCGTCGTAAATTAGATAAAACATCGAGCGGAATTTCAAACTGAATTTCATTACGGAAAATTACAATATTTGATTCGGTGAGAACGGTATTGCGGTGGAACTGCAAACACACACACACATACACACACTCACCCATACAATTAAATTACTCTCGAACCACCTTGGGACTTGTACACATAAGTACATTATATATGTATACGTAGAGTGCAGTTGAGGGGTGGAGGGGGGAGGGTGAAAAATTAATTTGAAAATGCTTGCAACAAAATTTAAGATTGGGCTGTAAGCGGAAATCAATGATTTTCGTCAGTGGTGGCCATTATAAAAGGTGCGCATGATACTTTACTACTACAATAACGATTATTAATTATCATCAAATTTAATTTCGACCCGGTGGAAATGTGTTTTTACGCGATTACGCGTATAACCTACCTATATTTAGCTGTGCATCGTTTCCTACATAATAAATAACGTCGAAAAGCGCAATAGTCGAGCGGCAAACACGTTTCACAAAGGTTAATATGATTATTATTTTCTTCTTTTGATTTACGTAGAAATAAAAAAAGAAAATAAGTAAGCGAATGAAAAGGCTAGGTAATCGGACGTCGGTGACGTACCAAATCGATTTTTATATCCACACAACGACGACGTAGCACCAAGGTGCTACACACAGTTACGGAATATTTTCTTCTCCACCCCCTCTTCAACACTATATTGTTTACGTTCGTATTGTACCCACTATTCATAGCGTGTTAATGCTGCGCAAAATTCGTGGACGATCCGAAATGCTTTCGATAATATTTCTTGACGCATTGCTCTATAGGTACATCATAATAATATGGCGTGTGTGCCTATATATATATAAATGTACTTGTACGCACATGCACCTATAGGAAGCGTATTGTATTGTTGACATTCTGTGTTTGTTCGCACAACAAGATACGCCTCGCGTACAATGTTTGGCTACCGCATTATTTGTTTATTATATGGAAAAAAAAAATCAAACTATTTATATCGTGAGGGATAATAAGTATAACATACAGTATGCGTATGGTACTACGGGGGGTGGGGGTACGCGGTGGTGTTTTTCGGTGAAAAGCCACAGGGAGTTTTTTAATGAGGTAAAAAGGAGAATTGAAGATTCCGGAGTGGTGGGGGATAGGAAATAAAAGTTCGCGGGGAATAGCAATTTTATTCGGGTGTTGCGCGCGCAGTACGTGTACAATATATTGTATGGAAAAAGACCGGCGTGTTCAACGATCCGTTATCAGACCATCTTCAACGTTTCCAGGGCAACCGTGAACGGATATACGACGTGGACGTCGATGGGCCAGGCAGGCAGGCAGGCAGGTCCGCGGTTATGTAGGTAATAGCAAGCCAGGCAACGGAGGCAAGAAGCGAGGAACGGGCGCGTGAAATCGCCGATAATGTAAAAACCGAACACATAATTGATTTTGCCGGTAAAAATGTCCCTGCGAGTATTGCCGCAACGATGACGACGTCCATTATCCACCCCTCCCTCCCCCCTCGCCAGCCTTACTCCCGACTGTGTATAAAATACCTACAGATGACACTGGCTAACCAGTTCACAAGCCGAACAATAAAATTATTACAATCCACGCATAGTGTCATTGTATTGATATTGTTAACGTTTCCCAGTGTCGTGGTTGCCACGCTACATTTTGAAGGCAACAATATAGCAGCACTCGTCGCGCCTGGTCATCGCAATAGTCATCCAGAATATTGGGCCGTGCCTACACAGCTCGGATGACAAGACCAAAGGTTTACGTAATCCGAAGAATATTAGGTATAAATAAATTGTTCGACGAGACTCGGAACACTTATACGGCAAGTGCCGCGATTTTGAAACATTCAACAATAATATATTATATAATATTAATGTACACAAGCAACTATATACAACAAAAATGTAATGTAACAACAATATCGGTTTATAATAATACACATTCGCATTTCGTTCGATTTTCGTACGACATTGCGGTCGGATTTACGAGAATGAAAAACAATGCAGATTGAAAGACCGTTTGGACTTATTTTGTATTTTATTTTTCCAGAAAACCCAGGGAAAAACGTTGGCCGTATTTTAAGGTCAAATGGTATACTCGTTCGATTCTTCAGACTGTTGGTGTCGTATACAACGTTTTAGAAAACTATAATAATATGAACCAACCGTTGAGTTGAAATTAATATTGACTATCAACTATCACACTTTGTCCCGATCGGTTTTTATATTCGTTTACTGGTTTTTTTGTGTGTACGTGCGTGTACATTTGCATGTACGCGTGTAAGATTTGGTCTGAATAAACCATATTGTACTGTAAATATTATTATGGATATATTACAACTATTATAGTGCACGAAAAACTAATAATATTACAATCAGCCGACTAATACTAAGTTTAGACAATGCTTTTGACTAATGTCAAAATTTTAGACTTAGCCAAAAATACAAATGGATAATTTTAAAATCAACCGATAAAATTAACATTATCCAAACCGCTATAGGCTAATCATGACTAAATAACATTAACCATACAATTAAAACTATTTACAATAATAGTATAATATTTTTGAATTTATATTTGTAATGAACATTGGTATCTTAGGTAGTTTGATAGAAACATAAGTGAGCCATTCACGTGATTGTTAACCAATTATACGCGAGAAATGAATTTACTGTCTATTCAAAACCACTCACTAAGAAGAATAGCTATATTTGTCATTTTATTCCACATCATCGAACCATCATAATATTATGTTTAAAAACAGCACACATGTGTAACGTAGAAATAATATTTAATGTACGTCTGTTGTTTTAAGTTTTAAGGTCCATCGATTATAGTAAAATAATAAATAAAAACCGTCCAAAACATGATGGAAAATACACCAGATAGTATAGAATACATAACTGAGTGGGCTCCTCGGACATATAACATGCTGTTTAACATGCGACGGGATCAAATATAAATGTCCATACCAAAGTGGATTTTCAAGCCATAGTGCATAAAATATATTTATCAAAATGTTAACGAAATACCCAAATACGTATTTACAGGATTTCATGGTCGAATTAATTATGATGCATTTTGTAGTTTTTGATGATCACTGCTCGTAATGTCTTCGATCGCCAATGGTAATGAAGTCAGTAACGTTTACCACTGGTTTTAGCGACCCCGTAATTATTATAATATTACAATAGAAACATACTTCGGTGTTCGGTGAGAGCCGCAAAAACATTGAACGTATTCAGCTAAAACGATAATGTTGATTATTATACTGCTTCGTCTATCTCTCACTCCTACTATATGTCTTTTTCTACACGCCGAACGGTGCACGCAAAAAAGCATCTTCGAACACATTACGTGTTCATTCAATATATTATATCCGACTTTTGCTGTGCATCTAGGATTTCATTCCATTTGAGAGAAGCACAGAATTATTACTGTTCGAAAAAAAAAATAATAATAAAAATAAAATTCGAAATAGATATTAAATACAACCAGGACTCAAGATTAATATACGTCATGGAAAAGGTCGACGGATAGGGATATCTCCTCATCTTCCGTTCCCTTCGTTGAATCCGATGTCGAAACCGAAATACGCTTGGGTATACCTGCAATAGCGACGTCGACGTTAACGGAATGCGAATTCAATCTTCGTTCGACTATATCCCGTTTACTCCGCACCCGGGCAGACACGACCATTTCGATTTCTGCACAAGTCACGCGCGCGTATGACGAAATCGTCTTAAACACGAACGTTAATATCACATTTTTAAGCAAACTAATTACCACGACTAATCAACATCGATATATAGTTCAACCACTAACGTATTTTCGAGGAGGGGAGTCCTGTGTCTCGCCCCCTAAAAGAAAAAAAAAGTTTGAAGGTCATAAATGACTTGCACTGTAGACACAGACAACATTAGCCTATATGTATATTTACTTAACTATTTTTTAGACCCCCCCCACAAACAATTTGAAAATACGCCACTACGTTCAACACACTTACTCGTATTATTGAAATACATTCTCAACGTTTAACTTCAGCTTTGTTCAGGTCTACGTGTTTATGTACGCCATTCCAATATCATATTATTTGCTTCAAAAGGTCTTCGATACGGTTCACCCCGTATTACATATGCGTATGTCGCAGTGGCGTGTTGAACTAATTTTTGATGAGGAGCAAAAATGTATATACCCTTCCCCCACTTAATTTTTTTTATAAGCCAATAAAGTCCAAATTTGTATGAAATACGTCAAATACGCAATAATTTGCTAGTTATTTTGTAGTATACGTAGTATTTTTCTATTTTCCATGATAAACCTAATAACCACCGTATTTTGTGGCAAGGGGACCACACACCCCCCCCAAAAATTTTGAAGGAGCAATTGCTCCAAAATAATACTTTCACCACTCCACTGGCACATCGTGTTCGGCCCGAAGTTTTACGTCCCAACAAGTTTATCGCACTGCATTTAAATCATTATTATACGAACCATTTCGAATAACGTCAGTAGAAACCGTTTATAACGACATCGCGGTCAACAGGACAACGACGGCGCTGTACGTACAACCATATTATATATGTAGACAATATTATATTGTATATACGTCTCATCTGTATTATTAAAATAATGATGCGACAACTGGAGATTTGAACAGAAATCGCACGCCACCATATTATAATTGTGTACGTATATAGGCAAAAACCATATCGGATAAAACGTCATGGCTCGTATAGGCTGGCCCCTCCTTCGCAATACGTCCTCGTCGGCGTCGTCACAGTTGCCGTCATTGTCTCCGCGCAGATTTTACGCACTATTACTTGTATCGATTTCTATACCGTACTCGTGTCATCGTACATATTGTACATGTATATAATAATATAATATAAGTACTGTCTGTCTGCCATTGTGACGTTATCGGGTCCCGGCTATGAATCCGTCGGTTACCACTGCAGTTGCTGTATACTGTATTGTAATGTCGACACGTTGTTCCACCGATAGTGTGCGATGGTAACGTGTATTTCATTTTTCTCTGTAGACAAATGTAAATACATCAAATTCGTCCGATCGCGAGGACGAACGCGGATCGTGTATGCACAGTGCCGAAATGATTTTAATTAAATTCGTGTCTCAAAGGATTCGCGCTCGCAGTAATAATAAATAATGGCTGATCGCGTTTTGTACCAATAAAATCGTTTATACTTTTTATAACGATTTTTATTTAGTTTTTTTCTTTTTTTCTTTTAATAAAACAGTATTTATACGTATAATGAGTACTGAAATCATTTAAAATTTATTTTTATCTTTTTTTTTCTGTGAATCTTTTGAAGAAGAAATTCCATACCATGGTTTGATTATGAAAAAAATAAAATAAAACAAAAACACTTTTTACCAAATAATAAGCCATTATAGTATATTTCGAGGACTTACAAATGTTACTTGTTTATTATATAAATTCACAATGATTTTTTATTTCGCGTGAAACACGACACACAGAATATAATTGAATTTTATTAAAAAAAAAAAAGTTATTCTTGTACGGTAACAACGTAGAAAATATTATATAAGTACCAAAAAAAAAAAAAAATAAAAAAATACATGTTTGGACAAAAAATCCAATACAAATATATACATATAATGTCAACTGCTTTTATACACGCGCAAAAGGAATTTTTAAGAGATTCGTCGGAAAAGAGCGTGGCCCGGAATGGAATGTGGGTGTTCGCAAAAGACATGGTTCAATAATGATGACGTATATACCGTGTATAGCATAACATTGCAATGATGTGGCTGGTTTTCGCGAGGTTTGTTGTTCTTTCAGAAATCAGAACTATTGTTCATGATGATGGGTATAGAAAGGGGTAAACGGATAAGCATAAAAAGTGAGTTTTAGTGTAAAGTCATACGAGCATTTTATTTACGGACGTTTCGACAGACGTCATAACGTTAAATTTTATTTTAAAGATAAATCCAACGTACGTCGTACCTATGTGTAACTGTTAGGTATAATAAGAATTCAGAATACAATTTATCAACAACGGCCCCCTGTAACACCCGTCATTGAAATGCTCCTGTTACCTTACACTTATTGTTTTCCTATTTGCTCGTACTTTTGATCATCAATTTTAAAGTGTAACCACCTCCGGGTTACTTATTTTCTCTCGTAGTTTATACACTATTTCATTTAACTTGGCACGTTATATTCTTATTGTAAAAATAATTTTCATATTGTATATTTATAATTGTGAGTGAAAAAAAATATAATAATAAACTTCTAGTGAATAAGTATGTTTTAACTATTATGATTAAATGTATAATTGTATAATTTGGCTCAACATATCACTGCAGGTTATAATATTATATAGTGTATATAGTATATACGATAAAATTAAAACATGGACCGAACACTGAACACCCAGCACTACGTGGCATTACAGTCATAAATTACCGAAAAACTGCGCTGTAAAGTTGAAGAATTTTTATTATATTTTTGTATTAATTAACTATTAGTCAGGTATAATATTATAGATGTAATTTCGTTTTTCAACAAAATGTTGGCCGTCGGCTGTCAATCATGGTGATTGTGGTATGCGAAAAACACCGGTCGAGGAGAGATAATAAATTTTGATTTTTTTTTTACTCTTCAAAGCGCACGACAAAGATATAATGCACCCGGGGTAGATAATTCATAAAAATGCGCTAAGGTTATTTTCTAACAAGACATGATATTTTATTATTGTTGTTATTATTATTCGCATAAAACAAAATATCTGAAAACAGCGTGTAAGCTATATATTAAGCTGTGCTATATACAATATATACATATACATATATACATAAAATATTATGCTGAGGTTTTTATTTTCTTATACCAATCGTCGTTACGCGTTACCTAACCTACAAATCCACCGTTTGGCACGATATCGTAATATTTTCATTGCATCTCCAGGCACTCATAACTTAATAGAGAGAGAGAGAGAGAGAGAAAGATCAGATCGAGTCGAAAACGATAAACGACGCTATTTCTACTGCACCACTTATATTTTGTATGTATTTATTTATAAATATAATATTATTACTTCCATAGAATCATAATATTGAAGTAAAAATTAAATCGATTATTATATTTTTTCCTCGCACGGCATAATAAAATCGTTATTTTGTACGCTTCATAACTCTCTGCTGAGGTTCACCGTTTGCGTTGGTTGTTTTACGCACAGAAATATATATATATATATATATAATCTTTTGTAAATATTATTAACTCAACTACAGTACTGTTTACACTTACACATCCAACGCGATGCACGGTGAGATGCGCAAAGACGAACGAAGCATAATCGAAAACTGGTTGTTCACACATTTTAGGGGGTAAGTTTCCCTTGATTTTCGCTTTTTACGCTGTTTTGTGAATGTTTTTCATTTGTTCAACAAAACCTGAAAACACTATTGTAATAAATCAATGCGTCGGGCTGTAAGAAAATCGCGTTAACACCACTACGTTCAGTGAACGGAATAATACGTTATAATCTATTATAATTTCTGCAACGCCGCAGGACGAAATAACGCGTGGGAGCGAGTATTTTTCATCGCTATACAGAGCGGAATGTGCAACATGTGGAAATATAATTGAAAATTGATAGATAAAAATAAATACGATTAAAATATCATCAGCTGGCAGATTATATAATTATCGAAAAAATAATAATGTTTGTTATTATTATTACTAAGATATTATGTCAGCGCGACATATTATGTTTATAGTGTTTATACAACAACGTTCCGGGTGAACCGTATCGCATTAAAAATCCGTGCGCGTAATAATAATAATGATAACGGCAATAATATTTGGCGAGAATTGATGTTATCGGAGCCAAATTTCGGCATTTGGCTTTTGATTTTCTGGTACGCGCGTTACTCGGATGACGGATCGTTACGGTCATAGAACCGGCGTACAACATTAGTTATATTACACATTTATACACTATTTTAATACCGCCACGAGCATTAACGGCATTATAATGATCTATGTAGTTTTATTATTTTTGTGAAACGTATTTTTCGTTTATTTTTTAAGTCATTTCCGAAAATTTAATGCTAATTTTATTAATACACTTGTCCGTTATTGTAAAGACGTTGTTAACGCACCTTTACTAAACACACGTATTTATATTACATTTACATATATTTACTTTACACAATAACTCAATTTTTTCAACAATTTTAATTTAAAGCATGAGATTGAAGAAAAACATATTGCAGCAAAAATATGCAGCACCTACACTATACATGGGAAAATAGAATCGTACAAATAAAATTTTAAAAATATGCATTACAATATGCACGGTAAATTTAAAATATTTTTTATACCTACATAAATATATAATATATATTATAATTTTAACACGAAGATGAAACATTCGCAACTTACACTTACTATTTTTTTTCAGCGTTCCATATTATAATATTATTAGCAAATGTTACAGAAATCGAGCGCTGATTATAACGTATCTTAAACAGTGTAGACGTACCACGCTACGTCTGTGAATTCTGTCACTTTACAATAATCTATCTATTATAATAAAACAGACGGCCGATAAACGACGGCAACTCAATTCAAGAGGTCCGCGCGCAAATGATGATCTGTGCGTTGTGCGTATTACACCGATACTGCCAACTTATTAATGCGTATACGTTATTATGCAACATAATGATATTTTAATGTATTATAATATTATTATTGTTGTGGTATACACCGATAAATACTACGGATCGGATATTTAGTAGTTTTCTTGCCATGGCGTTGTAATACATATAGTACAGTGGGTAGGTGTTGCGGAAACCCACGTCGATTTATTTATTATTTATGTATAGGTACATAAAGAAAATTAATACATTAGAGGGGGGAAGAGAACATTTTTTACTATATTAACTATATACCTATTAAAAACTACGTTGATATAGCGTGAGGCAAAACCAAACGGAAAACGTAGTTGAAATGTCCCGACGAAAACCACAAATTTTTTAATCGATGTGCCCTGGAGGATCTAGTACAACACTCTCCACAAATGTGGTTAGAAATGTATACAAAAAAGTAGATCTATAGAATATTATGTGATGACAACTTCACTGACGACCCGATCCTGTACGGAGAAGGATTCATCTAATTCCAGTGTTATTAGTAGTACTCTATATATTACAGTCTCTAAGGAAACGGGTAACCACTGACCAAATTGCGTAAGAGGTTATTTACTTAATATAAAATAGTCTATGTGACTGAATTCAATGAGTTTAAAATTATTTGAAAATACGTAAATGATACAAGGACAAAGTCCTAAATTATTAAACATACTTTAAGTTAGAACTTCAATTACCTACAGTTTATTTTATTACAAATGTATTACAATATAAATAACTCATAAATGAATGAAACTTATTCAGTCAAAAGTATTTGAATGGATATTATTGTTATTAACTTTAGACGCTTAAAAATAATAAATTATACATTGTTTAATATTAAATATTAATCACTTAGATTGAACTGTCGAAAAATTTAATAAGACGCTATTTTATTTTTTCAGAAAAAACTTTCCATAAGTATTTCATAGTTTATGTATTCACTAGGTCTATTACACATCAACCTAAAGATTATTTAACCTAAGTAAAACTAGAGACTAAAAGTTCGATAAACATAAATTAATTCTAATTATTAAAATCATTGATTTACCGACCAATTTTATTAAGTATACCTATTAAAACTCGAACAATATTAATAATCAAGAAAATAAAATAAAATTACATACCTATATGAATTTGTTTGGAGGATTTGATCAAAAAGTTGTTCAACGTTTGAATAATCTATATAAGAATTAATTACAGTATGACACCACCACTTGTATGATTTCGTTGCGTGGGTTGTGACTTTTCGAGTAAAACAAAATAAAAACGATCTTTATTATATGACACGTATTGTACTGCAACTATACTACTGCAGTAGAGATACGTAGTGGTGTGGTTCTTTGCGTAGGTGTAGGGGTATAGGGTACGGAGAACACGATAATAATTTATTTTATTTATGATAACTAGGAACGTAGGAACCAATATTTAGTAAAACAAAGCCCATTGTTTCTGTTGAAAAACGATAAAAAGGAAAGGTATATATGACATACCAATACGTAATGAACTAAATATAGCAATAACCCAAATCCATATGGCTACTATAATACGTTACTGTAGTTGGTAATTGTTATAAATTATAATCAACCGGATTCACATACAAACTATTCTATATATAATCAGAATTATAAATAAGTTACATCACGATTGTACCAATACGACGTGCATTAATTATCCTTCGGGTTATACAACTTATATTTTCGTTATTAACGAGACCTGGACTAAACCGAATTTTTATCTGAAGAAACTGTATTTTGAAGCATACATTCGCGCAGTCACTGGCTGCTTTAACGACGCAGTATAATATTATTAATAGGGTCAGGAATATGGTCTAAAAACATTCAATATACTTTAATTGTTACCATTAAATTATGCAATGATATGAAAAAAAATATAATATAACAATGTATTCGCATATGAGTTTAATCGAATTAAGTTTGAAAATGCATTAAACGTATTAAATAATTGACAGGCGTAAACATTCAAAATCAATATAATATTATATGAAACAATTGAAATAATCGCTGAACTAGCAGCAGAGTATAACTCATCGGTCATCAATAATAGTAATAATAATAATTTATTATCATTATTATTACTATCATTATCATCACCCGTAAACGTGCGACTACCTATACATATACACCTACCTAACTTTAATACGTAAATGCGACACGCTCACAATTCACCACTCACTTAGTCCAGTTTTCGTAATTAATAATACTACCATATTACACACACACACATACACACACATTATATATACGACTCTAATAGAACGGTAAAGCGGATTAACGGTCCGTAATTAATGATACGGATTAATTACTAAATGGCATATTGTTTTAAATTAGCATCGCACGCGCACCGTAGAATATAGGCGTCTTATGCCACGAAACTATACGTCATGCACTTGTATTCGTTTAAAAAAAAAATACATAATAGTCGACGCCGTCGAATCGTTGCATATAATACAGTATACATTAAATTTACATCCATGTGATAGCCTATACTATCTCCGATCCTGACTTAAGGGAATTATTGTAAGCCATGATCTTCTATCTTTGTCTATCTTACGCGAAACATAGCAATTATTAAGACGTTTTCTATTTCCAACATACCAACCGATTAATTAATGTGATAAGAATTTTTAAAACTGATTTTAATTTTTCATGGAGTTTTCTTTAGATCTACTTTCTCGCATTTTTCAAAAATTGTACTCTTAACATATCCAAAAATTAACTTTTAGTGATTTTTATGTTTTCAATTTATTTGATTCTATTTTGTGAAATTTTGGAGACAAAATCAAAAAAACTTGAGTCGATTAAAAGTAGACTTCACGCCAAATTTAAATTAGTTAAAAATTATTGTCGCATTAATTAAACGATTGATACGTTTGAAATAGAAAACGCCTAAATTCCGATGTTACATGCACACATGATAGACAGGGACAGAAAATCATGGCTCACAATCCCCTTAACGAGAACCGCAAAAATACAATCCCTTGATTACTTTCGTATCGATACGCATCTACTATACACCAGAATAAAAAATGTAGCATCACACATTTTTTGAAAAAATAAAACAAAAATAAATTAATGTTTTCTTATAAATCCTACAAATATTTATATTTTGCATAATTATATTATAATATTCAAAAATTAGGTAATTTTCCATCAAGGTTTGAGTTTTTTTGCGTCGATTTTATCGGATTTAAATTTCAAACTATTTCGTTGAAAAATCGAATGCTCATTAACCACTGGCATATAAATCACATTTTATGATACGCAAAAATACAAGTCGTCATAAAAATGATACATATCAGTGTATTTAATAATTTAATAATATATTAGAGTGCGTGTAACTCAATAAAAGCTATATTGACTTTGTATATAAATATAGTGTGTTATGTAATATAATTAAAAAAGTTTAATTTTCAACCGATGGCGAGCGGAGAAAAAAAGTAATTTTCCTACTTCAATACGCAGTATATGATATATATATGCATTATATTATAATAACAGAATCCAGGTCCAAATTATACCATTGTATAAGTCGAAAATGAACATCCCTTCTACATGTATAATATGCGCGTGCATGTATTTATAATACAGTTTGCGTGAAAGTTTTTCGATTTTCTCGAGAAAAAAAAATAATAATAATAATGGAGGTTTTGTAATTTTGACAAACTCAAAGTACAATAATATAATGTACATCTAATTTCGTGCGCCAAAAAAATTACACGGCACACAGTATAATATTGTTGTATAGTATTTATACTGTACCTGGATAAGAAGGAGAAAAGAAATTGTTTCTCAACACGTAAAATCGCCTACAACAACGCGTATTCGAAAACCAAGTAGTTTATACGTACACGGTTAAGTATATAGCCCTTTAAGTATACGCGGATCGATCTAAAACAAACTTTATTTGTAATTCATATGTGTGTGTGTGTGTGTGTGTGTGTGTATGTTTATGTACACTTTATAACTCGCAACACCTATATATATATATATATATACACGGTTCGATCAGGAAAGACGGATTTTGATTTCTCTCAGTTTTTCCTCTACTATGTATTATACTCGTATATATATATAGTATGAGCTTTTTAGGACGTCGTCAAGAGTAGGGTTTTTTTCATTCGATACATCTAGTCATAAAAAAGAAAACGCGCACTTGTCCACAGTCTCGTAAGACGATAGGTAGTTTGTTTTTAGTTTTCCTAACTTGATAAAATATCCATACTCGCGAACCGACGGCGGTGGTTTAAAGCCACTGCTTTAGTTTAGCATAAAAAAAAATAATAATAAAACAAAAGTTCATTGATTCAAACTAATCGAAAACAAATAGCAGGTATAATATAACAATATAATATACTCGCACGCGTTCACCCCGGCCTTGTTTATAACATTGTATTTAATATTGATCAGATTATAGAGAGGATTACACCCGGCAGCTACCGTGCGGAGATGACGAAGAGTATAGGAAAACAATATTATGACGTATACGGTTTGATTGTTAAGTATAGCCATCCCATCGTATGGTCAGATAATAAAATTTTTAAAATTCTGATTCATTGTAAACGTATGGTTTAGGTACTATAAAAGATAATAATGTAGTCCAATACCTTAACAGACTATTAAGGCGAACATTCAAATTTAAATTATACAAACGATGTCATATTATCATGAATTAGAAATAATTATGGTAAGTAGAATATATTATGTTTCAAAAAATTGCATAAGGTCCTTCTTGGATAAGTTTAAGAACTCTGAAAGTATTTCGAATTTCGACAGTGGAAAATTCCAGAAAAATTAACTGAATATAATTGTTTACGTAAAATGTTATTCGTCTACCATTTTAAAAGCAAAAGTTGATACTGTTATACGGATATTCCTTTTTTAATTTTAAATGTTTTTATTTTGCTTTTATCTTACAGTAAAATGGATATAATATGTAACATATTTTGAAAATATGTATAGTAAAAATATGCTTCTTCAGAAGTTCAAAAAATCTATATACTAGAATAATACATGGTCTATTGTGGTACACAGACGTTTTCCCTAAGTCCTATTGTTTGAAATTACTCCTAATTTAAGCATAAAATTTCATGGTTAGCAATCACCCTGTGTGTGTGTTACATGGTTCACGAGCGTTATTATTATTCCTACCGTTTTCACATTTTGTTAAAACGTATTAAATCCTATTGTTCAGCCATAACTTGCATTCAAAAAGTAATATTAATGATTCCCAGTAGTACCTACGTGTATATATTATAATATTTTTATAATAACGAGCGCTGTGGTTCCGATTAATATTATAACAGCGTACCTATAACTCGTTTTAAAACACCACCAATACACTACTTCGAATTTCGATTAATAATCTTTGTATTGGAAATCGTGCGCTTTTTAATACACTTAAACCGTTGAAACAAAAAACTCGAATGTCTTTGTTTGTTTCAAGTGTTTTAACCAAAGACTCTTAACCATAATAATATAAATCGTATTGTAAAAATAAAAATCTTTATCCTTTATAATTACGTTCTGCATATATACATACATACATATATATATATATAAGTATATATGTAGACACGCTATTTTATTGTAGAAATTGATAGTTGCTACATTAATGCATGCAGCCACCTGACGGCGCTATATAAAGCTCATATAATACTCAACTTGATAAAAAATTATTTCAAAATTAGGAACAATTAAATTATAGAAATTTATTACAAAATAATCGTACGGTACGGTATTCGTTCCTTGTTGCTTTTTGTACTGATGAAAACTTGTTTTCACCAAATTTAATGAAAACGATTACGTTGTCTGGTGACTGCGTCTGCGTAGCCCCAACCAATTCCAACCATAGGATATGTCGTATCTATATATATTATAAAAACAATAATGGTTCAATATCATCATATTGTTCGTGCTATGATGCATCATTTAATTGAAGTAGTGTTATTTGGACATCCCATTCTACGAAGCCGTCCAGTTTTGTAAATAATGATCCATATTACTTATTGTATAGCATAATACAGATTGTATATATATATTTATATTTCTTTTTAATTAAAAAAAAAAGAAAAATGCGTCACATAATCGATTACTATTCATAAGGAATTATATATGTATATATTATATTAGATTCAGTAGTGCATAACCTGGGATCACCGATGAAAAAGCCATGTTGCACGAATATATTATTACACGCAGGAGAGAGGTCGCCTCATCGGAACAAATAAATTTGGGGTTCGTGTATCAATAAATGTCCCGCACCACTGGCATACAATATATTATGTATGCGTACACGTTTGATGGATGTAACAATAGACAACGATAATAATATTTTACTCGAAACCAGACAAAGATTCAGCGGAACAACGCGTGTTCCTCCGTAGTGCGGATGCGAATGCGTGATACGCGGGACTTTTATCAAATCATAAATTACGTCGATAATCGCGTGTGCCCCATGAATTGTAATCAATTATGCGTTGTTGCAGTACATAACAATATAGAGTACGTATTATGCAATTATGTAATTTAATAAAATATTATCGTTTGTTTACCGACCGAGACGATCCCGGGTATTCGCTCCGACAAGTCCTATATGTACTAAAGTTCAGCGTGCATGCACCCAAGAGTGCAGTGTGCACCGCAAAACGCGATAAATCCGTCCAATTAATTGTTAAAAGTTTCTCGAGTATAATAATAACAATAAATATGTCAGATAAATTGCTCAAGTTGTTGACCGTCGCCCGGACTTAATGCTTGCACAAAATATAAAAACGCCAAGTGCGAAAATTAATTGTCACCCGAGTTCACATACATAAGTCATATCATATTATGATATATTTATAATAAGTCAGCTGCCACTGCACTATCGTATGCATGTGTACACATAGTGTATGAATATTATTATGTGGCTATGTAAACTCATAATTTCACCGAAATAAAATTTAAAAAAATAATAACAACAGTTAAATAATAATAATAATAATAAAAGTTACCAATTTTAAGTTAAAATTAATATTATAGTAATATATAATAAATAATAATAATGGTAATTATAACCATACGTAATAATTGTCACCATTAATAAATTAATAACTAATAATTGATAATAATAATAATAATAATAATAATAATAATAATAATAATAATAATAATAAACAAAAAATCAGGGAAAAGTTGTATTATAAGAATAGTGCAAGACACGTCGTAATAATATATGTAAATTGTATAAAATCAGGATTTCAGGACGGTTTGGTACTCTTGACATATTGTAATATTCTTCTGTGATTTTTTACAAAATGAACCCACCGTACTTGTGCACATATAATAAAAAATAAATAAAGTAACGCGATTGATATATCACTAAATCGATAAAGCTATTTTTCGCGATGTACGAATTTATTAAATTTTGCTCTTTAAACGAGTGGAAAAAATCAAATCAATACGTTCAACTCCATTCTCACGGTATTTCTATAATATTATCACGCACGTGTTATCCGAAATGTTTTCTTTGTCTCCATACATATCACAGATAATACGTAATTAATTAGCTGTTGTGGGACAAACGCTTTCAAAGCATATAATATGTATATATTTTTAATTATTATGTTTATAAATTGAAATTGGCTGCGTGAAATGGAACAAGTTTTAATTTTGATTTTTCTTCGGCGTCCCATACACGAACGTCTATATTTTAATTTCTATGTGCTACTAAGTCACCTCGAGAATATTTTGCACGCGTTTGTTAGGTCTTGTAAATTATATATATTTATATTAGTTACCTAAATGTAAACTTATCTTCGCGCACAAAATCATTGCACCTATAATTATACAATAATTAGTACCATATTCTATTACACTTCGAGTTACGAGTACTCAGATAATATACGTATACATTATGATCGGGAAAATCTCCATGAAAAATATGTCCTCGTTCGTAATGGAACACGCTAAATGGCTTAACACTTATATGCAATATAATATTATTATGTTCCCATATAGATACATAGTTTACTTAATTTTACCTGGCTATGTATAATAAAAGAATGATGATTGACTATATATTATCCACATAATTTAATCATATTGTAACCCCGTCAACATGGGAAACATTTTTAAGTTTTTAAAGCAATCCTCATACATAACCTAAATGTTCTAAGTCAATGTAAATTTTTTTTCGTTATATTTCCGTTAAATTCACTATTTTTATTTTTTATTTTTTTTTTTTATTTTATTTATTTATTTATTTTTTTTTTTGACATACAATCTATCTCATGTATTACAGCCAATTACCTTTATCATGTTGTGGCTTTAATTGATAAAAACAAATTAATTAATAAAATCCTGATTTCCCGCAAACTACTCCCATTGCGAGGTTTGTAAGTCATCGATTCTATAGCTCGTTCTTCAAGAGTTCTGCGTCCATACATACATAAGATATTTTGGCTAGATTTATTTACGAATTTTATATTTCTCTTGAAATGTAATACTTGTATATTATAGGAGTAAAATTTATATACCTATATGTATCATATACATATTCGCATCATTTTAAAATATAAAACAAAATGTCCCGCAGCAAATCTACGTAGAGTTTTTGGAAAAGTCGCTGAATCTTCGAAAAATGCACATTAAACGTATTTTTACTTACAACTTACAAGTGCAGTGAAAAATGTGCGTGTACATCACTTACTCAGTCGTTAATTTTTTATCTAATTGTTTTTGCTTTGCACGGGATGTGTGCCTTACGATAATCACCTATTATGAACCCCGGTCGCAGTATACACGTAAGATACTTAAGACAACAAAGATGTGTCTACGCGTGATACCCATAACATTGTTTCGTTGCGCTAAAACCACGTTTTTTGAAGAAAAAGAAAATATATATATTTATAAATATATAAATGCAATATACCTTTATTACACAGCGCATCATCGTATACTTGACAAAATGTTCGAGGGTGTTATATTTTAATAAATAATAAATAATTAATAAATATATTATATGTTGCAATAAGCTAATGGTTTCGCTTCAAACACGCTGCGTAATATTATAATATATATATATATATAATACGTGTTCTTAATCCATTATATTTTTTTTGAATAACGTATTCGATCGTTTGCCGCAGCATTATCACAATAATGAACGACGAAAAACGTTTTGGTACCTATAACGTGATACTTACGCACTTATACGAGCAAACCGAAAAGCATGCGGTAGGTATATTATTTGACGTATTACATATAATAATATATAATATAGTGTCGTGCGTTCCGAGTAAATTTATGCACCCGGCACACTCGTTGTCGGGAATTGTTATACGCTTCAATGTTATTATTGTAATTGATCGTATACTATGATCATGTAAACCGGAGTGTACGACGTGAATTTCTCATTGGCTCGTGATAACAGACCATAGGCGTACACCGCCGCCGAGTACATTGAACAATAATAACCGGGTACATATTTAATACATTACGCGATACGCGTATAGTGGTATCCGATTGAAAACTTGTTTACCAAAAGCGTTACGCGCACGAACGACCATCATATTGTTATGTAGTATATTATAATTATTACAATAATAGTGGTTCGCAATAGTGGTCGTCGTATTGTACGCATTATTTGTTATTCTCGGACGACCGAACCGAAATCAATAATACTATTTTTATCTTCCTCTTGCTACACTACGTTTATTGCAACTTCCTCGATAAGAGATAGTCTTTATAAAGGATTCTGCAAAAAACTCTATAAAGCTATATTATATAATATACTCTAACACTCTAGTACATTATACACACACACACACACACACACACACACACACACACACACACACACACACACACACACACACACACATAAATATATTTACGCCGTCCACGGTAATACAGTATAATATCATACTGCGCACACGTCGTCGTGTACATTGTGTGTACACATATTATTTGGTAGATATAGATAACACGAGATATTATATTTAATATTATTGGCAGACACTTGGTTCATTATTTCCTCAAATTTAACACGTACGTCACACAATGGAGTTTTTTAAATCACGCACAATGCGCGTGCAAAGCGTTTAACTCACTTTAGAAACTTTATTGACATCGTCGAGTCCACATAATACATTATAAATCGTATATAAGTAACAGTGCGCGATTCGAACAATGATGACGCGTCTGTACGTGTACATCATACTATATCATGATGTACAATAAAAAAACTGTATACATTATTTTGGACGATTTGCGAATGTTGTTAATGAGTCAAGATGTATAATATACGCGTATAATATGAACATCGCATGAACTGCACACTACCCGATGATTTGTGGACAATATATTTAATCATTGTAATATCGTATAAATACATTTTCAATGGCCCCAGTAAGAATAATACCTTTTGGATTAGATTTTGACAACGTCTAGTGAGTTATTTTCATTTTTTACACGAATTATAATCTATAATGTACCCACGCGGATAAAATATTCTAATAGATACCGTTTGAAAACAGTCCACGGCGATCGGCGTATCGAACAACAAATAACAATTTTTATTTTACCATGAGCAATTATGAACGCTCGTGCTTCGTAGTAACTTTATTAGCGTCAGTATTCGATCACCTTAGCACATTATGCATTAAGTATGAATCTATATGCAATATGCATACATTAATTTGAGTATTATTATTAATCATAAAATTGGCACCGAGCCATTAGGGTAGGTCATGATCGATGACTGTATAGCATACTTACGACCGACCTACCTATCTATATAATATATTCTATATATTATATATATTATATAGAGTATATTATTGTACTAAGTAAATTTTATTTTTCAAAGCTTCTCTTTGAGTCGATGTTTTTCGGTAAAAGAACAAGGTTTTACGATAGTGGTTAAGCAAAATGTGCGCGTAAAGTATGCGCATTTACGTAGGTCTTGTTTTTACACGCAGGGCCTCGTGTGAATACTGCGGACAATGTACATAGAAACGGTTAATCATCATAAGCAACAATAGAGCGAACATTAATTAAACAATAACAATATAACAATTGCGACACTACAAGAGTAAATAGTATATACACATAATAATATAATATGTATGACGTGCACATTCGTTGTACATAACGTACAGACCTTCTTTACCGGTACCTCCCACAAACACATTTATACTATGCCCGTAGTGATCTCGTTAAAAATATCACGTACGTGTTGGTATAAATAAAACCATTGAAAAAGTGGAATCTCGACATAACAACATAATCTCGTTTAAAACATTTGGAACTTTCAAAAGTATAGATATCTACAAATCGAAATCGTCAATAGTATTACGATGTTAATTCAATTCAAGTTGTTATAAATTAGTATGTATAGGTATACCTACAATAATTGATTATTATTGACTATAAATTATTATAATATGTAAAATAGTACCTACAATACAAATTGTATTTGTTTATTTCTAGTAGCTGGTATGTTATTTATTTTTGTTTTGTAGACCGTAGTGCACACACGATCAATTCGTAGTGCACACTTGTACATTCGTGGTGCACATTGTATGTCGTGGTGCACATAAAATTAGAGCATAAAATATGCATGGAAAAAATACGTTTCGAAGAAATGTAAAATGGACACCGTATCAATTATTTCATCGTATTTGTCGACTTTTTGATCTTACCAATAACTTAAAAACGTTGAAACAAACGTGGTGATTGATTAATTATTATTTTCGCGATAGATTTTGGATTTTCACGTTAGTATTTTCCAATATAACATCGTAACACTGTAGTACTGTATCGAAAAATAATCGATTCAGAGGTGCCCAGGAATAAATTCGATGTTGGCACATGAATAAAAATAACAATCGCGCGTAATTTTGAACGCGAAACCGTTCGTCGCAGCTGCCACTGTATTATGTAACGAATTGAATTATATGATTTTTTTTTTTGCATGCCTAATTGACTATAAAATTATATCCATTCGGAAAACATTATTATGTTTCGGTCTGCCGGGAAATTATTTTACGGCCGCAGCCGTGCGCTCGAAACCGTTTGATTTTATTTGTCCGTAAATTTACGCGCATGGTATGACTTAATCATTTCGCGTCGTGTGAGCCAAGATGCCGTTGGCGAAAAAGTAATAACCGTAATACATAATTTACGGTATGCGTGACATAGGCGGTGATTGAGGATGAGCGTACGGGCGCTGAAGCCCCTCAAATGTCTTCTTGTAAAGTTTTCCTGATAAATTATCATCTAAAATAAGTTTTCTAGAAATAAAATGTTTTGACGATTTGTAAAACTGATCACAATATGATATAACTATGAATTTAAGTGTTGAAGAATACAGTTTTTACATAAAGACACGATTTAACAGTTAACCGTGTATGGCTAGATTATAATCATTGAATTATTTGATTGAAAAGTAATTTTAGATTACATAAATATATTGTGAAGTGAAAATTGAGATATTTTCGTACATTCCATAACTAAATAATGTGTTATTATGAATTATCGAATTTTTAATATTGTTGATACTGTGCGGATGTGGGAGCTTAGTCCCTACGATTATATTTGCTACAAAATATTTTAGCCCCCTCCCCCCGTAAATAATTTGGTCAACTATATACCGCAGAGCACTGAAAATTTGTGACGACCACGCACGGTTCTGTATTGAATCGTTTTTTTTTTCAACGTACAACTTTAATATAACTCGACGAGTACCACATCCAGTTGTGTCCAGGCATACTATACCACGGTGTATTCGCGTCACATGTGTTTCTTGTTTTGGAAAAACCATAAAGACGTAGAGTCGTCGTGCGTCCGCTGCAATCGTGGCTCGTCGCACAGAATATTATACATTGATTACGGTAATGTGTTTCACCGTATCGATTTAATATATTATACAGTATATAATTGACGTGTGCACACTCGTCGTTATATTATCATATAATAACATCGTATATTATTATTATTTATTATATCGTTTTACGCGCGGCGAAATATACGCAGGATATCGGATTTTTAATTAAACGTCAAACACGAGTCGACTGCACCGGGTGGGGGACGGACGACAAAAAAAAAAAAAAAATCCTTTTCGCAGATTACATTTCACCGCTTGACGTGCTCACTGCCGGTTCAAGTGAGTACACGTTATGACATGTGTATATTACAATCGCGACGGGGGAATGTTCATTTGAAAACCGCGTCAGATTTCGCAGTAGGTATATACCGCTAATATAGATAGGTAGTGTTACCGACGAGCGAGGACTTTGAACTGTGTACACCTTGGCACAGTTATATAATACATGTATTGTGTTAAGCCGCATCTAGACTGTGATAATTTTGTTGGAAATTTACATTTTTAGCAGTTGTTTTTAATAAAAAATAGAAAAATGCTATTCAATTTGTTAACAACATTGGTGTTTCAAACAAGTTATTAGCTATTGGTCTATTTTGATGGATGACTAATAAAAAAAAATATGATAATTTTAAAATGATATTGGAAAATTAATGTTATATTAATAAAATGTTTTAATTTTAACTACAGTGTTAAATACTATATTCCCACGTTGCTAACAAGTTATCTCAGTCTAAACGCGGCTTCACGCGGGGAAAATCAAAAATAGATTAACAGTCGTATTGAATTGTCAACATCAAATTAATATTAAATTATTACTTCAATCTATACGTTTTCGGTGCGCATAAGTGTTTAAAACCGTTGTTTTATAATGTACATAACAATATATAGGTATTGTTCGTAAATCGACGCGCGCATAAAACGTCATAGAATTCGTCTTGTAACATTCGAGTGTACGACGATTTTATACAACGTGATGTGAGATGCAATAAATAGTTACACATAAATATATTATAACTGTATGCATACATAAATATCTACTCGTAATTAAATAGTGCACGAACATCTGGATGGACGGCGATAAAGTTCGACTCGGTATTATATGCGCGTGGTTATTGTGAATATAATAGTGCTCGACGACGATATTTATTACGACTTGCAGTGTACGCATAAATAATATATGCATATAATATGCATTTAATTGCACCGAGTGCACGTGGGCATTAATAAATTATTACCGTAGTAATAATAGAAATGTACGGAAACGAATGGGCCGTCGTTGGACAAAAAGCGTGGCGAAATTGTAACACCAAAAACAACGACTACAGAGATGCGTGTGTGTGTATGCGTTTCAAAAGCCTATATGCATAATATAGTCAAACTACGTCAGTCTATTTCAAACGGACGTACATTATAATATACATCCGAGTGTGCATACGATATTATTACGTGGACTCGCACGCGGTGGAATCACGAGAAACGTTTTTAATAAAGTTTAAACTTTTTGTTTGTTTTTTTTTTTTTCCACACAAGTGCGAGCAGCAATGGACGCATTCGTTTACGTATCGTCTTGAATTTCAGACGAACACTACAGTACACGCACAATCGTACACGGGTACCATATATACGGGAAATCGAATGCGTTAAACTTGGAACGTAATTACCAATAATGTTTAATATATTCGTATTATCGTACCAAATATTATGTACTCGCATGCAGCGGCATATGTAGAGTGAAGGGGTAGTTAGAGGTTGGTGATTTTATCTCTCCATTGAATTTTTTCCCTGTGAAATTTATTAATTTGTTTTGGTAGGTATAAAAACAAACTTGTACGAAGAACACATAAAGCATGTAAAATATAAAATATGTATTTTATACCGTGTACTTTTTACTTATTATTTTTTTATAAATTGTTTTGCATTTTAATCAAAAACTTATAAAATAGGTCAATTTATAAAAATTTTCATTTTGTAACTATCAATTAGTTGTAATTAAATTAATGAAATAGTAATCTGAGTAATTTGTAGTGAATTAAAATATACCTATTTTGTTTAAGTTACTATTAGGATAACGATGGTAAAACAGTTAAAAAAAGTGGCGTTTTGAGAGTAACGAAAAAAACCATTTCTTTGTTTTTATTAAAATTTACGAAGTTGAACAATAATTTCCATGCCTGTATTTAGTTTCCATTCCATCACCAGATAACATCCTCCCATAGGAAATTCCTGGGAACACCTCTGTCCTCGTGTGTATTAAATATTTTAGTATTATACAATATTATTATTATTATTATTATTATTATTATTATTATTATTAAAATATTAATTATGCACAACATGAAATAACAGGCACTTTTCACTTTTCATCTCTCACACTGTTCCTGAGCATACGTGGTAATATAATAATATATTATATACGCATGCGTGTAATAATACTGAGCAAAATATTTTGTTGCGTTAAAACATTTTACCAATTTTAAACCAATTTTATTTAAGTAAAAAATAGTTTCTACGAAATATTACACATATTTTTCAGTTTTTTGTAATGCTAGTATTAGTTTAATAATGTTATAAGTATAACTAATATTATGTTATAGCATATAAAGTCATAATAAAATATATTTTTAACCTAATTATTATTTACTTCATTACTTGCACCGCGAAAAAATATAAATAAAATAAAAAATATGATTAATAAAATGCATTAAAAATATTACATTTACAGCTTTTGTATTTTTTTTTTTTATATCTGTACGAGTTTGCCGTTTGCAGACTACAAACAGCGTGTATTTTTTTTGCTTAGCGAGTATTTGGAATACAACGTAAAGTGAAAGGAATATATGAATGCATTTGTAATTAAAGGTTTTGATGTTATACGTATTTTTGCACAAGCCTAGGAATTACATGTCATTCATATACATAATTACGAGGTTTATATACTGTACATAATATAGTATGTAGTTTTTTTGAACAATAACGTTCTAATATAATATAACTTCAAAAGTATGCTGAGAGTTTATATAATATTATACTAAACAATAATATTAAAACGTGAAATAAATGATTTCTGGATTATTTTTCAGCAGCTCGGGAAATAATTGATTTAAATTGTCTACAATACAGGCGAAACAATATTAATACAATATATACGTCTTCGAAATGTGTGTAAACAATGATAAAATTGTACCAATGTGTCAAAATAGTGTTTGATGATAACGATGCCGCACTAAACATATATCGAAAAGAAAGATGTAATGTTAATATCGGTTCAATATGGGTTAAAACTTGGAAAATAATCAAATTTGGTTCCTTCAATAATTATTTATACTTGCGTTTAGACATTTTAAACAATACGTAAATGTCGGTTTGAAGATCAAGTGATTACTGAACAGGGAGTTTTCGGTGTGTCGGTGTACAACGCAACATTATCACCATTTTTGGTATGAATTATTTTGCATAATGCTGAACACATTATTACCTTCACGATCATCCATAAATAATGTCTGAAGTCGTCGCACATGCGTGCACTACTAGCTGAGTTCCATCATCTTGCCCGGAGAACACTTCCTATAATTAACTCGCGCCCATGAAATGTACGTGATCAAATCTTAAAGAATTTTGCGAACTGTAATTGTAACACATGCGCGTCAAAAATAAATAACATTAATAAAAAGGTGGTGCGATCGAGAGATACTAAAAAACAATTTTCTTTCATTTTTTTTTTTTTTTATTATTAAATGCTTCCCTGACAAAGTCATCTATTATTGTAGACAGAATTGCAAATGTTGACATTTGAAAAATTAATAATAAAACTTATAATACCATAAGATAATCATAAGTAATGATAATAATTACAGTATTTAAAAACTAGTCTCGCGTCAAGCACGATGCAGACGAACAAACCGAAGGTATCTATTTATATTGTATTTGTTTTATAAAATATGACCACAATGATATTTGATTTTTAGACTTTCTTTCCTACGAGATCCAAAATGCAACAAATATTAGAATAATTCTCTACAAAAAATATTATAAAAGTGTGGGTGCCATTAATAATGTATGAGTTAGGTAGGTAATCTATGAGACGACGATTATTGTAAAAAGCTTTTAAGGTAATTTAATTTTTCCAGCGAAAAAAAGTAACAAAAACAATAATTATATAATATAATATATACCTATTGATAAAAATCGTAATAGAAATGTTACTTTATAATTCGGTAAACAATAGCTGCAGGCTAATGGATCGAACACATCTAATTGTTTCTAAGACGGAACCAAGCTATATCGTCTGCTGTACTAACACTGGTTGCTCTCGATATTTCTCTCTCTTCTTCTAACCTAACCTAACCTAAGCTCTCTCTTTCTTTAGGTATATATTCTTTGGGTTTGAATCATCTTGTGGTGTATCCGATTTTAAAATGATTTACATCCTCGCATGAACGTTTTCACAATTATTTCTGGACGGACTTTATCTTTACTCCAACACTGAAATATAAACGTTTGTATACGACTAGAATTTATTTAGAGACTTTCGATAGGTAAGATAAGAGCGCAGAAGAAAATTTCGAAATGGACTTTTTAAAAACTGCCAATCAGGTGATAATTGAATTCGCAATACATACTATTGTATACATTACATTATGTCAAATGATGTCTATACTTCCTGGAAGTTTAGCCATCGTCTATATGACGACATGATTTGTTGACATTATCATTTTTATTTTTATTCTGATTCCATTCTTGCAAAGAGAAGGTAAACCCATGTCTTTATCGTTTTTCCGAGTAAACGTTTTACTAGAAACATAGAGAAAAATGTCAAATTTAGTTTCATTTTTTCAGAATTTGAACTCAGTCATACTTATCGTTAATGTCAATAAGTTTCTGCGTATGTTTGAAAAATAACTGATCTATATATACTTACAACGAACAAATTTCAACTTTACACATAATCATCAAACTTTTTAATAACACACCCATAATTCTGTAATGGTATTTTCAAAATTTATGTGCACACTGCACAGTAAATATGACATAATATTACTGGAGTTATGCAGACGGAATATGAATAATACATTCATATAGTCACATAATAATAATAATATTTTAATTTGTATTTTTTTTTCTTATGTAAACGATAAGACGAATCTTTGATTACTATTACGTGGTCTTTGGCTAAATTAGTAATATTGTTCTGAAATCTGAACACGTTTCGTTTTATTATTAATTATTATTTTTCGACTCAAATATTTTTCATCAGGCTCTAACATGATAAGTATATTATATGTATTGGTTTTCTCAGCTTGTATAATTGTTCACGGACGTGTCGCAATCAAATATTTGAACAGTCGTAGAAAATTGTCAAATAGAAGTTGTTCAATATTAACACCGTAACACGTGCATATAGAAAAGACTATTATAGATCCGTCAAAAAAGGTTAGGTGATGGTATTGGAAAATCGTTCAACTTAACGTTGGACTTAAAAAGATTTAATACAGTGAAACACAAAACGGTTTTCTAATCATTACCACATTTCATATGCGAACTAAAATTCACTTAAATTCCGCTTCAATGTTCGTCCAACATTAAACACGTACGGTATACAGTTCGGGCTCGCATATATTTCGATATATTATCCATATTATCTATGCATAATATATATTTTTAACATATTATATATATATATTTGTGTATGTGTATAACACATCAGTTATATTATTATTTCGTTCTGATCACTAAAAAAAAACTCTTTGAGCGGAATTCCGATTGAAAAAGTTACAATGTATTTTAAACATTACCGATAAACATGAAATCGTACAAGGTATTGCGTTTCCTGTGTACGAGTAAAGTGCTTAGGCGATTCGGAAGAAAAAATGTAAACGAATGTTATTGGAATCAAAGGAAGCAAATATGGAAAAAAAATTGTTAAAAAAATAATCAGATCTACTATACGGTATAGTGCCGTTAAAAGGTCAACTATATAATATATCTATATTATAATATATTTTAGGTATACACAATCGTTGTTGTCAGAAACGGGCTGGGAAAAAACTCTTATTCCGGTATGGAAATTCGTCGAGGTACTGCAGTTATACTGTATAATGTAGGTATATTATACGAACAAATCGTATACGCGCGTACGCAACACTGTAATGTAGTATATACATTACCACAACACCCACCAGTGCGTGATTCACGTAACGACCGTAAATAATACATTTTTATAAAATATATCGAACTCAAACCCCAATGTAAAATATAATATTATAAACTATGATGTATAATAAATTTAAGCCGTACAGACTACGCTTATATCGATCTATATGGAGTATACGTCGCCGGGGGGTAACGTTTTCTACAGGAGTATAATATGATAATCTATATTATAGTGGAAATACAAAAAAAAAAAAAAAAAAATGAATTAACTTATCTGCGATGCTTCCGTAGTAAATGATTTAGGTACTTATATCTATTTACTGTGAAAATTCTTTCATGTCCCGTATTGGCAAAACGCAAACTAGGTTTTCATCACGCTATGATCAAAATAGAAAAAATTATGTTCTCTGCGGAAAACAGAAAGAACTTCATGCGATTGGCTCACGTTATCATTATGTTTTATTATTACGAGTATACCTTTGTTTTTTTGCCGAAAACTGCAAAGGTTGTCAGATGTCGAGTTCCATCAGTTCAGTTTTTGTGTGCACGATATCATCACACGCAGCTGTCAAATTTATTTTATTTTACTATTTTATGTAAAACATCTAATTATTATATAATAATTTTAATGAAATATCATATTTACTTATGTATTAAAATGTACAAGTTACAATAATACGTTATACTGTCAGAACTAATATTGTAGCCATTATATTACATTGTTTCGGAAGTCACAGAATCGGTTTTCAGAGTAACGTTCTGTTTCCATTCGGATTATCAGAATAACCTACCACATTCTTCACTTAAAAATAATATTATTTATAAGACTAATTAGCTTTATGTATGTATAATATGTTCGTATGTAATAATCAGATAGATTTTTGGTCTGGTACAAAAAAACAACTAATTTTCAGCGAACGTATTTATAAAATACCAGAAAGAGAATAATAATACGTAAGTGAAAATACACTTTTATTAAATACTTCACAAAAACTACGATCTCATAATATTCTGATGTTGTATACAGTAACTCGCGATAATTTTCTGACACAAATATGTTCATCGTGTTTTTTTATATTACTCTTAACTACAGCTACATATGCATTGATGCGAGGCATTAAAATGTTCATTTTTTCTCCCCGATTACGGTGGACCGTACGAATTGCTCGATTGACGGGCCAAACGCAGTGTTCCATTAATACATGCCACAGCAATAGCTGCAACACGTAAATATATTATCATAATATAGCAATAATAATATCGATTGTAAAAATCACGCCCGTTGGAAGAATATTAGTGCTGTTTCGCAGGAAAAATTGTACCTAGGTACTCAAAAGCTATAAAACAGCCCACAGAAAAACGAGTTTTGGTGTATGTTCTATGTTGCGTCAAACCCCGTCCATATAAGCTATATGCCTGCACAAATATATATGTGTATAAAGACGAGTATATGTATTAACCTCACCTTACCTAAACTAACCCCCCATAAGCATAATATATACACGCGTAACATTTATTTATTATGTATTATGTGTAGTCCGGTACAGAGCACGTGTAACGCTGAGCAAGAACGAATAAACGCGATAGCCGAACATATTAGTGGGCCGTTACGGCGGGCGCGTGTTTGTTTAAATAACACCGACGTGTAGGTACCTGCACTCGTAAGTACGCAATTATCCCCGGTGGACGTGCAATTTTTCACCGAGTCCGACGGTACAGCTTTTATACGTGTACGTATTGTATTTATATTGGGACCGGTGCGCGTACACATACGACAGTTTGTACACTCTGCGTTGTTGCGACCAGCTGGCCGAGGTGGTTTTTCTCTATCCCTTCGGGAGTGACCATCACGCGCCCCGTGCGTCGGGAAATGAGGTTTTGAAAAATTTACTCACAACAGCTAATTGACGAATTAAATGCCCCCGACATCAGCGGTGATGAAGATAAGTGGGTTTACACAAGCAGCAAGGGGGCGCGGTACAAATCTAACGGGCTTCGGCTGCTGATAGGGTTTCCGTTAAATTAAGAGACTCTCTCTGATTACGCACTTTCTTATACAATGTGTGTGTTTGTGTAATGTGTACCTGTGCCAGAAACGCGCATACTTTAGGAGTTTAGAACACTGAAAATTAAATCGAAAAAAAAGGGAAAATAAAAATGTATTCATGTTATTAAAATTATAATTCAAATTAAATCTTAGACTATTTATTTTTTGAACTTTTAACAATGATAAGGGGAAAAGTGTTTAAAACTATAAGATAACAATCTTGATAAAAATTGAAAATAATTTGATCGTCGGCCGTCACGTCTGATGGAAAAAAAATGTATATTGTATTATAATAATAAGTGCGTCGTCGTGGTGTCGTTCCGTTATGTTAACATGTTTTGAAACTGCTCACGTGATCTCATAGATACGATATACATAAAGATACTTGATTGTACATTAAGTCATACATTTTCAACGTATTCATTTTTTTGCTTACATTTTTCTGAAGCTCACGTTATACCACTAATGTGTGTGTGTGTGTGTGTGTGTGTGTGTATGAAAGAGAGAGAAAGAAAAATAGCTAGAAAGAGAGAGAGAGAGAGAGAGAGAGAGAGAGAGAGAGAGAGAGAGAGAGAGAGAGAGAGAGAGAGTGAGAGAGAGAGGGACAGAGGTCAATAAAAATAGAGAGAAAGGTGATCTGTGAATGCTAGTCTCCGGCTGTACTACTGCTGTAAATTACATTGAAAACTCTGATTTGCACTCCGCTAACAAATTAAGAACATGCAATTTTAATTCGGACGCCACCACCGCACTGTTTCCGATTTCTGGTGTAAAACACTTCCGTCGTATAAGTGCAAGTGGATTAACTACTGCTGCTATGTTTCTATGTGCCGCACTAGGCGTTCTTCCACACTCCGACCCGTTCTCACTCTGACTCACCACTCCTACCTCATTTCAGTCGTTTTCCTCTCTCTCACTACCTCTCTCTCTTTCTCTCTCTTTCTCACACACACACACATACACACACCTTTTCTCATTTTCCTCTTCAGCTTAACGCACTAGTTCTTTCCATTTCTTTTTCCTTTTCCGGTTTCCCTGATGTGTGACACAATCGCCAAACAGTGCGTGTAGCTCATTAGCGGTGTGTACAGTTTTTGGACCACATTTTTATTTTCCCTCAGTGTCCCATTAATATAAAAACGACCAAACATAAGTATATACACATATAGTTCAGCGCAGTATACTACTATAATTGGTGGATAAATGCGCGCGCGTAAACAGAGTGGTGTAATCGTAAATAAAAGTATTACACGGCGAAAACAAGAAAACCGTTAGAGTGGACACAAAGTAGTAAACATTATAAAACTTGAACCATTTGTCTTATCACATAACCGTAACGACTAACGGCACTGTTAAGTTATGAATTATCACCATGGCAATATAAAACTGGTATTATCTATTTTTGAGTTTATTTACTTAGGTACAAACTAAATTTATTTCCAAAATATTATAAGAAATAAAAAATACAAAATAAACTGAAACTGCGTGAATGGTGAAAGTATATATTGGATAATAATATTTCAATACAATACATTCGCGGGAATTCAATGATTATTATTTTGACGAACGCGCTGGATTAAAACTTAAGAGTTATTTCCAAACAAACAATTTTATTTGGACTTATTATAATAATTCAACAATCGTTAACCAATATTGACGGATCATATAATGTCTGATGACATAATTTCAAAATATACGTAATATAAATGGTATGATATACGGGTATGCCATATGGCATATGCCAATACAATAATAATATGCATAAATGACGTTTATAAGCTAGCATAAAGAATAATGTAATTATGAAAAGAGTTTATTTACAATAATAATAATAATAATAAAAACCACAACAGAATAACGTTGCGGATAATGTGGATGGTCTTAATTTTAAATAAGATGCGGAAATCTATTGCTCGAATCGTAAGATTAGAATAAAAGGAAGAAAAGTAGATAATTCTGTCCATAGGGAACAAGACTGATACGATGATAATGATGATGAATATACTGTCGTATACGCCTTGGCCTTAGATAAGTTTGGCGTACAAAACAAATACTTTTCGGTAGTCCAATTCTCCGGCCGTCAAGCAAGTAAGTAAAAGTTATAAAAGTTGTTACAATCATATACGGTTTTTCGTCTGATGACCACGATAGCAAGTACTACGTAGAAAAACCACCGAATAAGGTCCTTCAGGGTTTAAACTGTAACACTCTGAAGTCATTTTACGCTTAAACAGCAGACTACGATAACGAGTATTAAATGAGAAATAAATATAACACTACTACCTTAGAACGTCTAAATAGGTAAGTATATTACCAAGCTTTGGGATACCAAAAAAAAAAAAAAAAAAATACAAAAATAAAAACCTTTAAAACAAATAATCTCTCGTCCGTGAGAAAGACAGCCTACTTCTTGTTTCGATCAATTAAATTTGATTATGTGTTGTCGAGTCAGCACCTTTTCTATGATGGCAAGGGCTGGTATGTCTACCTACTGTGGTACTACTGTTTTTTTTTTTTTTTTGTTAAACAACATCAATTAAGTTTACTTGCTAAAACAATATTTTTTAATATAAATAATATAATATTCTGGACTTATATGTATACATTTACAACAGAATCATTGTATCTGTATGCGTGTACCGTAAACTTTAAGTCTTATCGACTTAAAATGTTCATTTATTTCAATAATATATTTGACATCTCAATGAAATGTACATTACAATACTTATGGTGTATTTTTTCGTTTAATATATTCAATTGAATTATTTACTTTCAGCTGTTATTATTGCCTCACATAAAACTAAAAATAATATAAAAGCGTAAAATTAAATTAAATTAAGTTTCTGATAATAAAAAATTGGAAATAAATATCTTCAATGTACATTATGTAAATACCAGCTAATTGAATTTAAAATAATATCATCAAATAATAAATTGGCAGAAAATATTAGCGAAATATATTTTCAACAAATTTTTACTATAAACTATATTATTGTGGAAATTTATAATTACCATAAAATAAATTTTCGTGAAGCCTTGTACTCAAATAAATATTCTGTAATATATTATAAAAATCTATAAACCCCACTTGTATGACCACCACTAGACTGTTCTTGACACGATTTTCGAAAAACCTGTTTATTACTTCGCATAAAATAGTGATATGCGTATGAAAAATGGTAATAATGTTTTTAAATAATTTGCATTAACATAGCTACATGCAATATTATGATTATTTGGGTGATAATTATTCATAAAATTTTATATATAGATATGCACAGTCCTTTAGTATAGAAATCTAATGAAATAAATGTATGTTATTTTTGCAGCACTCATTTGATAATTATTACAGCTGGTTACTTTCCAACAGTTGGTCTCGAAAAACTAGAAATACGGATTATCTGGCAAGCAAATATTTCACTCGGCACAAAAAAAAAAAAAAATAATACGCAGTACCTAGATACGAAATATTAAATAAGTCTGCTTAATTCATTTGCGGGATAGAAAATGCAAAACAAATTAAAATACAATACTAGCCCTATCCATATATTATAAAAAACACACCGAGAACAGTATATTATTATTATATAAATTGCTCATAATAACAGTAATATTATAGGTAGGGGATATTCAAACAATAAGGTACCTAGACAGAACTATCGTTTTTCGTGCGAGTGATATTACGAATATGAACATTATTGTATGTAATCCACTTATAACAGCGCGATGTGTGATGAGTACCGTGAGCATCTTCAAATTGAAAACTTACTGCTACTCTAAATGCAATCGCAACCACGTTAATATGTTATAGTATAGTGATATATTAAACTACTCTCTGGTCAGTATAGTGTAATACTAATAGCAAACGCACTGCACTTTTACGGATTGTTTTTTAATTATCTTGTGTAACCCGGGAACATCGGAATAATAATAAATGTATATTCTGTAAAATTATCGTAACGCACACAGCAGCCACCGTATAAACGCGAAGCTGAGATTTTCATGGCCGATGAGAAGAAGGAGGGGGGAAAGCAAATTTCAAAACTTTTCAAGGACTAAGTAATTTGATAAAAATAAATAAATGAAAACCTAATCGTGACAAGTGATCACAATCTAACAAGCAATAATGTAGTACATATATTATACTCGTATATAATATAATATATATGTAATAAATATAAAATATGAACATTCATTTTTCTCAGGAACAGTGTACTTTGAGAGTCAGGGTTCATCGTTGGATAGGGTGGAGAGCGCAGCATCTGCTTATCATTATCTCTACCCCCCCCCTCGATGTGACGTTACTAGACGCTGCACAGATTGTATAATAATACTCGCAAATACAACATAATATAGCAGCACATCATAAATCCTAAGGAATTTGAGATCTCGAGCAGTACATTTGCCAGGCTCGTGTTTAAATAATGAGACGTCACAACCCGCGTAACACTTTTGCCGCCACTCATCCACGGTACGCCGAAAACTGCAAACGAAATATAAGATTTTACCCTTCGCCTCCGACCAGGACGATCGTCCTCGTTCGTCTTCGGCTCGTCGTCACCGTTGTAGTGATCCACGTATTCGTTTCTGTGTGGATTTCCAGGAACGTGCCGATAAATATTTGACGATCGTGTAGAATTATACGTACGGAGGTAAGGAGAAAAATAAAATAGAAAGGGATATGGAGGCGGTGAAAAAAAAAATCCCCGAAAGATTTAATTCATTTTATTTGAACGGGATTGACGACGGATAAGGAAATATAATAACACGGGCGCGCGCTTGTATGTGAACAACACCTCGTATACGTACGTTATCCACGGAGATGAAACGACATCCGGCTGTGTTCCCGTGGTTCCCAGAAACATTGGCGTTTGCCGCAGTGAACTACACGCACTTACGTAGTGTATACATTTATTAACCTATCGATTTATATCACATTGTTTCGGCCACACGAAATACGTTATTGTTGTTAATTTTCCCGCCGACGATGCCCCGCTGTGGGTGTGCAACTAGCGCGTGTACACAACAATCATATAATGCACATATAAATACGACTGTACATACAGTTAATTATGAATTGGTTAGCGAAATGTTGTTCGAGTATTGTAGTGGTCCTGAACGATAATACTAAGAACATCGAAATTTCCCGAACTGTTGACACAGGTAATCGTCGAAACCGGGTACGCTTACTACGCACCCTTTCCAATAAACTTACATATTTTACTACTCAACCCAATGATTTGATTTTCAATTGCGGTCCATTGACATTTCCATAACAATTTGTATGTTTTATTATTATGGATATAAAAAATGCAAAGGGTTTTTTTTTTCCAGCAAGCAATGTATTAAGAGGTGCAAATATAAATTTTACCATGTGTGGTTCGATGTGGCCCCGTTCTACTGAACTATACTAAAACAAAAATTAAAAAAAAAAAAAATTCATGGATATTTCAATCAGGATATTATAATGAGCCAGATAAAATTAAAACAATTTTTAATCTATATATTTACCCAAATTGCTTCGTTTGTATATTATATTGTTATACGTAATATTATATTAAGATACCAACGGGTATAACACGTAGGCGTATATTATACGAATGCTTTTTAGCTTTTCCGACAGTATAAATTTACCCGGTCGATAATCTCCGAACGCTTTTTACGTGTTGTTATCCAAGTAAACGGCGCAATCGACCCAACCATACATTTTTTCATCTATTCTCTTGGGATCCTGCTGCGACCTATAGTGGCTCGGTTCGGCCGGAATAGTTTCGATAATTGAACTCTATGGCAAAAGGGGTTCGGCCCAACGCCTGAAACCAACTGATACTCGCTTGGTTTTCATCGACTCACCCGTGAACCTACTCCAATAATAACGCGATATCATAATAAAGGATGATTTCACACGATTGAAAAGAAAAAAAAAACTTATCTAGAGAAGGGTGAAACTATGGGGCAGCACCAAGGGTCGGGAGATCAGCAGGTGTTATGGGTGCTAGTGTACGATATTATATTACACTCTTCTGCTCACGACGACGTCGTCGGTAATACCACGCGAGTGTTTTCACCCCCATGTATTTACAAGGATATTTGGGCACCTGTTGAGATCGATGTCTGCTCACAGTGCTCCCACTGCAACCGCACACGCTTCTCTTCGTCCGCAATAATATACAGGTACTTAACCATATAAATATATATATGTTTTATGTGTGTACGGCCTTTTTCGACCATCAATTGCAAAGTACGTGTGCTGCTTGCATCGATATCACCAACCCATCGCGCATGACTTATTAATCGTACTCCGCTGGCAAAAGAAAATAAAGACTCGTAAATAGAACATTTCCATTACGTTATATATTATGTATCTACTGCAATTACAGCAATCACTAATTCGGTGCCGTTCCTCCGGCAGACCGGGTGTCACTGTTTATACATCTATTTCATTTACTTCAGACGTTTCACGTGTATAGAAAACGAATAAATAACTTCTTTCCACATATCACACCGTTTGCCATGCGGAATGATAAGTGTTGAACATCATGGTGTTGTTGATTTTTTTATTTCGCGGATTGAAACAATATGTAACACTACCGAATCAAAAATAAACGCAACTGACAATTTAACGTTTAAGTAAAGACTATTAATGTCACTGTAAAACTCTGTACATAATGTGATTGACGCGTGGCTTTTTTAATCACCCGATTGAGATTCGTTTAGAACAAAAAGCGAGAAAATACTTAACCCGAACATATATTTGGTATCTATTCTGCACGTGTACATATAAGTATATTACTATGCACTAACTGTTTTAGACTAAATGTTTTTTCTATAGAGCCCTTTCAATAAAATGTTATACAAAAATCCATGTGGAGCATTGAAGCTCCAAAAACCAAAAATATTAATTTTTTTAAACCTGAACTCACAAAAAAGTATCGATAATCGGCTTTTAGTTTTTTCTATACAACGCGTTTATGTCCTTACATTGATGTTAAGAATTTATCAATAATTACTATTATCAACACTATGCATCATCACTATCTTGAGTGATTTTAAAATTACACGGTCCAAATAACATTATAAATATTTGTATATGCATATAGTATATATGAATATAACATTACAACATAATTTTATTTAATTCGGATTATGTGTCCACGGAGCTTTAAATTTTCTCTTGCGGAGTCCTAGGGCCATGCAGAGCACAAATCGAGAACCATTGTAAGACACCACCATATGTTTTGCAAATGAAATGTAACGTTTGAATTAATTCACCGAGTTTAGGTTGCGTAAAAGAGATTACGACCGCAATTCGCATCGCAAAAACCCACAAAATGTAAACGGGCGGGACTCTCAAGAGAGGACGTTTATGGCGCTGCTGTTTCAATCAAAACGCATAAATTATGTGTACCGGTGTCCTTCGTTCACCTCGACAGCGATGTCGGGCTCGAGATCAAACAGAGTATATTGCGCGCGTCAGACATTCGGCCGAAATGAAGGAATCAATAAAATAACTACTACAGCGAGCAGCGCACCAATACACGATGCGCGACGTAATGAACACAGTCTGTATATTTTGGATAATTTCTACTCGATAAAATGTCGTGATTCGACTTTGTACCGTTTATATATTTATATTATAATACATGACTTCTGTTTTGATTGCGATCGAATTGGAGAATGGCTGACGGACGGATAATCGAAACGATGACGATTGTATACAACATCTCGTTTCTACGAGTACATCATTCTACGACGTATGTCCATTAATATTTTCTGGCAAAAAATCGATACATCGATATGCAAAGAGACGGATAAACCGGAATAAGATCGAACGATTTATAATGTCGACTGCAGAAACCTTCGAGGTAATGATTATGTATTACTTCCTCAACCCCCCCCTCCCAAAAAAAATTTAAAAATGATGCGCATAGCCTCTTCGCACGAAAGATTTTCTTTGGCTCGGCAATATAAATCGTTGCTGATACACCGACACAAGTTCAAAATCCAAATATATATAATTATATATAACAGCTGTAACCATTTAACGGCCGTTGAAGGTACTATACACCACGTGTACAATGTATACGATTTATGCTGCAGCGGTAACGTGATATTTTCCATCAAGTAAAATATATAATGAGTATAGGCTATAGATGATTTAATGTTCGCCCGCCATAGTCTTATAATTTATTGTATTGTAACATAAAATCGCATGTCGTATTAAAATAGTATAGAAGATAATACGATAACATTCGGTTCTTTATTATACCTCTAATGGCCTGGGAAACTGCGGCAACTCTTTGAGATACCACCACCCAGGATTGGTTGTGAGATCATTGCTTCGTATAAAACGACCAATCACGTCGAAACTGTTGGATGTATAATATGTATTTAATGTATGTGTGCGACACGTAGAAATCACGAAAATACATGTCGGAAAAATCACCTAAATATAAGTCATCAGCTCGATATCATAATGTAATACAGTAAATTAAAATCATACGTGAACAAAAATATAATATATGTATAAAAGAAACGTGTAATATAAATATCATGTCCATGTCGGATAATTAATTTGGAAACACGAGTACCGAGTATAACCGGCGTTACCTTACACGTGTACATATATAGAGACAATTACTGTGCAGTGAAACGCTCTTTTTTCCCCCTCTACAATATATTTATTCGTATGAAAAAAATAAATTTAAAAAAATGAGCGCGAGACAAAATCCATTTTTATACGAGAACGTATTTATTTTATACATCTATTTTTTACGCAATATGGCTGGAGCATGTGCGTTTTATAGCAAAAACGTATATTTATATATGTATATATCTATATTTGTGTACATATAAAATAATAAGACGGCGGGAAAAAAAACGCAAGTACCGAAACAATTTCGGTAAAACTGTTTTGGAGTAGAGGAAAACACCTCTTATAAAATTGCTATGGCTACAGCGTGCGCGCGTATGATATACATTTCACTATTATACTGTTAGTGATAACGTTATGACGACAATGTTGCTCCGCAGACGGCTATGTCATCAGGTGCGTCGTGTGCCGGGCCGCTGCACAAACGAGTACAATCTTATTAGTTATTATACGCGCACTCCCGGCGGTGTCGTAAATGATTTCATTCGGGTGAGGTCTATTTAAAAACAAGATCACGTAACCGGGCACAAAATATGTTTTAATCTCTCAAAACGCACACGCGCCGCGACGACGACGACACTGCGTCACGTCCACTCATGAAGTTCACCTCTTCGCTTCAAAACTACCGCATTAATAAAGTTTAGACTTTTGTCCGAAAGATGTACACGCAGGTACCTATATAATATATTTGTTATTATATTGTCATTTCGCACAATAATCGTAATAACGATGATAGTTCAAATGAAAATTATTTTCACGTCGTCCATTTATCTCATCTTTATTTTTCTTTTTCGCCAAAACTCACTCCAAACGGTGTGCACGCGTATAGTACCTTGTACATAATACCAGAGGTCAAAAACCTTAATGGTGCAGCGCGCTGGCCAAAAATATCTCTAGACCATAACGGCCAAATTTTTCAACTTAAATCTAATAAAATCAAAAATGTGTAGACACATTATAATTAAAAGTGACAGTTATACATATTTAATTGATGCAATTATTTATAACGAGCTTATTTTTTTCGAATTAAGCATCACAGTAAAGTTAATTTATACGAATAGTTTCGATTAAATCATATTATAATTAGGTCTCGCAGTTATGTAAACGATACGTTCCGTTTGATTCGTTTATCAGATAAGAACTCAATGGAAATATACTATATCTTCATACCACACAAGATTTAAAATCAGAAGACCATCGCGTATTCTGTGTTAAACATAACTATGTTTTTGTCTAATAAAAATAGAAATAATATTGTCAATGATCCTATAATAATATACATCAATTCTGCCTACCCGTGCAGAAGACGACAAACGGTAACAAATTTACGATGGTAAAAAATGGAAAATCATCGATTCGCTACATTATTGTTTAACCGTTTCGTTGGTTTAATGATAAATCCAACTGTCTGCGGTATTTTAGCCATACTTATTACCTATATTCGACATTACAATATAATATACTCGTATATATAATAAATGTTCTAGATTATGTTTCACGGACGAGTGTTTTCTTCGAACTTATTTGTTATTACATACTACTATTGTTACACTCAAATGGTGAGCGCGTGACGAAATATTTATTTCGAAAATTAAACATAATATTTATACTCAACAATATTATAATATGTTTAGTTTTTTTTTTTTTTTTTTTTGCACGGAATTGAATATTATTGAAATCCACCGCGAAATAATTGATAATGTTTACCAAGATGGGAAAGACGGATAACACGTGGTGAAAACTTTTAGTTTCCATGTGCACATGGGAGCAGAGGGCAAACTCTGTTATTTAAGAATCGCGACTGTCAGAGGAGTAGGTACACATTATAATATATGTTTCAGGTCCTTCCACGACTGCATCGGCGAACGAAGTACACGCAATTTGTTCGTCGCCCTGAACGAAACGCATCCATCACACAAACCCCCTCGTCAAAACGACTCCGACGTAAAAACCCGTATTACTGTTGCCATTACTATTATTATTTATTGACACGTCATTTGAAAAATTGTAGCTCGCGCATACCTCGTTCGCCGAACGCCTGTGATGGAAACGGCAACGGCTGCAGTTGCGGGAGGTATATTACATACTACTGCTGGCAGGAACAATACACGCGTTTTTCATGCATGCTCGAAAAAAAAAAAACTAAAATAGCTGTATCTGATGTGCGTATCCATAACAAGTACGCGAAATGGTTTTAAGTCTATGTTATATTCCAGTGACACGATGGATAAATGGAATAAAGATGAATGCACGTCCTTGACCTTTTTTTTTTTTTTTGTAATAAATTGATAAAACGAATGATATTTTACTTGAATGAGAAAATTACATGAATTTAAATAATATCCTTGCACCGAAATTTCGTAGTAAGAGGTGTGTAAATACAGGTGACGGAATCAAGAAAAATTGGATCGTTGAACAGATTGTATACGTATACATTTATATGCTTCCCTACCTCGGAAAAGTTAAGTCCTAATTACGTCATTCAAGGCTCTCGGGGGAAATCGTCTCGTCAAAAACTCTACGCAAACGTCATGCCACTAAAACAATTTGTCACCATTCTATAACTATGTTACTATGTTATTATCACTACGCTATATAACGTGATCCGAGAGCTATACTCATCCATTTTTATAAATGTCACGGTCTAACTATTTTAACGCAGCCCCAGAGTATATTATATGTTGATTATATATTATTATGTAATACTTACATAAAATTATATGTACCTAATATCTATATGACGTATATATGTTCATAATTCAATGGATCGTGGACTTATGCAAAATACATTCGAATCGTTTGTACGTTATTTTCATCTTCTTCTCGTAAATATTTTTATCTTTTTCACAGTCACTCGAAACAATGTTAAACCTATTTCAGATGAATAAAGTATTCGCACTACAAACGCTACCACTACAGTACTTCGCATGTACACGTAATGAATCTTGGATTAGGTTGAACATTTATATTTTTTAATTATTGCGAAAGAGAACATGATTTTTCCGAATCGATCGGGGTTTTTCGTATCATTTCAAACGAAACACCGCCAACAAAAACTATATTACTGATACGCGCGTATGGCCAGCCGATTGAATAGCGATTAAGTTCTACGTTTTTTACCGAAATAAGCGTCGCAACATTTTGTCATCGTTAAATGTACAATTGTATATAGTCAGGCGACGGACCTTTATCAAACTCACAAAGCAAAGCCTTATAAAAGTTTAGATAAAGAAAACTAAACCGACAAAATGGTTAGATATCCAAAGCCGTTTTTTGACCATAAAACCTATAGATACGTACGTAAGCACAAGTGGGGATGTAATTGCATCTGCTATAACATCAAAAGAAAATGGGTCATCCGCGGTTTACTGGAACATCAAGTAATTCCAATTAATTGATATGAATGAACGATAGTTTTCAGTTAACATATTAAAAACCAATTAGGATAGACATTTTCAACAATAAAAGTATATATTATTTTCAATCGATATAATTGAATGAAATATAAAAAAATACCTTTTTTTTTCGAAAAAGAATGAAAACCAAAAGTAGCGTTATTTACTTATATTATATAACATATAGATTTAGGTAATGTACTGATAATTTTGTATTCCTATAAATAGCATAATATTCTACATTGTATAATGGAACTCTACCATAGCCACGTGCCCGTAATTGTAATTTATTTAATGATAAATGTATTGTATTATTCTATTATGCCTTTGATAGTGCACTTGCCCATCTGAAATATAGCTGTTTCACGTAAAACTTTTGGATTTCAATCGAGGTTGCTCAAAACCGAGAAACACTTTTTTATAATTATTTTATTATTATATCTAATAAATATAAGTACATTTTATTAAATTTCCAATAATTTATCCGCGTTGACTATGGGGCAATGAGACAATGGGGTAGAGTGGTAGTCACTGATATAAAATGCATTTAGTGTCAATGTGTCACTTAATAATACAATACTGATATTCATCGGTAAATATAAATTTGATCATGTCTTATGATTTATGATTTACGCGCATATATCTCGAATACCCGTCAACAAACGGCTCTAAAGCGATTTTAACGTCATTTATTACGGTATTTATTTCCGGTTCCCTAACTGACTCCATTCGAGGGGTACCGTGGCTCAAATGAAGAAAAAAAACTTAAGTTATATGAACCTGTATTCATTTATTATCCATATGGCAAGTTATTTTTGTGGCACTCACATGAGGCACCGTGATTAAAATTAGTCCAAAAAAGGGCACCAACGCGTAAAAAGTTTGAGAACCGCTGCATTAAAAAATTTGCACTGTAATTTAACATAAAAGTTTCGTAGCTTAATAGGACGCCATGACTGCATGCGTTATCTGGTTGTCTCCGTCATAACGTACAAATAAAATGTAAGAAATTTAACGTAGCAAATTCGCGTCCGGTATCTAGTTCAAATGGTGTGTTGTCAGTTTTAATTATTAGCTATTATCAAACTTATTGGAACTATACAATTAAACATGTGTTCATTATATGAAAACACGTTCATATTATAATCGTATTTTCAAATTTCCCATGTATAAATAATTATAACATAATATCCTCATGTCTAATTAGTATGCCTCATTTAATTTACGAATAAGCCGTTTATCTGTTTCCATGCAAAATGAATACCCGTCACTCGGTATATATTATAAGTAAATATATATGAGATTACAGAAGTTTACGACACACGTATTGGCGTTCTCCTATTGATTATCGGACTCTTTGTCCAATACTGCACTGGTTTTTAATGTCCACCAATAGGCATAAAATGTTAAAGGTGACGCACGCACTTGCATGGTATAAACTTTTCCTGCGATCGCAACCATTTTGACACTCGTCCATTAAGTTCAGTTTTCAGATATATTTATATAATTAATATATTAATTATCTCTAAAAATTAAGTGTATCTATTTCCTACGTGCACTCTTCTCAGTAACAATAAGTATTCAGAACCAAACAGCAGTCAGATAACTTTATACAAATATTTTGAATCTTAAGTATAAATACCAAAAACCTTAAGAATATTCAACTACAAAATATCTTATACTTATAAATTATCGCGGCGTTTTTGACATATCTCATAAAAATTTAAATTGTAGAAGCTAATAAAAAAAAAATTGTGTTCAATTTGATTTTTCTTATATTGTGATAAGTACAACTTACAATAAACCTTATGTTAAATTTTTAAGATTTTTTGAATAACCAAATTTGTTTATCGATATTTCAAAAAAAAAAACTTCAAAGAAAAATCGAAAATTTTCTATTGTCTAAAAATAGGTCGAAAGAAGTCAAAATACTTCGAAAATGTCATCATGTGTAATAAACGACAATACAGACATTTGGTGAATATTTCATGTATTTGTGGTTTTTCATTTTTGAGTTTTAAATTTTAAAAAGAATGTATTATGTCAAAAATTAATTTTACCTAAAGATTTCCGTTTTATCGTAATTTTTTTTTGTTTTATTCGACGCTTTTGAAAAGTATTGAAAATGTTTAACTTTTGACAAATATTATTCAAATCTACATTGAGTTTTTTTTTAGAAAAATTATCGTATAAAGAAATCGAAGCATTTTTATTGATCCAAAAGGTATGGTAATAATAATAATAAAGTAAAAACCACAAATCATTGTGAAATCAATACATTGATCACTCCGTTCAGAAACTAAAATGTTCTATTATTTACAACCTTTTCACCGAGATATTGCAGTTAGTAGTTACTATGTGATACTATGAAACAATTAGCTCAAATAAAATAAAAGATTACATTCTTTAATTTAAAATGTGTGTAACAACTTGGTAATATATAATAATATATAATAGGTATACACGTTTGCAACATAATTGAAAGCCAGACACAATATTGCGGTGTACTGGGAAATAAGTTACGGTAATGCGTATAGGTTTCAATATTAGGATATAAATAATAACTATAAAATTGGTACAGATGCGCAGTGCACATCCCCGGGATAGTTAAACGTTTGTTCGTAATTTTCATTTTCAGCGATCATTAAACTACATCAAAACACGGAGCGTAAAAAATAGCACGACGACGACTGCAACAACTGCGCGTGTAATATTATGTTCACGGGATGGGTATCGTGGGGACGTTTGTAAATGCGTCGGAAGTGGTCCATGGGAGCCTGGTAACACGTGAATGGGCGTTGATGGTATACTTAGTATTATACGGGGAAGCGCGAGCGACCAGAGACGGCGTTTGAAGAAATCCAAAACGTAATAAGGGATCCAGTGTGTGCATCGTTTCGACGTTGTTATATTATCATTATTGTTGTTCAAGTGCTGGAGACGTTTTCTTTTACGCATTATATTATAATATTATATCGGTGCGCTTGCAAACGCCAATGATGTTTGGCAGTATTTCGCAGTACAGATTTACTATATTGTGTGTTGTGTTATCGAATGTTATTTTTGGTCAGCGAATGCCAAACTGTCTCACATCGTCCCACGTAAAAAAAACACGTGCCGCCGCTGCTGGTTAAATAATCGGCAAAACACACGTTTTCCGGGCCTTTTTCTCTTCGTCGTCTTCATGTCGAAAACATCATATTATAACTTTGTGCGATGTATGATATATATATATATATATATATTGTATAATAATAACGCGATCGATTCGAGCAAAATTATCATCTATAGGAAACTGTATCAGCCGGATAAACACGAAATAAAGGATCTCGGATCGTAATAAACTACACTATAAATCATAAAAAAAATAAACGAGCACGTGCGATTACAATATTACACGCTGTTCATTTATGTTAATAAAAAATAAAAAATAAATAATGGTATTTCAGGTGACTTAATAATTTATGCAAAAATAGACATCGAATAAACACATCATCAATCAAGCAATATAACAATACGAATATCCATTACATAAATGTTTAAAAAACCAATATATCGTTTTTAACGATATGGCCTGTTTATATACGATAATAATTTTAAACCAAACCGTAGTGACGCTTAAAAATAACACTCGCGATTGTTAGGGTTCTTTTTTCCAAAGAAAAATTGATTGTACACCAATTAATTATTTATGATTTTTATACTACGTTGAAGCATTTATTTTTTCAGTATTTTAGCCAACGGCTTGATTTGGGTGTCGGAATCGCCAGGGATAAAAATATGATTTTGCTACCCCTAAAATTTCTATAGTATTTTATTTTTGTCTTTTTTATCGAAATAAACATATGTAAGTTTAGAATTTCTATAGCAATCATGTTGAAGAAGAAGAACATTTAGCTATTATTATCCCTATATATAGAAATAGTTTGATATGTTTCTTGAGCTGTTTAAATCTGTCTCATTCTGACGTATGTTCGAAAATAATTAAAAAAACGTTAAAAATTTCCGACACATTTATATTGTTAATATATTTTTACCAACGCGTCTACGAAATCGTCCAACTGCCAACAGCAGTTTGTATTATTTGTCATTATGTGCATTTGCTTTTGTATACACGTCCATATGAGCGATATAGTATTTGTTTTGATATTTTTCTATACCTATATCAATTGTAACTCGGTTAAAATTGCTTTTCAAATCGAATGACCCCTTGTAGTATAATTGTATTATATGTGCTATTATCACGGAACATAACGTCATTGATTTTATAATGTAATAATAGATATTATATAGATAATGTATTAATAGATACGCGATCATATTGTCAAAATTGGTAGCACGTATGTGGATGCAGTCACTAGGCGTCGCTGTCCAACTTGGTAAAAACGGGTTAAAATCAGTATGGATAAAACAACTATTTCTGTACAATGTTCTTGCTAAAATCAACGGTATTATTAATCAAACGCGGTGGCGCACATAGGGCTTTAAAATATGATTTTGGCATACCTATGTTTGGTATTATATCACATAGGTAAAAACGCATTTTTCAACATGTCCCTTTGTGAAATTGTACCTTATACTCGCTTCCGCCCCCACGTTCGCTACTGCGGCCGCTACAGCCAGCAATGTTTCACTACCATTTGCCTACGTGTACAATACATAATACTAGATAATAATAATAATATTAAGTTTCCTCTGCGTTATATTAAACGTCTTATGCACACGCATCCACGAGGTTTTTTTCGACGACGTTGCACCGCATGGTATAATGTGCCAGCCGAACATGCGGTTTTGTGTATTTCAAGTATTTTGTTATTGAGGTACGAGTGCGCGAGCTCCGGGCGTTAACACGAAAGTCCGATTTTGGTTTTGTCTGATATACGCAATACACCGCTGTGGAACAGCATTCATGCGTAATAATAATATTAATAATTTAATAATTACAACCTCTGTTGTTTCAGACCCCGAAGAGCACAAATAGTTCTCGTAAAGACGCGACAGTTACATGCGTAATACGTCATACTATGGCGACTTCAAAACACTGCGCTCGCGATTTAAAACATAATAATAATATATTTTATTATATTTATCTAACAAAAGCAGTGTGTCAAAATAAATACTACTATAAGCTTTTTGTAATAAATTAAATGTGGTGTACCGCAAAGTACATTTATCTCGTCAATTCTCTTTAATATACAAAAACATAGAACCCATTAACTTCCCCTTAAAAATCTAATTATATGTTATGCGAATGATACCGTTATGCTGTGTGCTGTGTAGAGCAAACTCGCATAGGATGAAATATTTGAAGTAATAAATAGACTTTAAATGGTTGATTCAAAATAACCAATGTATTGACGGAAATTACATTACCTACACAAAAATTTATAAAAATTCAGTACACATCATTTTATATACCTACGATTTGCTTCTGTGAAAAAATTATTATAAATAATCCGTTAGATACTTAGGAATTAAAATCTGCAATAAAATGAGGTGGGAAAATCAAATAAATGTTTTAAATTATTTATAATTTTAGAGATCTGCGTAATATATTAGATTCAGCTAAACAAAGATAAATATATTACATAGCCTTAGTAGAATCGGATATTACTTATGGTATAGTTGGTTGGGGTGGTACTTCTAATAATATTTAAAGAAATTGCAAGTCATCTAAAATAAAATTTTGAAAATTACTTTTAACAAAAATAAAAAATATAAGATATCACACTGAATCTCGTTATAAAGATTTAAAGTTACTACTCATAAAAAAATATAACATTAAAACAATTACAATATTTCTAAAAAAAATATAATATGATTGACATAATATTACATGGCATCAATAACAGGTATGATAAAACTCATTTTATAAAAATCAAATTTTAATAAAGTAGCCGAATAAAACCACATCAAGTAGGCACTACCAAATTATACGTATCAAAATAATAAATAAAATACCATCTGATATGATAAATCTTTCTCTTAAAGTATTTAAAAAAAAATGTCTCTATAGTTATTAGATTTTAATGAAATTATATGATAAATAATGAATTGTAAAATTATATATAAATGTATTAATGTTAGTCAATTATTTTAACGTAAAAACGAACTCCTGGGCCCCACATGAGTATTCTCAGTGAGGCCCAGTATTTCATTATATAAAATTTAAATAAAATATTAAATAAATAAAAATATTCTTATAAAAAATAAAACACTACTGGTCACTCATTTATACACCTGTATTTATCAGCAAAAATTACCGGTAACGATTAATTTGAGATTTTAAGGACAAGCGATTATTATCATAATATAATATATTATTTAATTTATCAGTGTACTAAGAAAGATTTTTTTATTTTAAATGGTCGAAATAGTTTTGGGATCCGAGCGGACGCATACATTTTTTAGTTATTTTAGAATTGCATAGTACCTAACTGTTCTGATCTAAAACAGTGAAGTGCATTCCGGGAAAGATACAGTTATTACTTATTTATTCAGCTAGTATATTTATAAAACATTTATTAAATGTCATCAAGTGATACATAATACATTATATTCAAGAACAAGAATTTAAGAAGACTTAAAAGTGTAAATATCTGGTCATAAAGCTCAATATCAACCGTCTTCCAGCATTCGGTCGTATGTACCCAGTTTTCACTGCTACAATATTCATTTTACAATAATATATTATTTTATCTAGTGAACAATGCTATAATACAGTTTTATAGGGTTTTGAAAACGGCGAAACACAATCTCACCCGAAACATCATTCAAAGTCCGCCAATGCGATTATTCATATTATCGAATAATAGATGTGTGCATTTATATAATATTATTTGGGCACAGCTGCGAGCCATTATAAAATCACCGAACGACCAATAAAATTACAAACGCATGCAGATTATAAAAGAAATCGACGGATCCATTAATCTCGATTAGCAGTGACGTTTCAAGAACGTTTTCACGGTTTTCCAGCTTATTGTTAGAAATAGCTCTTCCGGACCCTAAGTTAGACAACAATGGACGTACCGGATACGCGCCCTGACCTGTGACAACCCGACACGGAGGGTCCCTTTTTTCCAGGCTATTTTTATTATAATAAGTCGTAATATGCGCCGTATACTGTATACATCACACGTTTACGTAAATTACGTATCAATATACACATGTAGGAGGTCGATACACGGCCTTTTGTGGTCATTGTACAGTTTTTGTCTCTCGAACGCAAGTCGTCACCGCTATCAGTATGTATAATATATACGGAACAAAACATCAATTACCTGTTAACGGCATTTTCGGTTTCAACCCTTTCCGATAGGGATAATATTGTTATACATTTAATATGGTTTCGTCTCTCTTTCACAACACAAATGTACGTATGATAATATTATGGAGTATCGCTATCAAAAAAAAAAAAAAAAAAACATAATATTATTGTCCAGTACACTTTACACTTATTGTTACACCTAAGAATCTACAATTGTACTTACCCTGTATACCATCGATCCATCGCAGAATTGTACAGGAAATACAAATTCCATAATACTTATACCATCGCGGTGCATTGCAACAAAATTAAATGGCAATATCTATTCGTTGGTATGCCTTTTTTTATTCCAACGGCTTCTCCATAATGCTTTCGTTCGAAAACTTTTTATCGTATTTCGCAGTTTTTAACAAATAATTGCGTTGACGTTTATGATTTGTTTCGTTGACGGAATTGTATAGAAATAAGTCATAGACGAATATTCATAGATGAATAGATTTGCTGTTATCTATATTCCACATTACAGTACTACGCAATGAGTTTTAAATTCACAACATTGATGGTATTATCTATATAAACGAATGACAATTAACGGAACACGTATAATATGTGGCGTAAAAACATTCAACAATTTTATACTCCTCAAGCTGTGTAAATATCTCGACTAAAAGACGTGCAATACTGCTAATTAGCATTATTTTTTTCTCGCTTCCTCTGTTCTTGAAAGTTATAACCAACAACACATTGTATAATTGTATAATTCAATTCGTTGTGTTTTAATATTATGCATTAACCGACGCTGTAAATAATAATACACAACAAATGTATTACAATATGTACAATATAATTTGTATATATATATATGAGATTGGTATAAATGAAACGGTATATTTCAAAAGTTTCAGAGTACTTGGATCGTATATAATTTCAAAACATTTAGCTTTTTTCAAAAATATATGTTTCTATCAGTACTTACTCAATTTAAACATTTCATCGCATTGTTTCAAGACTTCACATTAAGACTTTTCTTACATATAAACTCGATGGAAATATTGAAAATTAATTTGTATTATATATAGTAATAGTCGATTTCTTGTGGTGGTGGGATTAATCCGGCATATTTTTATACTTTGCATGTATTTATTTATATTTATTTATTTTATCTACAATAAAAAATACTTTCATCAAAATTATTTTTTCTTTTTAAATATTCATTAGAAAAAATGAACCGGATGGGCCTCGCTTTACTATAAATTAGGATATAGAGTGGACCTCGTTCATAGGATAGGTCATTATAATGAATTTGTTAAATTTGAATGCAATGATAGGTATCATTGTATACGAATAACAATTCTGAACGGAGATGATATGTTGGTCTGAAATAGATTAGTTGCTTAGAGTTGCTTAAAGTTGCTTAAAAATCAATATAATACTATAAAAAAAAAAAATATGACGTAAAGAAAATGCCAATCATAACAATTGATCAAAATTTCAAGTTTTTATCACTTATACTTTTTGAATTATAACATATATTTAAAATCGTTTAAGGATAAATCATTATTTTATGCAATTTTGTAAAAATTTAAATATCAAAGAGCCATTAAATGTTTTGTAAAATCCCGTGGACATTTTATTATAGTTTTTTTTAAGAATAACTTATGAATAACCAATTGTTAACATTTTAAGCTTTAAGTATAAACAGAAATTATTTTATGAATTTTCAACTACAAAATAACTTGCAAATTATCGTGATTTTAACATATTTTATACAAATTTGAACTTTAGCTTGCGCTTATAAAAAAATTTGAGAGAAACGATTTCCATTTTTTTTTTAGTTGTGATAATTATAACTTATAATAAACTTTGTATTACAGTTTCAAGAGTTTTTGGACATAAGACACAGAAAAAAAAATAAAAAAAAAAAACAACATCATTGTAAAACCAATAGATTTTATCACTCCGTTCAGAATATAATATATAATCTGCAATAGTAGTAACAATAAGCATATAAACGTACAAGTGATGTATAACTAATAAAATATATAAATAATATGAAGGCAAGAGGGGAGAAGCTTCCCAGAATAACAACACTCAAAATATAAATATTTAAAATAAAAATCTAAGAAATTTTAAAATAAATTTTAATACCAAAGACAACGACGTATAGTTATTTCATTAAAATTATAATTCAATGAAACTTTATATTTTTTAGAAATCGTTACTATAGTTGGATCATTCTGTACACTTAAATGCAATAATATTCTTAATAATAAATTTTTAGAAAGACTAAATTAATTAAATTTAACTCAATATAAGCATGTTATACATTTTACATTTATAGATGTTTATATATACAGACAATCAAAATTACTTTATTATAAATATTAAATACCATATAAAATGTCATGGAAAAAATACTTACGTTCACATTACAGAAACATTTATAATATAAATAGTGAATACGATTCAGTGTAGGTAAAATGAATCTGGCAAAAAGTATTTTAAGTGAAAAAAAATAGTAGAAAAAAATAAAGAATAACAAAATCAAAAAACAATAAATTGTACGCTAAACTATTTTAAACTATCTAAAAACACAAAAAAATGTATTACTGTTTTAAACGTTTAATGTTAATTATCAGATAGTACGCATTAAATGTAAGTGCTTATCTTTTTTTAAAAAATGTTAAGTGTTTTATTTTATACATCTTGAAAAAATACCAAAACGAAGCAATATACCTTAAATAATATAATACACTGCAAGTACGTTTGTAATAGATAGGATGGAAATTATAATATATATTCAATAGTCTTGTGAATTTATTCTTGAGCGAAATAACTTTGTGCGCTTAGACAAATCTCTTGTGACTACGAGTTTACAAATGGAAAGTCATAATATTACAGAACTTCGACGTCGACATTTGAAGTTTTCTACGTGACAATGCATAAATCAACAGGATACAGTATAATACGTCAGCTATAGCCGCATGACTTTTAATTTTGATGTTTTTACCGGTTCTTGTTTTATTAGTTCATAGTCAATATGGTCAAGTCGACCGGCTGTTATTATTTTCATCGAAATATGCTTATAACTGAAAACAAATTGTTGAACTATAATAGTTATTACTAGAAGTTCTAAAATAAAAAAAAAAAAACTGAAAACAACACGAGACTAGGCACATTTTAAATTCACAAGAACGTAGTGGTCTCCAACGCACGTATTTAAACGTTGTACTTAAGGACCCTGAGCAAGGAAACCGTATTTCGCACAATACACACGTCATACAGTCCTTAACGGCTGCAGTAGAATTTATTGTGCGCGCACTCCCGCCGGCTTCCTCTGAAACGTACCAAATGTTTTCGGCTAGATACGTAATATTATGCGAGTGCCGCTATGGTAAGACAATAATATGGCTGAATCACGGTTATTGGTTTTGAGATTTTGACGTAATACAGTTGCACGCTTGTCGGTTGTCCACATGTGAACAGTTGATGAAATCAAACGGGAACAAATATATTATGCATTCGTCATCGTAATACTTAATGAAAATATGTGTTGTTTGAATGCAATATTGACCAATGTGCCGGAAAACAAACATGAGCTGTAAATGAGATTTCTTACATGGCACTTGCACTTCGTACACGTCTTACTCGTCTCTTGGATAATTTATGGTATTTTGATTTCGATTAAGAAAAGATTACCCCAAAAGTAATTATAATTATAATAATCTTATAATTAATTTTAAATTAACAAAATTGGTTTACTGGAGAATCGTGTAAAATGGTAAATCACTCGTTTAAATTTGAAATACGACATTTTTCTTTCGTAACATTTTTGATTCGTGACTACTAATATTTGGCAGAAGACTTTACAATGATATAATTGAACATTTATACGCATTATTATGTAGTGTTGAAAAATTAAGATGCACCCTGTATGCATATTTATATAATATATATTATGCGAAAACATGCCAAGAAGGAATTTATTTTTGTTATTCCTCGTAGTCTTTAAAACAATGGTTCTTAAACTATGCGGAACAACTCCATTGGGATGCACTAAAATTACATACATATATTTTCAGACAACTCTTTTTCAGTTCTCACAAATTTTTAATATCTGAATTATAAATTTTAAATATAATTACTGTAGTCCAAGCCCTATTTATAACATTTATACACGCGAAAGTTGTTTTTATTTTAGGAAGGATTGATTGAGAAATATTCAGGAACTACTGTTCTAGTATATATATTTGTATACTTTCAGCATTATATAATGTGCAAAGCGGATTAAAGAATATAACGAAATCGATTAATGATCATCATAATTTTAACGTCAATTTAAATAAATTGTCCATGCCAGTACAATACTAATCAAATTATAAATTTAATTAAGTATTTTTGTAAAATTAAGTATACTTCAAGTCGTTATTAAATCAATATTGATTAAAGTTGGTAACGCAATCGACTTGAGTATAATTATTAGTATAGGATATGAATACTTCGTAGTACTTAAACAACTCATTGATGATTAATTTTGCACTTAATTCAAACTTATTCCGATAATGTTGTTACTGACCGCAGATACATATCTATATACGGAAATGTACTATATACGGTGTAGTTTATTAAGTGGAAAAAAATTATCCATCGAAATTTGTTTGTTTCTACAAGAAATATTAAACTTCTTTAAACTTCTTTACTGTTGTTCGTTTTTATCAGTATATTTGGTAAGGTCACATTTTGATCCAGGGTCTTTTTATAATATGACTGAAGATTTCGATTAAGAATTTATATCAACTGAATTGTATTAAACAAGTGTATATAAAAAAATAATAAAAATTTGCATAGTCCAAACATGGTATTCATTAAATATTTTTATCATTATACTTTATGTAGTATTATGCAGAATAACCATTAGCAATGTATTATAGTCTTATAAATAACATTATTAATTTATTACGAAGAATTAATTATAAAATTGTTATCAACATCATGTTATACTGAATTAAGCTATCCAGTCAATGTATATAGACGATGAATTGAATTTCCAAGTCGTATATACAGCTGTTAGATATAGTATACAAAGTACACATATATAATATATTCAGTTGAACGTCTGATTAACGAAACATGTAACAATTTTCTTTATGGAACCAATTTTATATTATTATTTTATCGATGTAATTTTTGAACTTTTTAAAGTATGGTATAGTAAAGTTTCCGACACTACAAGTTGCTTTTAACATTATTGGTCATATAATTTAGCATACCGAAAATGTATACTAAATGGCATATTTAATCCAATTTTCTTAATACTGCAAACATTTATAATATAGTTCTTGACCAAAAAAAAAAAAAAAATTATAAAAGGTACACATAAAAAAAAAAGTATACACTACGTTACTAGCGCGTAATTATTAATATAATCCCGGTAATGAGTAATATTGTTTATGCACGATATTAAAGGATATTATAATATAACATCATAACATATTGATACATAGTATAATTGTATGTTCAGTATAAAAACGAGTTGTTTGAGTGATAAACAAATAAAATTATTTTTAACGAAATCTCCATCAGACGAACTGTTTTCAAAGAACCGTCAAGTTTGGCACATAATACATATTATGTGTGTATTGTTATACGGAATTCGGTTGATGTCATATTATCCCCAGGTACACGAGCGTGTAATGCACACAGAACGTTCACGGCGCGACGAGAAAGAGCTTTTGTACTAGGTCGGTGCACAGGGAACGCGTACCACAATAGGTGATGAGGTGGTGCATATGACCGTTCTCCGGTATATATATATATATGTATCAGGACTATACGATATGATGGACCGGATATTGATAGGAAACGTTCGGTGAGCTAATAATATTGCCGAAATCCCGTCCACCGGGGATTGGCCGGTCACGTTTTTTTTTTTCTTGATATTTTCAAATATTATACCTATATATATATATTATACTACCTTGCAATGATGAAAGGACCGAAAGATTTGTGGGGTGAAAAAAGCATCACCGGAGAGAAAAAATGGGGTAAAAGAAAAATATTGCACAAGACATGCACACACATACACACACACACGTATATTACGTGTGTTACCTATGCGCACAAAATGTCAAGTGAAGGGAAAGTAATAATATGTACGACTGAAGCGAAAATTGTTCAAGTTTACCGAAACTTTTACACACAGTCCTAATCCAATTTAAAATCCTTTAACGGTGCGCGAGGCCTTTGAGCGAGACGCGTTGCCGCGATTGCTTGCTCACATGGTCCGGATGAAATATTATATCGCAAAAAGTCCGAACTGTAGGTATAATAATGGTGTAGTCACCACCGTCGGTTGGTCGAAATGTAAGATGATATGTACCGCGGGTGGAAAATGAAATAAAAATAAGTAAGGAAAAAGAGCACCTATGATAATGTCCGCGTGTCCTTATGTTGTTGTGTTGCGGCTGAACAACGTTTTGTCGGAAAAATAAACGCACGATTATAACCATGCCGTGTCCGGTCTTTACATTAATATGTACTTGGCACAGTAAACTCGAATATGTCATGAAACCTCGTGTTTACACTAGATAAAATACACACAGATTGACTACGTCGTATTAATCGCATGGCGAGCCGGACCCCTTGGTTACACAAAACTATGTCCTTTGACATAATGGATCTAGAATTTATTTATTTTTCAACTAGCGAATTATTATTTTTTCTTTCGCTGTATTGATATTTTGTAACCGTGAAATAACAATAGGAATTTTAAGGAAAATTCGTAACGGATATTTTTTTATAAATAATCTTTCATTGTCTGCTTTATACGGTTACCTCGTAATAACTGCACTAAACTATCAATATGTTATTATTAATAACCAACATTTAACGATCAAAATATTTAATTTCAAGTTTAAATATTACAACAGGTTATTCGTACTCTATAATATCGTCTATCACACATACACAATATTATGTTATAAATACTTTACAACTACATGTATTCGTAGATACATGATTTTAAAACATTTTCCAGAAGTATTTTAAGTACATTATTGAAATATTTTATATATTATTGAAAATCGTATTATCATTATACTAGTACAAAAGTAATAAAAGTAAAAAACGCACCGTTATGCTTATTTTATTGCAATCTAATTCCGTTTCTTGCGCTGTTATCAATTAGTACAATTACCTAATAGTACAGACGTATTTCAGAAATTTAAATTTCAAGTGGATTATCTTGAAAGATGAATATTTTACTCAATCATTAGACCAAAATATATTTTAAAAACTAAACATTGTTGATGTTTTGCAATGAAATTAAACACCATTTACTAGCACTTTTAAACATAATGATTTCAAAATTTAGTATGTTATTAGAACTTTAAATGGAAATGTTTATCCTTTATTACATCTACCTAAGTTTCGTATATGATATAATTCATATATAAGAAATATTATAATACTTAAGAATGAAATTCATGTTTCTCTAATAATTCAAATATGAAACAAAAATTATAACATTTGCTATTTAATATGTGAATATTGTTTGGTTTAATGAAATTCAATAAAAAAGGTCCGGTATGTACCGGATATAGACAACTGCAAGCCTACATGCTATTAAATTGCATATATATTACGCCGTGATAGAATATTTTTATTATATTTTTTTTATTGCTTGTTTTAAGATTTTTCTTTTATGAAAAATACGAATAACATGATAATTAATTTATTAAAACTACAAAAAAAAAAAAAAACATATTTGAGTTTTGTAAAAATTAATACAACATTCAATTTTTCGGCGGAGGAATCTGATCACTCATATTTACTGGCAGTCCAATACAGTTATTAAATCCAGTTTTTATTATTGTTATAGCTAATCGTAGAGAAATAATAATCTAGTTAAACTCAATTTTAAACAATTTTAGTGAGTGTATAAAAAAATTATGTTTTCTATTATAGAAAAAAGAACCTTCTTTGTACCGTAAAATATTTTACATTTCAAATCAAGTTTGTGTTTATTTTTCATTCAGTTTTCCCCCCAGCTTATGAATCGTATTTGTATGCTTGATTAATCCACCACAGGATTATTTGCGATGGTGGATTTCAAATGGTAAAATGAACGGTGTAGGATGATAACATAGCATGAAAGAACGGTATAAATAAAATATCGAACAGAGTTGAACATGCACCTATGCGGAAATAACGTCTTCCGAATGATTCGATCGACCGATTGTTTCGCTATTCAATTAAATATGGTAGCATTAAAATTAAAATAAAAGAAATAACGATTAATTCTATATTTCCATAGCACTACTACGTGTAGTTTAGTGACATTCAATATTAACATATTCCTCCCTCCTGCACTTTAATCTCCACATGATCGTTATAAATGTAACGAAAGAACGGCGAAAGAGAACGGTGTAGGCCAAGGTGTAAGTAGGCTAATTGGAGGTTAAAATTTTCCAATACCGTTCAATATTCAAAATAATGATATTTTAAATCATTATAAAATTTTTGATAGTACGAGTAAATAGTGTTTGTAGAATAATGAAGTATAAACGTGCATTACAATGAACTCTCATTCCCTTGACGATATTATCACAACAATGACATAGCAAAACGTCGTGTTATCAGTATTTATATTATACATTATTACATAATTTTCAAAAGCTATTTTTAAAATATTTTCAAACACATACAATTGCTGTGAACATATTATAGTAGAAATTATTATATTTATCAAAAACAACAAATAATATTATATGTTCACTATTTTCGTCAATTTGTAGTTTAAAAGTGTTTACGAAGGATTACTGGTAAAATGTTTGACCCTTGTCAGGGTTGGCGAGGAAAATGTGTCCCAAAGAGGGTAAATTATTTACCTCTAAACACCTATTTCGGTTATTTTTTGTCATAAACAAAAATGTCAGCGCTAATGATGGACATACGATTATCGGGCAAACAATCCGTGCAATCGATTGTTGCAGTATAACAATAACAGAAAAAGCCTACGTTTTGTGTTTTCACCCTGGGACAGAACTGGTTCGCAGTGTCGGGAAGAAGTAATTTTCTTTCGCACAATCGCGCAGTGACAGCACCTCATGTTTTTGTTATTACTGTACACGGACGAGTATAGACGAGATCTATCCCACCTGACGACGTGCCGTGAAGTTAATACGTTTTCAGCGCACGTCGGTTGACGTCTATTAAAAACGAGGAACGTTGTATTGTTCGTCTGGCAGCTGTACGCCGTGCACTGCTGTGTAGTACTGGTTGTCGAACCAGCGGAACACTAATAATTCCTTGCTGCACGTCAGATTTTCGAATGATTCGGTGCGTATATTAAAAGACGCTGGCCATCAACGAACACGCTAGTATTTCGATTACAACAATGCAACGTTTTGTATTGTACTTGTAATATCATGTTCCAGCGAAGATTGTTTTGTGCGCCAGAATCGAAACCCAGTCACAACGCCACCGTGTGAATCAAACCCCGATTATGAAACAACAATTAGTATCTAAAGTTCCAAATTACATGAACATGCAGATAAGGCAGTGTTTCCCTAACTCTTTTATTCCGCGAACTCAACATCCCCCGAATAATTTAAAAAAAAAAAAAAAATTGTCAACCGTTTTTTTTTCAATTTATTATTCAATTTTAATGTGCAGAAGTATAAAATAAATAACAGCAATTATCCCCCCCCTCCCCGGCTTAAGTAAATAATTAAAAATTAATATACTCCAAACTTGTGACTCCACAACATTGTGTGTTCATTACCCCCCTGAAAGTTGAGAAACATACAACTCAAAAAATGCCTCTCTCGTACTCTTATCGGTATTTTGACTTAACGTTTATCCATTACGAAATACGGTTATTTTACCTATGATGAAATATAATATTTTAATAGTGTTAAACACTCGAACCACGTTCAGTATGAATAAGTATAATAAGCGGACCACGATCTGACCGCAACGGACGAAAATAAAATAATTAAATCGAATGTTAAACAAGTAATAGTTAAATGCGTATACAATGTATAGATGTATAAAATCCACGACACACCTTTCATTGCTGGATTCAAGAACATATGCCATTGATTTTATAATATGTATATAAAGATACAATTCTATTGTTGACGTATTTAGTAGCATATGTATAACTGCGTGGACGCAACTACTAGACATCATTTTGTATGTCTGTAATAGTTGTTGTTTCTAAATTGTTGATCGACTGTTTTTATCAGATTGAACTAAAACGATAACAGCGACGTCAAGTGGCAGCATCTACGCATAGGCATTTCGTTCAGCGAAATTATGACGTATTTGTATACTAAACGATTATAAAACCAATGGCAGCTCTAAAATGTCCCGAGCAAAATAGGCCAATAATATAATAATCAAACCAGCCCTATGTGGGACTTGCGCGATCTACTGTCGGTCCGATCGTAAAATTGTGTGTCGTGCAAACTGCGATATAAATATACGATTGCATTAGGAAAATAATACTCATAATATTTTATACGCTGTAAATAACAGGCGGACACGAATATCGACATCCAGCACTGCCGCCAAGTCGAACTGTAAAATTGTCCGCCTTAGGAGACTTTTTTTTATTATTACATAAATCCGCGCGGTAATTTGCGTTAATAACTAAACATTTTGCTATAACGCTGGCTGCGTTTAAAATGTGTTTTTGGTTGTCTGTGTATTCTTGTATTTGTTTCCCAACTAAACGTTATAATATTATGTTTTTGTTACAGGTAAGTCGACGTGTTCCAAATATTATTATAATAATATTAAAATGGCATTTTCCGAACGGCCCTTCTGAAAACCGTAAGTAACTGCAGCAACTATTACGTCGTATACAGGCTATATAATATTATACATATAGTATACCCAAGCTTTGGTAGACGACAGTTTTCGAACTTTGGCATAACAATAATGTTGTTATTTTACATGAACCTCGCCTTCAATAAAACGGAAAACATATTATAATATTATACTTTCCGTCATAATTACATTTTAATACCACGATGGTGTTAAAGGACCATAACAAAATAAAATCGATCGACAAACATTATAACAAAATACCGCTATATAAACAGCTGATAGTGACGCACTTGGAAAAGGGAGGTTCTAAACTCCATCATATGTTTCATATACCTACACAGCATTTATCTTAATTTTTTGATCGACCTCCCCCCCCCTTTACTCCCCAAACAATAATAGTCAAAGAGTTAATTACAAGAACATGCCAATTATTTTGGTACATAATTTTCTATTTTCAGTAAGATTTAAATTCCATATTGTTTGCACATTGAATAAGAAAACGTAAGACAAGAAATGTAGGAAGAAATGCATACTAGGTTAATTAAAATTTCTAAACCTGCAAAAATAAAGTTCTATTCGTACATGCATGATCACGTACCTACCCTTATTTGTGCCATGGAATAAATTATTTCACACTGATTCCCAAATGAATGAACTCAATGAATTTGTTATGTAAATTTTTTTTTCTATTACAATATGCCTGAATAACTGGGTTATTGGGTAATCGAATTTACTTGCATAATGATGTATTTATATTAACAAAATATGCTTTAGAAATGCTATTTTTCTACTAAAAATGGGGCAATCTTAACGATTAAAAAAGTAATATTGTAAGCAATTTATAAAAACTGCAATACATTGTTTATGATTTTATCGTGAAATGCACAATATGAATCAATACAATTACAATTGATCATTATTTACATGTAAGGTTATAATTTACAACTTCATAACTCTGTTAGTGGACAAGAAAATAACTAGAATATCATGGTCATGCAGAAATGATTAAAAAAAAATGAATACAGTTTTAATGCAGGTGTGCATGTGCAGAAACTAAATACGAATAAACGTGTACTTGAAATAGACTAAAACAAAGGGAGCAAAAGTTTTGGTTACGCGTTTGTACCTATGTAAGACTATTAAGGTAAACCGAGACGAGGTCTTTTTTTAAAAAAAAAAAAAATGTAAATTTTCGCTTTCCCAGACACGCACATAATATGTCGTAATTTTACTTATGAATATTATATCGTACCTTTTAAACGAAATGCTAATGATGCTTACATAGATATATTATAAGCAGCTGCAACAACTAGTGTATTCGAATAGACCGTTTTTATCGATTACTTAATTATATTATTATGACGTGCGTTACCAAAGATACCATATTATAATACCACACACATACACACACACACACACACACACACACACACACACACACACACACACACACACACACACACACACACACACACACACACACACACACACACACACACACACACACACACACACATATATCTTTAGAGAAATTATTATATTAAATACATTCGCATATAATATTACTTAACAATAATACCGTATACGCATGCGAACAACGCAACGTTATTACACCGCAACTATGCGATATCTTTACACGAAACACAATCACACATAAATTTCGGTTAAACGCTAGAATACCCAAGATTAAATTGTATAATTTAATATACGTTTTATTATCCGTACAACGATTATTTATGCATTTGATATATTATTATTATTATTATTACGATGGATATTTTAATTTTTTTTTTTTACTTATATTTGCCATTTTGAAGAATTTCCCATGAATTAATTATTTTTTGAGGTTCTTAAAGATTATAATATTTTGGTACCCAACAACAACAAAAAGTTATTATAAATAAACACCAAAATAAAAAATTTTAATATTGATTGAATAAAACAATTACATATAATACATAGAAATTATCATACTTATTATTATGTAGGTACTACCTGTTCCATAACTGTTAATTATGTTTATCACGTTAAGTGAATAAAAAACAGGGGGAAATCTATTATTACGCGTAGAAAAAATAAAACTATTAATAAATTTACTTGAGCACATCTTCAAAATTGTTATTAAATTACCGTTAATATGATGAATACTACTTATAAGAGGCCAGAATACTGACACAAGTCACGATGTCACTGTTGTTTTTGTATTTTTTTCATACTAAAACCGACGATATATTCCCTAATTCCTTGCCATTATTTTCAATATATGCGGATACTATTGTTAAAATACTGGTAGCGACTCATGGACGCAGTCACCAGATGTCGCTGTAACTATTTGCGATCAACTTGATGAGAACATATTTTCACAGAAACCATTATTATGTTGTTACAATTATACAATATTGTTAGATGTAAACGATTACGTCTGGTGGCTGCGTCGATACCGTCACTAACAGTATTTTTAACAACAGTACGGTGTATATATATTATTATAAAATCAACGCTTTTTATTACTACTGCGTTGTATTATTATTTTTTTTTCTCTTATTCCGCCGCCACACATTTGCAAAATTACAAATTAATTAAAATGTTTTGAACCCCTATGGATTTTATCGCTTATATATAGTATCTGTGCCTACATAAAAAACCTAATTACATCAAAGGATTTCTAATATCAGAACTGTCGTCCAATCGGTTTGTTTAATTATATATATATATATATATTTTTTTCGTCGTATACAGGTACATTAAATTGGTGTTCTCCGCAGCTCAGCATTGCAAATAATCGAGACCATATGCGTTTATTTCCGCAATAAATTGAATTCTATACACACCCGCGTTCGTCTCGCCCGTCGTCGTCCCTTCCCCCGTGCTGCAAATGCGTAGCAGACATTTCACCCAAACGATAGAGTTTTCGCAACAACTGTGCGCCCTTGTACACCATAGCCGCGCGTCGTGTTGCGCTCGTGAAAACGTGAAATATTATCACTGCGAGACGGATTTAAACGAACGAAAAGAAATTACGCGCACGTGTCGCACGTTTTCCCGTGTGCTTTGCGTGCATGTAAAATGTGTGTTCGGAAAATATCTCCTGACAAAAGCAGTTTCGAAAAATCTAACAACACCGCATTGATTTGGTTAATCAAACGTTGTGCTCGCGGAGACGACGACGGGCCGCGGCGACACGAACGGAAACAAACGGGTATAATAAAATGTTTCCGGACGGAATAACAATAAATTATCGTATATTTTTCTCTCGTGCGCCGCGCCCCGTGTGTAATAGTTTTCACTGGGTGATGTTGTTTGCGCGCGTCATAATATTGCAGCCGTATTACCGTTTACCGGTACCGAAATCACGCGTGGCTGGCAAAATCCATGTCTCAGACAAGTGGTGCGATGTTTCCGCGAAAACGAAACCGACGAATGTGACTGCGCGCGGACGGGAAATTTAGCAGAATACTGAACACACGTTTGAACTCGTACACCGAGAGCCAACGATTCATAGCTTTACAAAGTGCAATACGTAATATAGTTTACCATCGATACGCACGATATATGCGTACAAAACTGGGCTGGTGAAAAATATGACATTTGCGAAATAAATGCCTCGATAAATGTACACTACACGATATACCTACAGGACGCTCTCGGTTGGTTTCGATCGGAAGGTTGCCCGAGGTTTCGCTTCGGCGTGGATCGATATTATTATGTTCTTGTTCGACAGTACTCTGGTACAATATTACTGTTGTAGTGATACGAAGTGAATGAACGGGTCCGTGAAGAGGTATGGAAGGGTACAAAAAACAACGATTTGTTTCACTTATCAGCTACGTAGTGGATAGTAAACACGATTGGTAGGTATAAGCGAATATCGAATTGAATTGGAATAAACCAACTCGATTCCGGTGGGTGTTGTTCATGGATTATTTTTTAGTATTAAGAGGCCACCACGCACACCAGCGTATTGTGTTTCCTCCGCCTTACAACGTTCAATAATTCAAATGCTGTGTAGTTAGCTTTATTATGACCGTAAACTGACCTATTATCAAACACCACGGTAAGAACATATTATCTGTGTTTTGTTGGTCAGTATTTTGTGATATTATAATTTTTAAACATGTTATGAATGATATGTGAAATATTACAATCTAGAAAAAAAAAAAAAAAAAAAAAATGCATTGTTCGATTGAAAATCAAAATAACGTATAAATCAGAAGACGGATAATGTTCATCCCAAGATGTTTGATAATTATAAATAGGTACATAAGTTTACGCCAATATCAATGCAAACAACACAGCGTTTGTAAAACGTTTGTAAGATGGAGACGACACAATATGCGGGTGTGGCCGATTTTCTTTTACAAAGTTACGCATCAAGCTATGTGCGAATTGCATAACTGAATTGTTATGTTGTTTGAATCGCATTAAGCTGAAAGTATGCTTTTACAATTTTGAATTATTTTTGGACATTTCGGGAGAGAGGTTAAGTTAGGTATACTGCGTAGTATCATATATTCTTTAATAATATTTTTCAAGGCGTTCAAAACCCTCGAGCCCTAATTATAATACGATAGTACATATTATAGCTGTTCATATGTATCTACTATATACATTATTATTATTATTTAATTCGGCTGAGTTATCCGACTTAATTATACATTATCATAACGAAAACGTACACGTATTGGTATAGTATGCCTGCGAGCTATTATTATTATTATACCTATCGTATAATATTTTCGAAATATATAACACGGCGGCGGCGGCGGCGTCATCGTCGTTGTTTGTATTTTATTTCGCTCGGGTATGCGTATATAAGGATAAAAGGGAGCTCGTCAGTTTGTTTTGTATAGCGATGAGCTCGTTATAATAATATATTATAATTCGCACCGCGCGCACCGGTAAATCGATGCCTATGGTCCGTGAACAATCCTCTTTAATGCCGCGGCCGGATAGGATTTACGATTCGTTGCGCGACGCGGACGTTCTTCCTCGACGAGCGGTACAGCTGGACAGGTACTCACAATATGGTTCATCTTTAGATTTTATAATTTATGTAAACGCGCGTATTATAGCCAAGCACAGTCCGCCGCGGGAATTACGCATAACACAATGTATGCCGGTCAGAAACTGTATCGATATAAGCACGGGTACATTATCATTACACAAAAGTGACCAACTACGAGTGTACTGCATACGGCCATCGTCGGCAAAAAGATTTACACTTCAATGTATACGTAAATTTGTATGACCGTTTATAGTGATGAGTTTTGACACTGGTTTTGAAAATGATGAATGATAAAAATCATAAAATAATAATTATTATTATTAATCAAATAATAAATAGATTTAGATTGAATGATTAAAATTCAATTTAATTATAAGATATTGAACTGATTGATAAAATATATAACATTTGTCTTCCTTTATGTTTTTGAAAAAAGTGAATTAAACTTTAATGTCCATTATATTTTCCGTTTTTAAGTTTTGATAAGGTTTTATTAAAATCAAAATTTAACAAAATCACTTTTTAACATTAAGTTGCACTAAGTTTTACGTTGAAACAATAACTACTATATACCCAGTGGCCAGCAATTATAATATGTTAGAAAATCGGCTTACTAACTGGAGTGATAACATTAATTACGGCCGAGCATGTCTCAAACAGAGATTTATATTTTACAGTTTCGAAACATTGTGATATAGCAATGACGTGTTAATATGATCAAAAATATCTTATAATATATTATATTATAATATATAATGCACGATGCATTGTGCTTCAAGTGTGGTCAACGTTCACCAAACGACAAACACTAATTGTAAATGTTAACCATCTCCGTCCTTTATGCGGTCATATTGTACCGGTGTACAAAATGACCGCATAAAGGCTATTATACGTATACGATTTTCAGTGAATGCTGACATACATTAGTGACGGTCAACATTTTATCGACTGTGAACATAAACCTCAATATATACGCTTAAACAGACATTGAGATTTTTAAGATTCTGAGTGAAACGAGGAACTTACAGTTTTGACCTTATGGGTCTTACAATGATATGTGTCTTTTTTGTGTCTGTGTACCAGAAGGATTACTCCGATAACACAACTATCATGGGAGTTACTGATAATATAGGAAATGGTGTCTAGTTGGTATACTTTGAAGCGTTCATTTTTTAAAATTCCCAACAGTTTTTCGAATAGTTGAGGTAAAAGGATGGTAAGATTACAAAAAACATCAACCCAGATCGAGTTTCAAACTTGACATCGCTAAGTATTTTGTTACGCACTGTTCCATTAGACTATAATAGGTACAAAGTATACTAGCGTTTTAAGACGTTTCATGTACTTATAGTTTTCGTAACATCTTAATGATATTTTTGCAGATTATAGACATTTTAAATCTTCAATTAAAAGTTAAACATACTTCATTTAGACATTTAATTTCACCGATATATTATCGACTATCTTTGGAAGTATAACTTATCCACCCGACTACATCAACTCACCCGACCGTGGAGTCTTACCAATGTTCTTCTTGTTGCTATACCAAACAATGACAAAGTACGATAGTATTATTTTCATCGGCTAAAAACAACCGCATTAGCGGCGTGGTGAACCACGACTCCAATTCAAACTAAAATACAATCCTGTTTTCTTCCGAAAGACTAATTGCTCTGATTTTCATCGGTCTAATCCACCGCGTAAATAAAGAACAATATGTTTTTAATCTTTCGAAATGTGTTACTATTTGTATCGAAACATTAGCAGCGGTCAAAATAATCACGAGTGCGCAAAGTGCGTCGTACTGCGTCCATAAAATATAATATCATACACTTTTGACTATCCGACAAGAAACTTGAGCAATTCATCAATAAAAAATAAAAATAAATACAACTATTTTCCAACAAGAAACTTTTGCAATCAACGCGACAAATGTGCACCAGTTATAAGAGCAGATGAAAAAACCGTATCACCATCACGTCACATGATAAATCGATTCCCACGTACAACGAAAACGCGATATTAATATAGTCCCGTAGGTAGGCGCATACAAGGTGACTTTTTAAACATCACGTTATTATGCTTAAATTATTGCATTCGTGTAGATTATAAATTTTAAAAATCCCTCTATCTCTGCCTACGTAGAATTCAGATTAGAATAAATTGCGTATATAATTCAAACATAAAAGTAAATTGAAGCGAGCATTCTTGAAGAAATCACATTGTAGAATATAATTATTCCGTTTATTATAAATACACGGACGGCCGTGCAGGGCGTGGTCAGAACATTTCAAATCGTATATTATCATGTCAACCGCGATATTGCGTGTACTATAATTATAATTATTCGTAAAACGGATAAACTTAGAATTTTTCAATATCTATTACAGTGCCACGGGTTTCAAAATTACATTTCATGGTAAATTTGTATCGACTTAAAAGTGTAAATTTTTTCCGTCGCGACGTATTATGGTGCATTGCATCGATTTCCCGCAATGTCCTTAATGTGGGTGCACACGGAACACGTACGGTGAACCTGTGTATACAATAAAATGTTAAACGTAATAACATTGAAATAATATTATTCCGTATTGTATTGATATTCAAATTTTAAATTTACATCGAACTTTGTTGATTTTAAAAGTTTCTCGCAATATTCTCCGAGTGCGTGCAATTCTCAAGGGGAGTAAAACAATGTTTTTAAAATACACATCGTGAGCACTCGACGGGCAGGAGGCGAATTCGTCCGAAATGGATTCCCGCGGAATTGGATCAGGGGAAAAACTTTACCGATTGGCATATTGAACAAATTTCCAAAGTCGTCAATCGCAGACAAGTGGAGGCCGTCATTGTTCGGCAGGTACACTATATAATGGTATTATCCGGTCATTCCGGTATTGTAGGTATACCGCCATCGAAAGGCCACTGCACGTGGTTTAAACCAACGTATATAAACGTAATGACGTATACTAGTATAAACAGTGTTTTTCCCCCTCCCAACGCCCATGAACCATCTTGGAGTCTAGGTATGATTTTAATATAATTTACGAACAAAATATTTGTATGAATACCTGTATTATTATTATTACTTACCTATATAATGCTTTATGAAAATATTCTTTAATGTTCCTACATACTTTTGTTACTTTTATTTAAATTATTTAGTTCATCTTAAATGCAAAAAAAACCAAGAAATATAAGGTCATTAATAATTATTATGGGTTTTCAACATTTTAAAAAATTCCAAAATAAATCGTAACACGTAAAGTTATAGAACCTCTGCCTTAAGCAGTTACAGCCACCCACTGATTTTGTTTTGTAACAAAAATTCTAATCGTATTGGAGAAAGATAAAGATAGGTACTATTATGTTGGCCTTTAAACGTGATTTAAAAATAATGTCAAGACCCTACGGATGGTCACTTTGATTTTCACTTGAAAAATGGCTTCGTAGAATAGTAGTATATAATATATTATGCATATATTATCATATTATAGTAGTAATTATCGAGTTGCCATACGAAATAAATAAAAAAAAGTACACACACAGTGATTCGTTATCACGTCTTTATTCCGTATTCTTGACGAAATTGTCACTTGTACGTTTCTTGTGGTTGCGTGTTCAATTTATGTAAACACTAAACAATAATATACGTTACCAAAACTATTATGTACATACCGGAACAAACTACCGCGTTTCCGACGGTGTAATTATAACGTTAAACGTGTATAATATTGATGGAAATAAACAGAACCACTACGGGTGTGTAGATATATACATATATATATATATATATATATATATATATATATATAATTAATACGATGACGAGACGTTTAATAAACAACAGTGATTAGGTGTTTTATTTTTATTTTTCTACTTCTCCGTTGACATAACAATGAAATCATCATAATATATAATAGGCCGATGCGTTTACTTTAGGTAGTCTACCACCAGTGACTTCTTACTGCACCCGAGGGATCGCAGACTCAAAATACCGGGTTTATACTTCAAAACCTATTTATGATTTTGCCGCTCTTAATGGAATTAAAATACATACGAAAGATAAGGTCTCGAGGCACCAACAATTTTTGAGGCGTTATACCGCGCTGGTAATTTTCATGTATCTGACATACAAATCATTGTGAACATTTAATCTCAGTACATAATTCAAGTTTTGCGTCAATTTGATTGACTACGATTCATGCGTGTCACCGCACTCGTGTACATTGACGAAAAGGATGTTTTTTATTACTGGGGCGAACAAAAATATTTTGCCTCTGGGTGTTTTAATATGTATAGCTACGCCACTGTTTAAGTCGACCGATCGAGTTTTTTTTGTCTTTACACACTTCCATGCTTGTACATGCGTTTTAACCGTCCACAAAGTGAAGTGATAACTTGCATAATATTATAATAACAGTAATATATAATAAATAATAATAAAACATAATACACTTCACAAGAAAACAAATAAATAATAATAGGTAATTAGGTAAGTAGCCCAGGGTAGGTAACAATAATAATAAGTAAAACGATTATTATTAACAATATTTTATAACCCGTGGTAACGACTTCCGTTCAACCTTAACGTAGATAATACGCTGTACATAATACATAATTTACAATATAGTGTATACGATACACCTAATAATATTTACTCGTAAGAAATAGGTACGTTTCTTTGATCGGTTACTTTGTTGGTTATCAAACACTGTATTTATGGGTGAAAGGGAGACAATGAAATTTTAACTGATAATTCTAGTCCGTGAGCATAATACACCTTTAACTACGTAATATACAGGTGGTAACGATTAGTGTGCATTAAAAATATGAAAATCTGGTGCAATAACCGGGTGTTTCTACTTTCTAACGATGTTTACGTTTTGTATTTTTTGATAGAAAAAACATTTTATCCACATTCAGATCCAATTTAATAACCAGGTCTATTGACCATCTATTGATTTAATTTTTTTAATTCTATTAATTAATTCCAGCAATCGAGTAACGTTTTATAACGTTTTATTTATATAAATAATATTTTTTACTTTTATAAAACGGTATGGATGTATTATATGATATACATACGCTTATAGTATGCTATATATATATATATATATAAAAAGTATTAAATTATATATATTTTAAGCTATTTATGTCCCCCCCCCCAATACAAATGTAATTATTTAGTAGTTTATGCCTCTTGAAAAATTTCTAAATATGGAGTCACTCGGATTTTTCATTAGACTCGCTTCGTGTATAATAATGTTTTCAGATTGTGTGGGTACCGAGATCGATCCACTATCATATAGGTGTTCTTTATATTGTATCATTCACGAAATATTCAGATCTCTAACACTGGACACGATATAATTTTACAAAATATAATTATAATATATATATATATATATATATTATTAGATTCAGATAATATTAATTAACTGTTCTTCTATAAGAAAAGCAAATAAGCGACTGCATACTGGTAGTAGCGTAAGCGCACGTGTCGTGATAAATTCGATGGATCGATTCTGAACCAATTTTCGTGGTATTGTGATAACGTTGAAGTATTTAACCACCATTATTATGATATTATACTTCAATGCGATTATACAATTTCATAGTACAACCACAATGATATCAGTGATAATAGATCTTTGGAGTTCACACTAATTTTCGAACGAATAAAACTTAATTCACTTAAAAAAAATTTCCCCGGTTGAGCACAACTCCAAAGTGTCACTAGGACGATAACGTTGAAGTACGCTGTGCGCAGCTATCTATTACATTATAAATTTCTTATCAATCGAGTAGGTAGCGGAGAAGCGATACCATTATCAAAATGTCAAAGGCCAGTCTACTTTTTATGGGTAGGCCTTCTACCCATTCCACGCAAATGTCATTTTATGTTTTATCCCGTTGGTGTGTGTATGTGTGCACATGTGCGTTTGTAGGTGTGTGTGTGTGTGTGTGTTTATAGATATGTGTACACTGTACATGCACATGGGCGCCGCTGTCGGGTGAGCGGTGTATATGCGGCCAATCGATATACACCCATCGCCCGGACGCCGGTCGGTAGACACTGTACGTTCCATCGCCGACCGTTGCGTGCACTGCACACGACCACGGTGGGCGGAAGAGAAAAACGGTTACCATGGTAACGAGCGCGTGCCACAGTCAGGGTTTGTATAGTCGGTGTCGGTGGAATGGCAGTAATAGTGAACGGTAAGATGTTAGAAGGGGGAGTGGCGGGGAACGACTGTTGATGTCCGGGTGAGGAATGTGCCGCCGACGCAGATCTCTAGGACTTATCGAAGGCAATATTATTATTTCTCTTTTTCACAATCCCCCCACTAATCCCCCCACCATTTGCTGCACAAGCGGGGGCCATGATAAGCCGTGACCACCTGATCGTTCGACACTATACGTGCGCGAGAGGGAACACGTCAACCCTTGAGCGCCACCGGATAGGCGCGCGACCACGTGGCCGAACGTTGGGAAGAATCCCGAAACAATTTTTTCATAATAAGTTGGAGCCGCAGTCAAAAGTCGTATTATTGTTATTGTTATTATTATCAGTAGTATTATGATTACTACACGTCCGGCGTTTGTTGGTCCTGTTCGTCATATTACATAATATTATGATATTGTTGTACATAACAGATCGAAAGCGGAACCCGGAGAACTTACTATTATAGACGAACACGCGTGGAACCTTGTTGCGTCCGAAATCGTGCGATCGAGTCAAAGCGAAAAAGTCCGGGGCCCGCTGTGAACATATTATTATTATTAAACCGTTATTATAACTAGGAGGCCGTAGGAGAAAATTTATTTTCCGCTGGCTCACATTTACTGATATCCTTATCCCAACCTTTAAAAATATCTTTTACACGGACAAAAACTACTGATCGTTATGCCGTTACTGCCGGCGGTATGAAAATATAAATAATATGTATTTTCTCGCAATTTCGGAGAGGGTTGGATTCTCTAATACCTCCCTTGCACACGTGCCTACCAATTGGCCGGCATGTACATGTCCCTCACATTCTGACTGTTGCGTATCTGTATACGAAATATGTGTGTAATGTGCGGAAACAATGATCGATACGACGTAAAGATGATATTACATCATGGTGTGTAGAAGCGCTGTTGAGGACAGGTTTAGGATTTCTAAGAGTCCGTGGTCAAAAACTGATCACCGGGACGAACTTCAGCGAGCCCGTTTAAAACGGAAATCGTATTCAAATATAGACACACGCATATTACAGACACCGTATATACCTATCGTGGTTGCACCGGAAACTTGTCTGAAACGGAATATTAGTAGACGTCGCAATGTAAATCATGGCTCAGGTTTCTAAACATAACACGTTAATATAATATCTTCGTTGCGTCCGTCTGTCCATCCATTAGTCATCAAAGTTACAATTATTAAAATTAAGATATTAAAGTATAGTACTTCATAATCATATGGTTAAGAAAAAAAAATCTAGGCAAAAATGTATCATGTCGTACCCAATTAATTTGCAAAATTTGTAATTTTATTTAATAAAGATATTTGATTTATTTATGTTTCTACACACAAATATATTATATAAATATAACAGTAACCAAATTTTTTTAATTCGTATACCTACGGAATCATGGTTTATTGTTAAAATATTTTATTTTTATTTAAAAAAAATAATCTATTAGTGTTATTTATATAGTTCGACATGTATACAAAGTAGGTACAATAAACATAAGACGTGATAAAGTGATTTACCCTGTTTACATTGAACACTTTAGTTAGAGGAACCCCCACTGATGATACTCCTTGGGGTATAACATTATATACTTTTGTAGGGATTAAGTGAAAACTTAATCCACTAGTCGTGGCAGCATTTTCTTAGGTATCGTTTAAAATACGTATATAGAAACCGGAAACCCGTAATTCGCTGAGTTGGTTTTCCGACAACTCGGTTTAGAATGTTTCGATCAAATAACTGAAACAAATAAAGCTCAACAACACTATGACTGTGTAATAAACATCGATAGATATTTCATCCAAAATGTGTGCATATGTACGACCTCGATTACAATGCATAGGCATTATTATATGTGCACCACGCTAACCTAACCACTGTGTAATAATACATAAAATGAAAATTGTATACTTGAAATTATATGACATCACGGTAACGCGGTGTTTAAAAATAATGAAAAAGTTTTTTATTTCCCTTGGTAAGTCGTTTGACGGTGATGACCGCGCGCGCCGCTCTCGAGTTCGTTATGGATTTTACGGTTCTGAAAAAAAAAAATATATATAAATAAAACACTCGACTTTGTGTGCGATATTCGGGTGCGTATATACATACGTAATGAACTGACCGAACGTACTGTGCTGAATGGACGGACCACACTTGGAGATATTATATTATAATGTGTGACAGAACCCGCTGCTTCAGTAGTCCGTATTAAATTTGCAAGCGATTTCGTTCTTGGTTATACAATATAATATTATTGTAATGATAATAATATATTATATTTGGCATTCATACACGTGTACACGCGTCAAACCTTTAATAATTTAATTATCCGAATTCTTTGTTTAAAAGGGTTATGTACTCTTTTTTCGGTTTTTTATTTGTTGTTTTTTTAATCATCGTCGTGTTCTTTCTAATTTACAATTAAAATTCATCAAAGCGTATAAATCTATGGATTTTTTATGCATATAAGTTAAACAAAACATTTGCATAAAACTACCTGAGGTTATGTACAACATATACATTATGTATTCACTTTATCTGGAAGCCATCTTAAATCGTATAATTCGCTCAGATCGAGCGATAGTCTACGATTTTTTTTTTTTTTTTAATGTAGCTAGGTACTTTTAGTGATCATTAAATTCAGCTGTGACTTTTTTTCACCGATTTTACATAAAATTATAAAGTTTACAACTACGTAACATTGTAATATTCAAAGAAATCAAAATGATCCTAGAAAATGTAATTTCTAGCATTCTAGGTATAATAATATAATAAATTAGTTTTCATAAAATTATTTTACTTCCTGCTATTCTAACAAATTGTAGTTTTTTTAAATTTCCAATTGAATTAAATTTATAACAATATTCAAACCTACTCAGAAGTAAGCGTTTTTAAACCTAAGGAACAAACAACATAAATATACATCGGGATTCGGAATATACCGTTGTTTTTATAAATTGATAATATTATTTTAATGTATTAATTGACTAATTATTTTCTCTGTTTATTATTTTCAAAATGTAATTAAATTAATACGTATTATGATGATAAGCATGCTGCAAACAAGTGGATAACAAATACCCTTTGGTATAATAGGTACATCGTACTTCTTGGAGCTGTAGTAATTTATTGATGACTTGTCAAAATGCAATTGACAAACAGTAGTGCTGTGTAAAATATATACATAAAAACAATATATAATATTTATAATACAGATTTAATTTAATAAGCAATTGATTTCAGAAATTATTTGATAAGGTATAGGGTATGGTTTAACTCTTCTTTTGTGTATATTTTTTTCAAAAATACAACAATAATAGTAATAATAATAACAAAACTAAAGATATATATAAAAATATTTTACATATGTTTTTAGTGAGAAATTTGAGCTTGAATTTCGCTTTGGAAAATCTGGTTGGAATTAAGTTGTTCTAATCTTCAAATTTGAATGAAGGTGTACATCCATAAGTCACGACCTATGAACTGATTTAATTTGTTTCATTCTTGAAAATATTTGTTTTGTAAATGCATAACAAGATAATATTATTAGAATACAATCGAGATTATTCGTAGATACTTTTATACTTGGTGGCCCGTCGATGAGAAAAAAGTTGGCCGCCACTGGTATACATTATACATACTATACAGAAGTGTATACTTACGTTATTTGTGTACAATTTAAGGAACAGTGTTTTTGAGAATACTTGCCGTTCACGTGAAACATGACCATTTGTAAAATATTTACCACGAATGTGCGTAGGCAATCAATCAATCAACCACGCGTGTTTCACGAGCAACTATATTAGTTAATAATTTATGACTTGCAGTACCTACCTGTTAAATGTTAATAATGTACAAACACGATTCCTAATTAAGCAATTCGAGTGTTGAACGAACACCACTACAGATGCTGTGATCTATTATGTTTCGGCATTGAAAAAATTGTACAAACTACAAGCTTTTGCGTTTATCTAAATAATAGTATAATACCCACCAATATATTTGAATAATGTATTATATGTGTATAATTTACTATCTGAATATTATTTGTCGCTGCCGGGTTAAAGTATAAAAAAGTTCATAAATAAGTAAGTTTGATAATATGTTCAAGTTCAACTTTAGCCCTGCATTATTGTATAATAATTACGATAGTAATGATACACATACGTAATAATTTTCAATTCCTTCAAAATGAACCAACTTGAAAAAGCTGAAACTGAAATGGAAATATTTTCCCGACTGCCTTAGGTTCTCAAATTGTCCCATTAATATATATGCCTTACCCGTATCAGCGAAATAGAGGAATTTCGTATTATAAGGATAGCCCCAGATCGAACCATAGCGAAAATCTAAATTTCTTGTTAGTCACGTGACGTACAATTTAAGCAGTCATTGAAATGTAACCATGAAGCAAACAGGATATATATGAAAATAACCCATCGCCAAATTTCAGCTTCATAAGTCAAATAGTTTTCGAGATTTCGAAATACCCCTCTTTTTATGTGTATATGTATTTATAGATAGATACACTCTATCCGCAGTAACGAACTGTAGTGACACGTTAAAATCACACACACAAACCGTTTTATTTTCAATTCATGGATCAAAATATATAAATGTATCAACGCATCATTAACGTTTTATGCGCCATACAATATATATTGTGTAAATATAAATTTAAGGAACGGAAATTGGAAAAAATTGAGTACGGCACTTCAAATAAATTCATATATTATTTTACCATATTCATGTATTTTTAGGAACATGTTTTAAGGTTTTCGTGCATATATAATTATGTTGCGTAAGTACTAATACATAATATCATCATGTCTAGTCTACAAATATTACACGTTATTTACATCAGTTCAAATTACAATATTATCCAAAACGTCGTTCTAAATTATAATAATACACTAACAGTAGGGTAATGCATAAACGTGTGGTATAGCCGTTGGTTAACTTAGAGCTAGTAAAGGAAAACACAAATATATTAACCAATCCAATAGATTTGTACAAGGATTGATTGCGTATAAAAGATAACGAAATGAAATACGTTTTCATCACTCGAATGTAAATAAAAAAAAAAACCACTTATTTCAATAATAGATATAATGACTGACATTGTGAGTGTGTGTTGAAGTGTTTCAATGTTATAGCATTCGTAAACTACGGCGACGGCGAAAAGTTCGATCGTTTTCTTTTAATTGTTGGTATTAATGGTATTAATACAAATCGCGGGATCTTCCGTCTCGTTCTTATATAATTATATTCTACAAGGGTATACTCCAGTTCAATACTTTGATTATTTTTAAACACATTCCACGTCTTCATTCTTCAATACAGCCGAATTATTATGTAATTATGTGAAAAAGTCTAAAAGTAAAAATACAATTTTCGTCCGGTCCGAACGACGAACGACAGTACGCACGATCAGGTATAATATTATTATAACACAATAGTTATTTGAAATCGTCACACTTTATTATACGTCTAGATTCGACCGATAATAAAAAAAAAAATAACTTGTTTAAAATCATAAATCGAAATAATTAATAGTCATAAAACCTGAAATGCTATTTTTATTGTATGTGATAATGAAAGAAGGCTTAAATTTCATTTAAAATAATAAATCGATTATTATCGATCAATAAATATTAATATTGTAAAATGTTTTTAATAAATAATACATATAAATCAGTAAGTTTTCTAATATTAATGAAAATTTGATCATAAAACGTAACAGCTTTTGAATTTATGATAAGTATAAAGCAAAAAGGAATTCGTAGACAGAAAAATATTCAATCGAATGTAAACACTTTTCAATAACACTTGAAAACACTTTTGAGCGCGAAAAGACTGAAAATGTTTTTTTTTTCTTTCATTTGTTCTTTTTTTATTATTGACGAAAAAAGCATATTTAAAATCTATACCTACCTGGTATGGTATAATAAGTAAGTCTGATGTAAGTAGATGTAGTAGATCTAGTAAGTAGATGACATGAAAAATAACATAAAATAATGTAACATTAATATTTAGTTAGAAAATCTCTCAGTAGTGCCACCTGACGAGAGTATTTGAATCTATTTGTTTATTTAATACGTTCGTATTGTTCAGATAGCTTTTACTAATTTTATTTATTTATTTATTCGTTCCGAGGGAAAAAAAAACAAACACAAAGTGATCGCATTTTCCCATAAACCAGATATAATGCATGTATGTTTTAAGGATTTACACATTTGATTTGTTTCAGCGAACCTTTCAACTACTGTGGAATCTACAAATTATTCACGATGACTTTTATCGGTCGCTTTGACAATTCAATACTTATAGTCAAAATATAATGTATATTTTTATTATTATCATACGTTTATTATTAGTATAATCGATTAGTGTTCACGAAATAATTACATTATTCATGATTTTAATAGTAAATCAAGAGTGTTTATGGTGTAGTATAGTTTACTAACTCTCAACGTCTAAAGTTTGGACGAGTAACTACAATATAATTATACTGGTCTATACCTATAATATATACCTAATGTTTGAACTTGTTAGACGGCTTTTATCAGTATGATATTAAAATAAATTAGTGCTCTACAGCTCGTGGTATTATTATATGTTTCAGAATACATGATAGGTATGAAATACAATAATTACAAAATTGAAAATATTATGTCTGAAAACTATAAAAAAAAATAGTCACTAAATTTAAGCAACTTTTTATTTTTTATTCCATATATTATTATTATTATTATTATTATTATTATTATTATTATTACTATTATTGTATCGACAATTAGCTTAAAGATGAAAGAAAAACGTCAATGATATTTCATTTAAATAAACAACATAGTTATAGTATAAACCATAATTACGTTGTTAATGGATTTGAAAAGTAATTATATATGTTCAAATGGCTGTTATAAACACTATTTTGTTTCTCGTAGTTATGAAATCTCAACGTTGTCATGTAATTATGTTGGCTATTATATTTTATATACAGTGAAAAGGTGGGTAATACTTTTCCAAATATTTAATGCAGTGAACATTGTAAAACTGCGGATGACCGACACAGGACGATTCTGTGATAAAAAAATAAAAATATAAATGCACGTATCCTAAATTAAAATTTACACCTGGTCTCCCGCGAGAGGATATTAATTATATTTTAATCCCAATAGATTTTTTTCTGACAATTTTAAACATATTTATACATACATGCATACATACATACGATACACTAAATTTTTTTCTAGACTTTTTTCAATCAATATCCTATTCCAATTCATTAGCCATCGTAATCCGCAGGAAAATTATTATTAGGGTATAATGAATTTAAAAAGCTTTTAAAATATGTAGCGTTGATTCCCTATAAGTACAAAATTAATTATTTCCACGTGACACTTGAATTTAAAAATAACCTACAACCTTGAACAATGCTTTTAAATGAACGATCATCCCCCGATTGAATTGAATTTATAGTTGAAAATTACCAAACAAATCACTTTCAATAAGTCTGAAGGGCTGCAAATCAAATTCTAAGCGATAGCTATTTACATCTCTCGACGGTATCGATAATAATCCGGAATACCAAAAATGAATCTGACACGCGGCGAAAAATAAACCATTAAAATGTAAATCCAACGATTCGACTGGGTGAATGAAAAATAAATATGTAATTTGTCATGCATGAAGAAAAAAATTCAAAACCAAAACAGCGTACGTTTTCTAAACGTCTCGCGGACAATGATGATTGTGCAGAGTCATTTTATTTTTTTTCATTACATTTTTCGTAAAATAATAAAACATGTCTACGAAAATTGCATAGGTACGAAAGACGTAGAACAAATTCACAATTCTTCGGAGGTTTTTTAGAGCGTGAGGAAATATGCATTAGTACAATATTGTTTTGTGTTCGGGTGGTTTTACACTCAAACGTATAATACAGGTGTATGTTGTGGTACTGCGATTGCTTAGAATCGTCTTTCGGCGTCACTATAGTTTCAGGATGGGTGATCGCAACTGTTGTATGGCAACAAATAATGTAGGTATAATCTATAACCCTACTACATAATCTACTGCCCTCTTTAATCTATGAAAGACCTACGACAGTACTCGCAGTATATATATATATATATATAAAAAAAACAAAAACAATAATTTACTCAACACATCATTATAGTAGACACATATTATAATATTTTTTTAACAGTGGGATCGTTAGTCTCCCCTTTGCTTGAATGGCTTGAAAAAATGAAAACAAGTATGCCAAACTATTATGCGGTGTCAATGAATCTGAAAACTAAAAGATGGATAGGTGAAGATGCGACAATTACGTTACAATATTTTGGAGAATAAACTTATTAATTTAAAGGACCGCAAATATGAATATATAGTATAAAATCGAAATATATTCGATGATTTAATGAATTAACACGAATCATTCTGTTATATCATGTATATATGAATAATAATAAAAAAAAAACATGAATCATAACTAACAGTAAGTATTCTAAATCGCTTTTGTCTTTGGTTTATAGATTTTGTCTTTTAATATCCTCGGGCACATCATAATATAGTTGTGTTGTGATGATTGCTAGTAGAGCAGTGTTGTGCGTATTATATCTAATAATAAATGACGTGAGTAGGATATAAGCGTAGTCGGATCAATTGATTTCACAAGGACCCGCCACTCGCGATGGTGGTTGTAATATTAACTATGCGTTTAGACTATATGCTCTACAGCTCGCGGTTAGGTTTGGATGGATGAACGTCGAGAAAAACTGCAACTCGATCGCAAGGAAACGAAAAAATAAAACGAACTGTCTTCACGCATGCACCTAACCATACGTGTAAGACAAAAAATGCTTTCGCGTGCGAGGGTGTTGTTATTATAATAGTAATAATTATTTCCATATTATTCTTGCGTGCTCTCAGAGTGGATAAACGTCTCGTTTTACTGTTACACAAAACAATTTACCGAAATATAACTGTAGACTCATTATTATTTCTATCTCGATAGTACTTTTTACTTTCGTTCAGAGACTTTTTCAAATTGCCAACAGAGCAGTTTTCGATTACATAATGTTATATCATTAGCCAACAACATTTTCCAAAGTGCCGATAATAATATAAAATGCACTGAAACATCGATTATCCCGTAACAAAATAGTTTATTATTTATGAGTTTAAAAGTTCGGAGGAGCGGAATTGGTGTGGAACAAAAAGTTGTGTTGCGGTATGTCCCAGTCACTATATTATGCACTTCTTAAAGGAATACGCAAACTTCAAATGAACATGCATATTATATCATATTATGAGAACAACGGGCTAATGGTGTTTTCGGTGAATTTTTCAGAAAACAAAAACGCGTAAGCTTAGTATAAAATATTTTAATATAACATAATATTGTAAAATGATCCGGGCAAAACACAATATAAACGGTGATCGCATCGCCATCGTCACAACAACAAGTTTCATATGGTAGAAAACCTATATTCCTCTCAAATTGAATGCAAACGATTACATGCGATGTTTAGTAGCTGTTTCCACGTAAGATTGTGTATCTGTATATTCTAAAACCGATATTGTATTGCGTATTGCACTGTGATATATGTCATAAGTCTACCACCACAAATGTATTCAATATGCATTCAATGTATTCAATCACCCTTAACGATAAAAGTAAATCAAGATCGCATGATACTCCACACGACAAAAAAATAATTGAATCACCGATTCGAAAGTTAAATTAAAATAATTAATAAAAATATAATACACAATATTATGTTTATCCTAAACGATATATATATATATATTATTTTATTATATTATATATATATATATATATATTATAGAATGGAAACAGTTTATTTTAAATGAAAACACAAATTAATATCCACTAATTCATGATGAATATTTATTACTTTTTAATCTTATATGATATAATAATATAAATATATAATATATATATATTACAATAATATTATTACTATTTGATAAAAAAAAAAAAATCGTCTGCTCCAATATAATTTATGCGAATCAATTTTTTTAAGATATAACTGCCAAATAGCGCTTATGCAACTATCACTACGTGACGGATATGGATTCTGAAGACATAAATTCGGACGATATAATATCGGCTTGGTGATTGTGAATGTGTTATTAATAACGTCTTCATTTCGAATGAAAAGCACGAAATGAAATTCCTCTATACCATATATAAACACAATTTAATAACTACCAATGCGAATACACATATGTGCTCTATACGGAAAATAACAAACATTTGTGTCAATATTATTACGTCGTGGTCCAACATTTTTGCGAATTATTTGAAAATAAAAACAATGTTATTGCTATCAAAACATCGTTGTTGAACTTTGTTGTTATTATTTTTTCATTGTACTTATACATAATATTCCTTTCTGTCCATCTATTGATCGTTCAAAAGATTCATTTCCCTTTTAGTCAACTCCCGCAGACTATACATAATTTACAAGTGTCATCAGTAATTAGAAATTCAAGGCATTATGTTGTTGACGTTTTAATTAATTATTTAGAAAAACTTGAAAGAAAAAAGCACTCAATTGATTCTAGGCGTATAAAAATAGAGCCCAACGGCCAACACAGTGTGAAGCAGAAATTGAATTAATTAATTTGTTTATAACAATACAGTTATCAAAGTTACGAAATGGATTGAAACAAATGAAAAAATCTACCTTATTTAAATATCAATGATGGCACTTAAGCCTAAACATTAAAACGCAGCTGATATGAGTAATCATTACGGCGGATCATTAAACATTTCGATTGCCTTCATCAAAATAAATGCTGCCGAAAGGGAAAACTTGACAGTTTTGAGAAATAAATTGGTTCGCTGCGATTTTATTTATTTTGGAATGAAAACTAATTAAAAGATTAATATTTAAACCGGAGTTGAATGCAACAACAATACTCGATGTGGAAAAAATAAACGAATAACAGACAAAAACGAACAAATTACCAAAACAGAATCACAGAATTTATAAGAATCGTTACGACCTGCAAGATGCGTCTTAAAGCAAAATATCTGACAAACTTTGCATAAATAACATAAAACGTGCATTGAAAGAGTGAATAGTGCTGCTCGTCTTGTCCTGATAGAATAATCGTATCCAAGCACTGGCTGTTAAATAAAAAATCTAATAATGCAATGCGGAAAGTATGCCGCTTTCCGGTGGTCTTTTAAATCCCACGAGATTTGCATGCGTCAATCCCTTAACACTATAAACACTGTTAACACAAAAGATAGAGAAAAAACATAATCCTACAGTATACTTGTTAGGAGTTTAGTATTCTTTGTTACGTTACAACGCATTGGTTGTATAAACCTTGATCGATGATTCATCACTCCAAAAACCAATTTCGAGTCAAAGTCAATATGGTAAAATTATTATAGGTACTTAAAAGAATTAGAAGCTTTAGATTTATAAACATATCGATAGGCTTACTTTAATATAAAAAATTTAAAATAAAATATGAGATTTTTCGATCGCTGTTCAAAGGAAAATCAAAGTTTTACGTTATCACGGAAAGATACATATTATATGAATGCATTGCCATAACTCTGCAGTAAATATTATTATCATTATTTAATTAATCGTATTATTTTATTTCTCAGTATTATTATTTGAGATATAAATTGGTAATCAATATTAAAGATACATGACTGGTACAGATTTTAAACAAGTATTTATCGTAAATATTGAAAAAAATATTAAAACAAATGCTTCAATTTTTATAAACACATAATATTGTAAATTTTTTTTATATAAACGAACTTAAAAAAATCATCAAAAACCATAACGAAAATTATACGTAAAGTATACAATACAGAACGTGCACTCTAGCAGTTAAATTCCACAACTATTTTAGAAGTGGTAAGCTTAGAGACATCGAAAGTGGGATGGTGGGGCAAAACGGTCAACAGTGTCGCTGCTCTCGTCGGGCACGAATGGTGTTGGGGTTACAGGAGAGGGTTAACAAAAAAGTTCCAAGTACGGTGAAAACACTTCCCTATAATCATTTTATACGTAAACCATGATTTAACCAACTTAAAATTAAAAAACGGGTGGGCTTCGCTTTGCTGTACAGTTGAGGGTGGAGTGCACCTCGTTCATAGGATAGGTCATTATTACAATGGATTTGTTTAATTTGAATGCAAAGATAGATATCATTGTATACGAATAACGATTCTGAACGGAGTTAATATGTTTGTCTAAAATGGGTATATAATAATGTAGTATTTTATATTTAAATTGAATTACAATGCAATTTCGTAAAAATTTAAATTTAAA
>JAIPRK010000365.1:216290-229988 GCA_025469195.1 Chaitophorus viminalis | reverse complement strand
GACTACAACTGAATCGTCAACAAGTTCTACTTCAACAACGGGGGATGTCGATTCTAGTGTTATAGCTAAGTCATTATTAAATATGCAAATCCAAGGATCAGATTCAACCGATTCACTGTCAAATACAATTACTGCTGACTCAATGACTTCAAGCTTGGAAGAGGATGTAACGCCAAATTCTGTGGATTCAGATACAACGTTAGGATCATTACTTTCATCTACTACACCAACAGAGAATGTCGATTCCAGTATTACAGATAGTGCATTAGGTATTACAACATACACAGGAAGTAATTCCATCAGTTCATATTCAATACCGTTTTCTACTACTGACAATGATGTATCTACAGACTCGTTATCCACTTCTTATTCCACTCTGAGTTCTTCATCTATGACTGGGGATATTATGTCTGACGCTCCGGGTATTTACAATGAAATTGGAGTTGATACATCCATTTTGTGTTCAACAGATTATAGTGAATCATTTACGAGCAATGTAGATGAAAACCAAGTCGTAACGGATTCTTTTATTTTCTCAAGTGATAATTCATTAAGTTCCTTATCTTCTACTAGTGTAGCAGACTCTTATGTAGACTTATCATCTGATAATAGTTTTGGTGACTCTTATTCTACTGATATTACAGTAATTAAGAATAGTCTACCCATGTTAGTTAGTCATGGAAAATAGAACGTTATCTCTAAAATATAAATCTATCCATAACTGTATATAGTTATGTTAGGATATATTTGTTATAATGCAAGCCAATGAGTTTGTTTTTGGTTATAACAATCTGCTTTGACATTACCTTTAGAAAAATGAGTGGGTTATTGGTATTTCCTTTCAAGGTTGCCACTGATCCTATGGTCTCATGTTCCAGTTTATCAAGGTTTTTATCACTGTTTTTAAGTACTAATTATTTGATAAAGTAAATAAAAATTGTTGATTTTTATACGTTATAAGGGAAACTTATTATGATTATTGTATTAAACTCAAAACTGCTATATAAATAGTAAATAGCTTACATTGTTTTAATGTTTTTATATTATTTGTTCTCTTATCGAAAATTGTAAATAGTGGTATTTATAGAATTATGATTGTCGTATTTGTTTCTATTAATTTTACAAATTTAGTATTGTAATATTGATTTATATTATTTATATTAATATTATTTTATATTAATATTATTTTGTTATATTCCTTTAAATAAATTAAGAACAAGTGATGATTTTCGATTATTATGGGTATGTATTGAATATGATGTGGAATACATATTTCATTTTTATATTGATGTTGTCGTTTTATATCATATATTAACATATTCTTCAATTATTCTATTGTTATATATTTTAGATGCCTTTATTTTATATAAAATATTTTTAATTTTTTAACCTAACCTAGTGTTGTTTTATGTTTTATTTTTTTTTCTTGAAATTTTGAAGTCAAGAGTTTTATATTATATAATATTTATCATAATAAATTAGTATCTTTATGTGGAATCATAAATGTTCTCTAGTTGCTTTGATATGTTGATAATTATGTACATATTGTTTATTGTATATTTTTCATCATTATTTTTTTTTTATTACGTGATTTTCCTTTTTTTAGTCATATGCAGAATATTTATTATTTAACATTGTATTTATTGTACATGCCTGTGTGTCTTAAAATAATTATTTTGATATTTTATGTGTTATTTTTAATTTTCTTGTGATCATATGTTTTAAATAAAATATTATAAATTTCAAAAATTGATTAATTACAATCAGTATGTCCAAATATTTTGATACTTCGTATATTACAATGTCAAAATAATAATTTGAACATGTTTGTATACCAATTTTGGTCAACTTTAATCTGTATATGTACTTATAAATAATTAAAATAATATTATTATACTTTTCTGTTGCATCTTCTTGGCATGTAACACTGTAAACATGTTAGTTTTGACATTTTATGTCTTGGCTTTGGCACACAGAATCGAAAACCGCCACGGAAAAACGTTACGCAAAAGCATAACAAATAAGCGTTATGGAAACGTTTTGATTATACCTGGTTTCCTGGTTATCCTTGGTTACATGGTTAACCCTGGTTACATGGTTATCCCTGGTTACATTTTTACTCCTGGTTACATGGTTATCCTTTGTTACATGGAAACATTGATTCATTTATATGTTTTTGGCTATATATGATTCAAATGCAATGGGAGAGTAATTGTGGGTGGAGGAGATAGTCGGAGATGAGTGACCTAGATGTGTGTGTGTTTTTGGATTGGTGTGTTTTACCTACCCTGGTAACCAGGAAACCAAGTAACCAGGGGTTAACAGGTAAACAGGTAACCAGGTAACCAGGGGTGACCAGGGAACCAGGAGTGACCTGATAACCAGAGATGACCAGGTGACCAGGGGTGACCAGGTAACCAGGGGTGACTAGGAAACTAGGCATAACCAGGTAACCAAGAGTGACCAGGTAATCAGGGATGACCAGGTAACCAGGGATGACCAGGTAACCAGGGATGACCAGGTAACCCGGGGTGACTAGGGAACCAGGGGTAACCAGGTAACCAGGAGTAATCAGGTATCTAGGGTAACCGTCACTAGGTTTTAGTGTCTATAAATAGGTGATTTATCGTCTGACTATTTCGGCCGTTGCTATAAGTCTTAAAGCCTACCGAGAACAGCATAATAGCAGTCGTGTCTTTATTTATTATCAATTACCCTATACACCTTATTATACACCAATTGTATATGATAGCAAAGACAGCAAAGACATAAATTGTGGTACTTTATTGCAGACTCGTTTTGAATATGATTTCCACCGTTCGTGTTGTGTCTTTACTTTGGCACACAGAATCGAAAACCATCACAATCGCAAAATTAGTGTCCGAAAACGCCCTGGTTACCCCTGGTTACATATTTACCACTAGTTAAATGGTTACCTGGATACATTGAATTTCATATAAATAAGGCAGAGCGATTCAGATGTACTTCTATTTTTATTTATAGACTTTAAACACCGTGTTTATAAAAGATTAATAAACTTACTTACAAATTACTAATTTATTCATTTATCTTGACGTTGAGATATTAGCCTTTGGGAAATAATTGTTTCGATACTTTTGAATGCTTTATAACAAACTAATGGAACCTCTATTTAAATTTATGTAAATGGAACCATTTTACCATACCTTCTATTTATAAGTATATTCACCAAGATGTGAGATATTTTTTATTTTTAATTAGGAGTTCTCCGATGTACTTATATTACTATTCTGGAGGGGAATGTTGTCTATTTCATACTTTGAGATGTTCATTTTTTGAATTTTTTAAAAGTTTTCTGAATAAAGGAGAAAAACAGTATAAATAATTGCAAACAATTTTATCCCGAATATCGAATTAAGATAAAACGACGGACTGACTAATTTATTCATGCAACAGTGGTGGTTTTAGTGGGTGAGCATAGGGATCACGTCCTCTTTCCCAAGATATTTTATTCTTTATTTTGTTAAATATTTTTATTGATTTAATAAAAAATCATTATTAATTTTCAATTTATACAAACAATTTACGGGAATCACTAGAATGCTAGATAATAAAATTGTTATCCACTAATATTTCTTATAGTTCATAAATTGTTAAATAGTTAGTTATTTTGAAGATATTATAGGATAGTGTTACTTCATTTTAATACAATTTTTCTGCTATTTACAGGTATAGTGCTGTAAGCTTATAACAAAAATATTCAGAAATAACTTAAAATAACTCAATTTTAATATTAATATGCCATGTGAAAATATATTGAAAAAATGTTTATAATTTGCTGTGTTTAATTTTAATTCAGCTTTTAGCTTTTACTTATATAAATTCCCTTTTTCTATTCATGCACACTAAATTAAAAACATGGTTATGTTCTTAAATGAGACAAGAGAGACTTGTTGGGCTTTATTGTATGTACAATGTAAATGGTGATTTTATATTTTTATGTTATCGATTGAAAATATAATTAATTAATCGCTTTGTGATTATAAAATATAAGATTTTAGATTTTATATCATTAATAATAATAACTAAGATAAATAAAAATACAACAGATGATAGTACTAAAAGAGTATTTTTCAAAAATCAAGTCTAAGGAATTCAGTTGGGATAAGAGTTATAAGAATGGAAAAATACTCGAGCGTAACTACTGAAGCTATAGGGGGAGAGTATGACATTGGATCAGCAGTTTTGTCATATTTTGTAAAGACTCATTAGTTAAGTAAGGATATTTCCAAATGTTTAACCCTAAAAAAGTTAAAAAGGATCAAAAATAAAGAAAAAATTGGCTTACCAGAACGACTAAAGCTTTAAGTATAAAATTAGTAGTTTCTTTTTATGTAGCAAAGATCCACTTGAAAATATCTTTCCAGATTCAACTCCTAACGGGCAAAAAGGAATAAAAATTGAAGTTGGAACTGCTAAAGCTATGAATATGACATTTTGGACAGTAGTTTCGTTTTATAATGTAGAGAACCACTACAATACTGCAGCGCATCTTGATTAATTACAACTTTTAACCCGTTGTTACTCTCATTCATGTAATGATAATACTGGCAAATTAAGCCCCGTACAACGCTTGGTGATGAATGCTTGTATAATATATTATATGTCATAGCCACTTAGTGAAAATGTCCATTCCACAAAATGGAAACAGTTTTTTCACACTCCGTGAAGTACGGAATATTTTTACGAAATGGCAATTTCACGTCATGTAATTTTTTTATAATATGGTCATTTATTTTGTTTATCATACACGATATTTTATACTTAGTTATCATAAATTATTAAAGTCAACTCCAATATCGACTTATTGATACTCGATATTCAAGTGTATAGTTTCTGAATAACACATCGCAGATACCATTGTATCTGTACGTTTTTTATGTGTTTTCAGTTATGTTCCTATCAATTTTGTTGAGAGCATACTATACTATACGCCAAGGAATAGATCAATATAGTATTTTAATGATTTTTACGGTGATAATATAGAAAGGATGGGTATAAATATTAACCAAAAAAATTTAAGTAATAATAAACTGATCATATGAAGGAAAAAATAATATCCATTACAAAAATAGTCCAATTTTTAAATAATTTTTGTATCATTATTTATATTTTTTCACGATCTGCTTTGGAGTATACGTAGTAGTATACCCCTATATTTTTAAAATAAAATAAATTATTGAGAATATACGGTATATATGTAGTATACCCTATGGGAATACCACTATGTGTTTCGTATACCAATATTTACGTTGTGATAAAATGAACCGTTTCAATCAAAATACGATAAATAGTAGTATATTAAATCCAATTTTTTCAAAATCAATAGTACATTAGTTTTAAGTATAAAAGATCAATACAGCAATATCATTCAGCCAATCTAGTAACTCATCTGACCTCGGAATTATACTTGACCAAGGAGTCTCGAACTTTTTTGGTCTTGAAATCTCTTTTAATTCTAAGTTCTGCGAAATACATAATATACATTGATTCCGCACTGGTGTTTTTATTTAATAGGTATACATATATTTTCGTAGTTGCATAAATAAACCAACAACTTAATAGGTATAATTGAGTATTGAACAAGAATGTTAGATGACAACTTACAAGTAATTTTCGATTTATCAACAGCATTTCTACGTGTGAGAAAAGTAAATTTAATTTAAATTTTATAAATTTGTCACAATAATTGGTCCATCATAAAATATTCATAGTTCTATAATTTTCATTTAATTTACAATTGTACCAATCAGCAGTCTTGTAAAAGATACTTTTAAAAAGTATTTAAAGATACTTTTATTTATTATATGCCTTACCTTTTTACCTTGACCTTATAGATAAACTTGATCATTAGTAAATTGATTTAATTTTTTATTTAAGCACTCTAGTTTTACTTAAATTAATTAGAATAAGAATGCAGCACTTTTGGTCCTTGGTGTATGTTGTAAGTACCATCAAATACTATAGATTGGACAACAATGTATCTAATGTATAACACACACTAAACAGTCATTAGTATTTTAAAATTTACTAATTTTATAAATGTGGCATAGTAGCTTTTGTTTTTTTATATCAAGAAAAACAGCTATATTTTTTTTAGATATTTTTTTTTTATTAGAATTTAGTACTTATTATTGATTAATAACGATAATTATTGAATTGAATATTAAAAAATATAATAAGACCCGTAGGTACGATACAAATAACCAGGGCCTAAAATTTTCAATTTTTCGTACTAAACATTATATTTTAATTAAACATTTATAACAAATGATGTACACAGATGATGAAGATTCTTCTAAAAATTGATTTTAACTATCAATTAGGTATAAAATAAACCAGAAATACAATATTTGTTTTTGTAATTGACTATTTTCATGATTTCAATAAAAAAAATTCATTTTAAACACATATTTTTTTATTTAGGTAGGTATACTTAATTATTTAAGAAATATTTTTTTTAAAGAAAAAAACTGTTATGAAAATTAAAAATATAAATGTCCTTATATATACTTATGTAATTTATTAATTAACTAATTAAATTATTAAAACGACACTTTATTATCTAGTAAATTTGTTTTTTCAAATACTCCTTCAAAATATCCCTGTAAAGTTGCTTCTTGATGTCTTTTAGAGTCAATATCTGCTGAATGAGGCTTTGCAGTGATTATACGAGCCTGTAATTAAAATAAAATATATAATAATTAATAACCGTATTATATCAATTTAATTTATTCATAATAAAATTAAATTTTAACTACCTACTTCTATTGTTTATAAATAAAATATTTTAATTTCTAACCACTGAAACGCTAAGTGACTTCCAGGCAGTGTTTTTCAATAACATTTTCAAAAGCATTTCAGAAATTGTTTGATTTTGTATAGTCTCAATGCTATTAGCTTCACGACATGATGCTACAAATTCATTTAATTCATAATCTAGACAAATAATTTTGTGGGAATTTTTTAACTCGGCATCAATAATTAAATCACTCAATTTAGCCAATGGTTTCAACATGAACCAATATGAATTATCCAAACGATCATTAAAGTATGTTAAGATATGTTCAATTGTATTATGGCGAATTGCGGTGAAACACTTATTTTCAGAAACATAATAATGATATTTTTCCTATTGTATGCTTGGTCTTTCTTTTTATCAAATAATTCTAGATCCATAAGTGTGATTGTATCTTAAGCTGAGTTTTATGAAGAACTTGTATAAACTAACTTATTTTTTAACAAGTCTTCCTAGCCACCAGGAAATATAGACAAATGAAGGTTTTCAATACTTTTTATTAAAATATTTCTTCTTTCTTCGATGTTAAATATTAAAATATCATCAGACTGTATCTGTTTTTGAAATCTTGAATAAAGTTAACCGAGGTCTGTTATAAAGCACAATAATTTTAAAGTATTTAGGTTAGTCAGCATTCTATAAAAACTATCAGCTTTGGCATCTTTTTCTTCAATAAGTTTGCTTTTAAAAAATTTGATTAACATTTTCCAATTTTTGAATGCACTAAGCCACTAACTAATAAATCATATGTGAATTTAGTCCATCAGATTTCAAAATGTTTTGGAAGATGTTTAACTGTAACATTTTCTTCTTCAGCAATTTTTTTAAGTTCTTTTGTCCTACATTAGACTGGTGAACGTATGTTGAAATTGAGGAACAAAGTTGTATAATGTTAAGCAATTATTTTATCACATTAGTAGTAAGTGACTCTCAAGTCAAAGCTGAACGATGAACTACGCACCACATTTTTAAAAGAGGAAGCTTTACAGATTTTTCTTTTCTATTTTCCTCAAATAATGCACATAGTCCTGATTTTTGTCCAACTTACACCGTCAGTCATAAAAGAGGATATCATATTCAACATCTCTTTCCAGTCAAATAATTCACTAATTGCAGACTTGATTGCATTAAAATGACCTTGTGCTCCTGAAGATGTACAAACATCTTAACTATCGTATGAAAATTATGAAAATCGAATATTTCAAAAATTCAAAACATTAATTATTTGCTACACACTTTTGAATTTCGTAGTACACATTTCACTTTTCGTACTACACACAATTTTAGGCCCTGTAAATAACGTTTTCAGTCTTTATACTATTAAGTTAATTCACACGCAGTGATACAGTATACACGTCAATACACAAAAAATGAAAAATGACAATTAATGTGAATGTCTAAATCATAATAGTTATAAATTGTTTAACACTTAATACTAACACAGTTACAATATTATTCAAACATATTCTGCGATAATGCGAAGACGGATTTCCAGGAATAGTCGAAAGCGGGTTGCGAGTATGGTATATAGGGTATAGATATAATATATTACCAATCGTCCTATCGACTATCCGTATGTTTTATTTTTATACGTACATAATTATTAGAGTAAAGGTATTTCCATTTTTATTAGGAAATCAACGAACTGTATTTGTTAATTTGTATTTCTCTATAAATATTACAATATACTAATATACCAACAGCTATATGAACAATCTACAAATAAAAATGTTAAATAAATTGTATTATTTTATTTAAATTTGGCGGCCTATTCATAATGTAAAACAAAAAAAGTATTTAAAAATAGTATTTGATTTCAAATACAAATACCTTCAAAAATAAATTCAAATACTGTGCGCAAGTACTTTTTTTCAGATGTATTTAGAATACGTATTCGAGTACTTGAAAAGTATTAGAATACTTTTACTCAAATACTTTACAAGACTGCCAATTAGTTATTTATAAATTCCTATACATCATTCTACTGCAGAGTGGCAAGAAATGTGTTTCAGTAATTGATAGTTAATAATACATAATTCTATGAAATAATCTAATAGATAATATTTATGATATTGAGTACAGTTGAAATCATACCAAAGACTTTATGCGAAATTAGAAAAAAATATTATACTGTAAAACATATTTCAAATTTACCGATGGATGTTAAATAAACTTTTTTGGATGATATATAAAATTGTTTTTATTTATCAGCTATATAATAGTCAGTATCTGATCCAGATGGTACTAAACACAACTGGTGTAGCAGTGATAAGAGGGAGTATAACATTTTTCGTTCTCAAAAATAACGGTTTTAAAATTGTTTTCATTGATTTGTTGTTTAATTTTTTTTTCAAAATATAGTGCATTATAAATGATCGGATTTGTTTACACGCATTCACCGCTGTCTATTTCATAATGTGTACTTGTGTATCTATGACGTACAGTTGTTCTAATTTTATTTATTATGTATGCGGTTTAGAAATAATACAAAATCAGAGTAATTATTGTTTTTTTTTACATGTATTTGAACATATGTTCATTGACGTCAATTAAAACGTATGCAAATACAAAAAAAGCAATATGATTTTTATTTTAAATTTAACTAAATGCGTTTTCAAACGAAATATTTATAAAATTCTTTTTATTGTTTTCTTCGATTGTGAAAAATTATGCTTTCATTAAATATTTATTGTATTTAAAGTGAAATGAAAAATATAATAATAATTAATCATAATAAATAATTATTCATATGTATCAGTATAATAAAGTATATTTCAGTGAAAACATTTTTGTGATATCATAATTTATTGAAAAATTAAGATACTTCTTTTCTGCATAAGAATGATATTGATTTCATACGTATCTATAGTTGGTGCACTAGCATTATTAGTGACAGTAAGTAATTGAAACTTAAATGGTTTTAACATAATATTTTATATTTTATACTTACGGTAATAACATGATTTAAGTAATTTTTTTTTTAAATAATCATGGTCTAATGTTATTTAAATTAGTTTAAAATTATTTTAGTTCTTTGGTTGTATATACTTATTATTAAAATAATTATTGTTTAACGCACTTGAATTTATTTTCTTATATTTATTAAAAACTATAACACTTCAGTAATATTCTAGATCATATAAAATGTAAACAATGTATGAAGAAAAGACATTTTGTTAAAAAATAGATTTAATAATACATTTCTTACATCCATCCATACAGTTTTTATATTCAATTTACATTAAAATAAAATATAAAGTAATACGATTTTTATTTTTTATTTATATTTTATTGTTTTTTTCATAAGGTCAAATATATTTATATACATATTTGGTGTATTGATTTTACAGTAGTGAGAATAATGTGTACTATCTTAACTTACCTTTTATCTTGCTTGAATATTGGTATAATTATTATAAAAATGATAAAAATTAAATAGGTTTCAGTTAAATTTAAGACACAATACTCTTATGTATACATACGAATATTACAAATTTATCCAAACGTAATATTTATTTAATAAATACGGTCATACGCCTTTGAATACATGCATACCCCGGTGGGGCCTGAAAGTTCACTCATGAACATTTTTTTACTGCAGTGTATCTACACGAAAAAAATGCTTGATAAGCTTCAAATTTTGAATCACAACCTAATAAATATAAAAATCAAATTAAATTTGCATATTTTTACATTATTAGAGGATTTAGACATACAACAATATTTTAAAGTTAAATTCAATTTTACTACATAGTTATGATTTTTTTTTTTTTAATTTTTCATCAGTGCCTAAATAATATTTTATAAACATTTTGGGCTTTAGTTTTGTCAAAATATGTATAAATTTTTTGAAAATAAATCTGCATGGAAGTAAATAATTAGATAAACTTCGAAATTATGAAAAGACAAATCATGTTTAAAATCATACATGTATATGATCTAAGAAGAGGTATATAGATGTGTATCAATGTTATTATCATTCCAAACCAAATATTCTCTATAAATTTTTATAATTTCTATAAATGGAATATTCTCTGATCTTTCTATCATCCCTTAAGAAGTTCCTCAAGGTGGCCATCTCAGCTCTCTACTATTCATACTCTTTGTTAACTTTTTACCCGATTTTCTTTTACATTCTAAAGTACTTTTATTTGCTGGCGACATCAAACTTTTCCTCAAAATTGACTATACTTCCGACTGCCTCTTCCAACTATCAGATCTCGATTCCTTCTCTGATTGGGCTAAACAGCTCAACCTTATTCTCAATACCAGCAAATGTCAGACAGTGTCCTTTACCCGCAAACATTCTCCCATCTCCCACACCTATTATCTGGAAGGCTCTCCAGTCAACCGCGTTTCCATTATCAAAGACCTTGGCATCTACTTCTCTCCTAGTCTTTCTTTTGAATTCCACATAAATAACATAATTGGCAGAGCTCTTAAAGTTTTAGGTTTTATTAAACGTAGCAAAGCCAATTTCACTTCTATCTCTTGTCTTCGTGTTTTTCATTTGTCCCTGGTTCGATCTATACTGGACTATGCAGTGATAGTTTGGCATCCCTATCTAGCCCGTGATGAGCTCCGAATTGAAAGAGTTTAAAACAGGTTCTTATCCTATGCTGCTTTTCTCCTAAAAATTGAACATCCTCCTCATGATTACTCACCTATTCATTCCGTCCTCCGACTTCCATCCTTAGCCTCCCGCCGTATTGACGCAGACATTTCCTTTATTAAATCCTTTCTTAATGGCTCCATTGATTCACCTGATCTCCTATCTAAAATATCCTTCAGAGTCCCCACCCACAATACCAGAATCCACTCCCTATTCCAAATACCACTCCATCATACCTCATATGGCCAAAATCATCCGCTGCATAGAATGTTAAAGCGTCTAAATGAGTTTAGTCTTCATCACTATTTCTATGATTAAAAAATACTCATTATTTATAGTTATAATCTTTACTTACTTTCATTTTCTGTTGTTGTTTATGTATGCTTCAAATCACATTCTTATTATTTGTATGTAAAACTAAATTGTATATAAAATATTGCCTGCTTAGGCGATATAAAATAAATAAATAAATAAATATGACTTCTGCATTGGCAGAAGATATTAATTGTCTGAGTGGCTTATTAAGCATGTAATTAGAGTTGTAATGTGAAACATAAAAGGGAGCAGTAGACTTCTCTTGTCATGACGTTAGGAAATTTCTTATTGTGTATTTTTTTCCATGTTGGTTTTATTATAAAGAACTATTATATGTGATTCATTTTAATTTAATTAAAATGATTGATTCTAGAATAAAATAATTCAATGGAATCCTAATGAACAATACGTATTTATTATTACTAATTAAATATTTACTGTTTGTAATCGTAAAATGTCAACGTTTTTAAATTAATATAAAAATAATATTCAAAATATAATTAAATTATAAATGCATATTAAATTTCATGTCATAATAAAAAAATTTAAATTAAAAACTATCTTTATTTTTTTGAACTGTATTTTAAAAACTATAACTAATTTTTTTTATTGATTTCAGCATTCGGGTAGCCAACAAACTTCGAATGATAATGATTTATCTTTATCTGTTTCAATCGATCAAAAAAATCAATATGCATATCAGAATTCTATTCAAAGTAGTACAACAGATTATGATCAATCAGCTTCAATGTCACCAATTAATGATAACACGTTATTCAATACTGACCAATCGATATCTGGGCAAAATACTATTACACAAATGCAATCAAGTAGTGCCGCATATTCCCAAACAGACATATCCATAGATGCATCTACCAATGATTCACAAGGGCCGAATACATCTCCATTATGGGATAGTCAAACATTGCCAAGCAGTGGTACATATGATTTGTCAGAAAATAATGATCTCAATCAATTTCAACTTGATTCAACGAGCTCACAGGATACTAGCTCTTCTCAGCAATCTGCGAATTTAAGTCCAACAAATACTTATTCATACACTGACTTAAATAGTTTAAATTCACCAGGATCTAATCAAGGTACTGACACTTCAAATAATGGATATGGAAATCAAAACACTGGTATAAGGAATCCTAATGGATACATGTACCCACCCACTGATACTACAGCTGGAACAAGTGGCATAAACACAGATTCATCATCTTTAGACAGTCCAAATGGTATGTTTGGGTATCTACCATCCACTGGCTCACAAGATACGGGATCTCCTCAGCAATCTCAAAATTCAAGTCCAAAAAATACTAATTCATATACTGATTTAAATAGTTCTAATTCACCAGGATCTAATAAAGGTACTGACACTTCAAATAATGGATACGGAAATCAAAACACTGGTATAATGAATCCTAATGGATACATGTACCCACCCACTGACACTACAGCTGGAACTAGTGGCATAAACACAGATTCATCATCTTTAGACAGTCCAAATGGTATGTTTGGGTATCTACCAACCACTGGCTCACAGAATACGGGCTCTCCTCAGCAATTTCAAAATTCAAGTCCAAAAAATACTAATTCATATACTGATTTAAATAGTTCAAATTCACCAGGATCTAATCAAGGTACTGACACTTCAAATAATGGATACGGAAATCAAAACACTGGTATAATGAATCCTAATGGATACATGTACCCACCCACTGACACTACAGCTGGAACTAGTGGCATAAACACAGATTCATCATCTTTAGACAGTCCAAATGGTATGTTTGGGTATCTACTAACCACTGGCTCACAGAATACGGGCTCTCCTCAGCAATCTCCAAATTCAAGTCCAACAAATACTAATTCATATACTGATTTAAATAGTTCTAATTCACCAGGATCTAATCAAGGTATTGACACTTCA
>JAIPRK010000365.1:193591-216190 GCA_025469195.1 Chaitophorus viminalis | reverse complement strand
TGAATCCTAATGGATACATGTACCCACCCACTGATACTACAGCTGGAACTAGTGGCATAAACACAGATTCATCATCTTTAGACAGTCCAAATGGTATGTCTGGGTATCTACCAACCACTGGCTCACAGAATACGGGCTCTCCTCAGCAATCTCCAAATTCAAGTCCAACAAATACTAATTCATATACTGATTTAAATAGTTCTAATTCACCAGGATCTAATCAAGGTATTGACACTTCAAATAATGGATACGGAAATCAAAACACTGGTATAATGAATCCTAATGGATACATGTACCCACCCACTGATACTACAGCTGGAACTAGTGGCATAAACACAGATTCATCATCTTTAGACAGTCCAAATGGTATGTTTGGGTATCTACCAACCACTGGCTCACAGAATACGGGCTCTTCTCAGCAATCTCCAAATTCAAGTCCAACAAATACTAATTCATATACTGATTTAAATAGTTCTAATTCACCAGGATCTAACCAAGGTATTGACAATTCAAATAATGGATACGGAAATCAAAATACTGTTATAATGAATCCTAAGGTGTACATATACCCACCCACTGATACTACAGCTGCAACTAGTGGCATAAACTCAGATTCATCACCTTTAGATAGTTATTATGGTATGTTTGGGTTACAAACCACTGGTTCACAGGATATTGGATCTCCTCAGCAATCTCCAAATTCAAGTCCAACAGATACTTATTCATACACTGATTTAAATAGTTTAAATTCACCAGGATCTAATCAAGATACTGACAATTCAAATAATAGACACGGAATTCAAAATATTGTTATAATGAATCCTAATGGATACATATACCCACCCACTGATACTACAGCTGTAACAAGTGGCATAAACTCAGATTCATCACCTTTAGATAGTTTTTATGGTATGTTTGGGTTACAAATCACTGGCTCACAGGATACTGGCACTCCTCAGCAATCTCCAAATTCAAGTCCAACAAATACTTATTCATACACTAATTTAAATAGTTTAAATTCACCAGGATCTAACCAAGGTACTGACAATTCAAATAATGGATACGGAAATCAAAACATTGGTATAATGAATCCTAATGGATACATATATCCACCCATTGGGAATACGGATGGAGCAAGTGACATAAGCTCAAATTCATTACCTTTAGATGGTTTTTATGGTATGATTGGGTATTCACCACCAACTGGCTCTGCAGAAAGTGCAAGTTATGGAAATCCGATGGATATGCAAGATCTGGATAGTTCTTCGCGATCGTCATTTGATAACGGTAATAATGGCCAAGATAGTAATGCAGATGATTATTATCAAAGTTTTGTACAGAATTCACAAAATAATGATTACGGGAACAATGGTGAGTTTAAAATAAGCAATTATCAGATAAATGGCTATTTTGATGGTAATAATTATATGAATGTAGAACCAGATTCAACGGATTTGACTACAAACTTTGGCAACGGAAAAGTGTATTATAATAATGGAGTTTACCCAGATACGACCAATAATGATTATAGCCTTAGTGATGTCATTCCATTAGAGTTTTCCTATAATTTATTTATGGGAAATGGAAATACTCAGTCTAGTAATACAAACCCTAATGATTTTATATATGATCAGTCAATGAATAATAATGAAATGGGTAGCTTAGGTAGTGGTTATTCTAGTGATCAAAATGTCCAATCAAATAATGGTTTTTATGATATGGAAAATACAAATAATGATAACAGTAATAGTTACAATAGTTTAATAAATAACGTGAATATATTAAATGCTATGATGTATACGAAAGATGGTCCCGATGGTCCTTATGAAACACCAATATTGATGAATTCAGGTTATCAAGGTTATGGCGAAAATAATCAACAAATAGATAATACACAAATGAATGGATATGGAGGTTCTGCCCCACCCGGTACTAATCAACAAGGTGATTTGTCTGTTTATCAAATTTCTATTAGTTCTTTGACAATAGATGGTCAAATTCCTCCTAGCCAGGAATCTAGTTCAAATGAAAGTTATCCACCAGATAATGTGCAATATGTGTATGCGGCCGACGGCTCCGTGATTGGGATGATTTATTTCTATACCAATGATAGTAATGAATCTGATGATAGTTTTAGTGATGAGATTGAAGATGATTTGGATCAACTCGGAGACGATATATCAAATGTAGCTAGTAATGCAATGAATAAAACAGCCAATGCGTTTAAAGATGGTTACCAAACAACGAAAAATGCTGCTAATGTAGTGGCGAATTATACAGCAGGTATTGCACATGATGTATACGATGGTACAAAAGACGCTGCAAATTATGTCAAAGACGGTGTTTTAAATGCGTTGAATACAACAAACGAAGCGTTAAAAGATGGCTACCAAACAACGAAAAATGCTGCGGGTGTAGCGGTGAATTATACAGCACTTGTAGCAGATGATTTATACGATGGTACGAGAAACGCTGCAGTTGATATCAAAGACGGTGTTTCGAATGCATATGATGATACGAAAAACTTTGGAAACGATGCAGAGAATGATACTCCTGAAGCTGTAGGTAACATCCAGAATGGTGCTTCAGCCGTTCAGGATAACGTTGGTGGGGCTGTAAACGGTGTCGCGAACGGCGCCGTTAATGTCGCGAACGGCGCAGTTAATGTCGCGAACGGCGCTGCGAACGGTGCCGTTGATGTCGCGAACGGCGCTGCGAACGGCGCCGTTGATGTTGCGAACGGCGCTGCGAACGGCGCCGTTGATGTCGCGAACGGCGCAGTTGATGTTGCGAACGGCGCTGCGAACAGCGTCGCGAACATATAAGATGCAACTCAAACAGCTGGAAACAACATGTAAGATTTTGCCAGACATTAACTAAAATGCAGTTGGTTTTTGAGCATAACTACATTAGACTTGGACTAATTTAAATGTACTTTACTATTTTTACCATGGGAAATTTCCATGCGCACTAACATAAATACAATAAATTTTAAAGTATAGGTATATGTATTATGTACTCATTATTATTATTTGATTGTAGTAATTATAAACGTACTTACACCGTACCTGTACCCAGTTGGAAAATGTGCGGGTAATATCATTGTTATCCACTAGAAATATTTAGTCAAGTACTTCAAACAATTGTCAAAACTTTCATCAAGCAGAAATTGTAGTCCTCAAAATTTATGATCGTGCATCAAAGATATAAAATAATTATAAACCTACAGATTTCAATAAGCTATTTAGTTCGCAATAAATTCAGAAAACATTTGATGCAAAGCCGTAAATATTTCCTAAAGTCATTTTTGTAACTGTTTCAACATTAGACTTTATTCCTTTATGAGTATGAGAAAATATAGATGGAAGAATTAGGTAATATATTAATGATAACGCTACTCAGGATAAAATATTAACATAATAATAATATCTTAAGGCGGTTATTATTTTCTTAAATTTAAATTTACGAACTATTCAAAAAATGTGAAAAATATTATTTTATGTCACATAATGTTGGTGGTTGATACATCTACAAACTATGATTAATAATAAAAAAAAAAGATTAAAAAAATTAAATTATTTAAAAAAAATCTGCATTAAAAATATTATTACAACAAATTATTAATACAACATCAATAATTTAACATATGAATAAATTTGTTTTTTAATTGTAATAATTATTAGCTTATACTGTTGGTGTATATTATGTAATTTTATATATTTTTAGAGTGATTTTTAAATATGTATATGTACCTTTTTGAAATTAGCGACCTCTATTCTTAAAATTATATAAAAGTTAAATGAATTTAGTTTCAATGTATAATTTAACTAGTATATATGCTCGTAAAATCATTAGACTTATTTTATTTTTGATTGTATTTGTAATCGTTTTAAAGTTAGAAACAGTTTTTTCTGATTTAATTATTAACGTATATTAATACTTACTTGTATTGAAACTAGTTTAAAATTAAATTTGTATTTAATTTTTGTATAACATCAAATTATACATTTTTGTACATCGTGTAATTATATTCCGGTATTTATAATTAATTTTAATTATATATGTTACAGTAAATGATGTTAAACATCAAAATAACGTTATTTTCTAGTAAATAACAATAATTACCAAACAAACTAGTGATTATCGTGGTTTATTAATTTTTTGGTTTGATTATCGATAATTTCTACATCGATGGAAAATGTTGTTATATAATGTTATCTTAATGGTATTAAATACTAGATAGTATAAGCTTAGTGGGGCTTAATAGTGTAGGGCTTTATTGTAAATATAATAATTATTATGGATAATATTTTGTCAGTCTTTCACGGCACGCATCGGATCGACATCGCCATAATATCGTCATATTATTTTTGTATGTTAAATCATTGTGTTAATTTTCTTTGAGCTGTATTAAAATTCAATATGGATGAATTCGAAATGGAAAACAAATTTAACAACATTATATCTGATTTAGTTAAAAAAAAAAACGTAGCGATAATAACTCATTTCTAACCATTGATGAGTACAATATTCGTATTGAACAATTAAAACATTCAAAATTTGTGTTGAAAACGCTAGGAGAAAAATTCTATGAAATATCGAATGGTACGTAAATATGATATTTTAACAATAAACAATAAAGGGCGTCTTATTAAACCTTTAAATGACGATACTATACTCTATTACGTTACAATTGACGAGTTGTTCAATATTTTGCATTCGACTCATTCTACTATTGGCCATGGCGGAAGATGTAGAATGGGTTCTGAATTAAAATCAAAATATTGCAATATCACGAATGAAACTATTATGGCATATTTAAATCTATGCACACATTGTCAAAAAAAGTCGTCAAATCCTAAAAGAGGCTTAGTTTCAAAACCTATTTTACATTCCACTTTCAATTTAAGAGCTCAAATCGATTTAATTGATATGCAATCACAAAATATTAATGGATTTCGCTTCATTTTAAATTATCAAGACCATCTTACGAAATCGTGTTACTTAGAGCTTTATCAAGTAAACGTGCGGAAGAGATCGCACACAATTTGTTGGATATTTATACAACTTTCGGGGCACCAGCCATTCTACATTCTGACAATGGCCAAGAATTTGTTAATTCAATAATTATTGAGCTCTATTCCATGTGGCAAGATGTAAAAATAGTACTTATGGGTACACAAGACTATCAAATATATCTCTGTAAGATGAAGTGTAAAACAAATAAATGCACCTGTTGAGTAGTTGGGAAATGATGCAATTCGAAAGTCACAGTTAATTATCATGTGAAAATAAATATTAATATGAAAATGTAAATATAAATATAAATAACATGATTAACTAATATTGTTTGGAATTATCGTAAATCCTTAGTAATTAACGTTATAAAGCTTGTAAAGTATTCATTATTATCTATTAACGTTAATTGCTAGTTAATAACGTCAATATAAATTTAACATCTTTTACTGTAACATATATATATATATATATATATATTTACATCATTTTATTTAAAATACAAATAAGGTCATAAAATATGATTTATTTTGGAAAAAAAATAGTATTTTATTACAATAAGAATCCTAAAGAAACCCATAGATAGTGTTGGTATAATTATTTTTGTCATTATATTTTGAAAAAGGATCACGTTATATATTAATTATTATACAATTATATGTATATCTAATGCTGAAAGACTCTTGTACCCAAAATTAAATCATATCATACTAATAATTTTATTTTGAATTTATATTGTTATGCTTATTACAGTTTTATACATTTAAAAATTTCATTTGAAATTTATTTCATATTATTATGTCATAATTCAACAAAATATCAATGAAAACTTTTATCGAGTTTCGAGAATATACCGATTTTAGTATAAAATTACTAAATATAGTATCTACCATAACATTAAAAATATCTAATAAGGTAGATTTTAATCATATCAAATGTAATTTATGTTTTAAATATTATAAAAGGTGATAGGCGATAAAAGCAGGGAATGCTTGTCGCTTGACGAACACAATATTAATTAATGCGATTATACAGTTAGGCCTTATAAAAAGCGTTTAGCCTCTAATTTTGTAACATTTATGTTCATAAATATCTTTACTAAAGGTCCGAGGAACACTTAGCACTGGCATGATCGAATGCTTTAACCGTCCGTTGTATAGTGTACCTACACCATGTTATTTCGTCTCAAAATGTCGTTTAGCTCTTTTCACTGTTTTGTCAGTCGACATACAATAGTTGAAATATTTTGCAGCATTAACTTGAACCGAAGAAGGTTTTGTATATTTTAGCGTATATTAAATATACATACACATTAATATGCATAATCAATAAATATAATGATATGTCAATAAAAACACACAAATCACTTCTCAAGAATTATTAAAATGTATAATAAACAATAATTTATAATGTTTATATTATCTTTATGTAACATTATGTCATAATATACAGTCATATTGAACACAGAAGTTTTAGTTAATTAAGTAAACAATACGTCCTAAACATTTTTCTGCAAACAAAATCACTGCAGAGAACTTTGCTAAAAAACCAACAGAATTTACACGAACGTAAAAATGTTGTTTAGCACCCTCAAATCTTAAACCAGCACATAACAGCCCCGATAATGTTGTGCATTTATGTGTAAAAGGTTATGCAAGGTTATGACAAGTCATAATGTCATTAACACCGTCAATATCTTATTGGGAAATTATCATTTTTGAACTTGGTTTTTGCCGGTAGTGATTAGTATATAAAATTTTTATTACATAAAATTCCAATCAGATGACACCTATTTAAATAATTTTCCAATAATTTCATGATTATAACTTAAAATTAGAAATATAAATAAATGTTTTTTTCTAATATTAGTATAATTATACTGTCAATATCATAACACATGTTATACAGCACAGGCTGTAAAATTAACGTATACGTCGCCACACTGTTACTTATAGGAGAAAAACAGTGAGTTAGGGTATAAGGTTTATGCTAGATTAAGTTGGCCAACACGAGAACTGCAGATAGCTCCAGTGACACACTTCATTAGTTTTTTTTTTTTTAATAAACGCATTATTTTTATGCCTGAAAATTTTTTTTATCTTTTCCGACATTCATAGAGAGGCGATTTGATTAAGAATGTTTTGAAAAAAGTTAATTCATCTTCCAGGCATTTTCTACTGAAATAACCTATAAACTGTCTAATCATGTTTGCATGACGTTTGTGAACATGACATATAATATAATGTAAATAATCACCGAGCTACGAATACCATCGTGGAGGAGAAGAACCATGGACGGAAAATGTAATTATTTTGAAAACTATTATATCGTCCCGAATTTAGCGGTGGTGGCTTTTAATCCGTTCTGGTTATGTTCATTTAAATCGCTTGCATGTGTTTCTGATCTCGATTGGAAACGGTCGATAAACCTAAAGCAGAATAACCAATCATCCAGGAAGATCACAGCGGACAAATACGACAACGTGCACGAATTCATATTGTTGTCATTCCACGGTCAAGTAATAGCGTTGCGTAAAAAGTCCGTTCCAGACGGAATACGAGATGACAACGTAATGCGATTAATTGAATTGAAAAAAAAAAAAAAAAAACGCGAGTGAAATGTAAAATCCATCCATGGGCGCGATCTGCAATAGTGTTTTATATACACAACAATAAACGATTCGGTGTCGTGTACGTGTGCGCGCGTGCATCGAGCAAACGAATTTAAACGGATTTATACGCGATTAGAGGGAGCGCATTACGGGCGCGAGTAAAGACCGATATTATAACCGTAATTATACGCGGTGCGAGGGGTATTGTAGAAGAAAGAGAAAATAATGTTTACCTAAAAATTAAAGAATACATATATCGGTAGGTATATTATATTATTGTATTGGTGCGTGCGGACGGAGGGGAAGACGCCTGAGGAAATAAAAATATAAGAAGCAATAACGATGGACTTTACATCATATCGCCGTGAATGCGCGGCAAATCGAGTTGCAAAGTTTTCCAAAAATAACGGTCCGTCGGACTATTCTTGTTTAACCGGATTAGCGTCAAACCACCGTCGCCGCCGCGGCCGTGTGTAGGTATGTGTGGGCGCTCGAGGGTGAGTGTGTCAGAGTGTGTGCGCGCGTGTGTGTGCGTGCTGGAAAGACGGGAGAGATTTACGCTTGCGTGCGTGCGGTCCGCAACAGTGTGCGTGCGCGGGCGCTTGCGCGGGTGTGTGTGTATGTGTGTGTGTGTGTGTGTGTGTGTGTGTGTGTGTGTGTGTGTGTGTGTGTGTGTGTGTTTGTGTGTGTTTCGGGAAATGCGTTTTTCCTTCGCGGTCGGCAAATCAACGTGCCAGTTTTCCGCCGACGTCGGTCCCGTCCGCACGCGTCCGACCCTGCCCCGATCCCGATCACCCGCGAAACACCAACCGCCGTGCGCGTCCTTAATTTAGTCATAACATTGAGCCAACCGCGGGGCGATCCTGTGTCCTGTCCTGTGTCGCCGACCACCGTGCTGTCCGTCTCCGTATTCCCGGTCGTCCGCGCGCCCGCAACGATGGCACCACTATTCGTCGTCGCCGTCGCCGTCGCCGCAGTCACTTGTACGCTTGCCGTGCTCGTCGCCGCCTCCGATCCGGCGGCGGCGTTCGAACAACCCGACAAATCAGGTACGTGTCGAATCGTCGCCCAGTTTGTTTCCAGGTTTTATAATTTTAATACAGTTTTAAAAAATAAAAATCCTAAATTGTGGTTACATTTTTTTTTTTTTTTTACGACGAGATATAAAAAACAGAATCCATGGTAATTGTAGTATTATTGTTTCACTGCCACGAAAACAATTTCTGCGAGTGGTCTTTACCAGTAGGTATACACTTGCGGTTAGACCATACCACGCGCGGTTATTATAGTAAACGGTGATTCGCTCGTTCATCTCAGTATGTAGTTATAAATGTTATAATGTGTTATAACAGCTAACTACATGTTGTTAGCTAGCTTTGCATAGGTGAATGTCCAGGCTTTGAGCGGGGAGGTTGTTCGAGAACCTGATCTTGCCATCCGTAAATATGTTACAGTTCGAGCCATCGAGTAGAACAGAAGTTCATTTTAAGATTTTCCTCCGAAATATTTATATCCACATGGTTTCACTTTTCAAAATAAACACAAGACTTATTTATGACCTATTATGAATTATAATTTTAAAACACGTTGTAAATTTTAGTACCTACTATATTACTGTAATATTATAAATGTATTACAATAGAATATAAATTTCTTGGAATCTATATAATTCTAAAAATTGTTCGTGACCCACCAAAAGTTGAATCATGACCCACCAGTGGGTCACGACCCACAGTTTGAGAAACACTGGAGTAGAACATTAGCTTTTTTTTTTTATCCGTTTTTTTTACGATTATAAACGTTTTCGGGTGACGAGGGTGTCGAGCTCCAGGACTTGGGGTCCGAAGGTAGGGGTCTATTGCTCTATAGTATACAGACCGATACAAATACCGATTTAAAGTCCATCACGATTACTCGCGCGTCCATCGATGCCGTAGTATGGAGGAGAGGGGAAATGTTTAACGTATATTCTGCTGCACAAAGAGACGATCGCTGTAAAAACAGACTAGTTCTTATTGTTATCGCTCATCACAATAGTGTAACGATGTTTGAAACGATGAAGAGCAATAATTGTACAATCTAGTAGTATTACACCTATAACTCTGTGGTAAAAATTACCGATTTTTACTCATCGTACTTAGCTTAAGAGTGCAGACCTATCACATTATTGCATTTTAGAGAACGCTAAAGATTGGAGGGGGGAAGTATGATAATATTTGTTGAGAAATAATCAAATTTACAAATTTCTGTTTACGTAATACCATTCGTAGTGTAGTGTGTATAAGAGCTGCAACTATAGTACCGTAATAACTGGATCCAATCGATAAGATGAACCAATGATATATCACTATGGAGGTGAGAAATTAAACACCATTTTTTTGAAATGTCAGATAAATAAAAATATTAAACTTGAAGACCGTTGGTTGCTGTTGTGAATAGCTGTGAAGTATAAGTTCACAAGAATTAACTGTTATATTTTGACCTACCAAAAAAAAAAAAAATAAAAAATGGAAAAATTATGAGCTTTAACCGAAAAATTAGAAATTACCATACGAAAAAAAACTCTGGTTACGATACCAATGGTTATGCGTATTCCGCGTGACACTATGTCATTCCCTATTAGACGTGTAACAGCATCGTTAAAGTATAGGCAAATGAGGGTTTTTTTTTAAATAATTTGTGTAAATAAATAGTTATACATACACCTATTAAAGGTAAATGTCAAATGATAATCATTGTGTAATATGTAAAATGATAAGACCAACATGTACACAAAACCTTATTTTTGTTGTTCATTTTTTATTTCAAATAATATATGCTAATAATATCACTAATTGCTACCATATGGATTTTCCGTATTATATTACATTATAAATATTATTTTTCTCATGTCGAAAGATCTCAAAACTTAACTTTTTTTACCTATTTTTATAATGAATTTGATTTAATAACAATTTTATTTTACATTATAAATCATTAATATTTATTTATAATTTTAATAATTTCTAAAACGGTAGATAATAATAATGTATATCTATTATAGACTACAATTTATATTAAATTTATTATTATATCAACATATTATAACTATTTTCACATAACATTCAAACCATTTATTTTTGAATTAATTTTATATACGGTGATTTATTTTTAAAGAAATATAATGAAATAACTATTTTCATGTTCAAAATTCAAACTGCAGTGGTATAAATATAAATTATTGAAAGCTTTGACTTTATTTGTGCGCATGGTTTGTAATTTTTTTTGAAATGAAGGTATTTACTACACGGAAATAGCTTTATGTATGAATTGTTTGTACTATTTTGTACTCGTACAAAAGTAATATACACTAGATAAACAACTTGAAAAACGTCAAAACGATACGTATTTGTTTTATATTTTTCCATGTTTATCAAATACAATGTATTCACATCTTATTCAATTAATTAATCAATTAATAAAATTTTATTTTACTACTACATATTATGGCTTATACTTGATTATAAATGTAATACTTTCTAGGAGAATAAATTATAATTTTCAATTTTAGTTTTTTGAATGAAATCTATTATATTATTTACTGTAGTATAATTTATATCTAATACATTTACACGTAAATAGAGTGCAAATATTGCATTATCTCAGCTAGGTTATATTACAATAACAATTATGAAACCGTTTTTAAAATGTTTGATATACCTACATTTTTTGGAAATAAGAATGTGCATCGTTATAGCATTGAATATTGATAATAATATTACAATATTATAGTATAATTGTAATATTTTTAATCAATGGTTATAGTTTATAACTGTTCATGATATATGAATATCAAAGAATTTTGTTTCGTATAAATGGAAATGAAATTTATTTTTCATTTATGATGTAGACATCAGTTCAATTATAAACATAAACAGTCTTGAAAAATTGTATATAGCCCGTCATATTGATTGACCGTTTATATTATATTGTTATAAACGCCCTGAACCTGAGTAGGTACATTGCATCAAAAAAAAAAAAAAGGTCGCAATCATATACCATGCAAATTGCAGCCCAGATATATTTTATATGTATGTAAATTGCAGCGCGGGTATTTTTCGAATATACATGAATTTCGTCCAAGGATTTCTTGGCACGGAATGATCTACGGAATTGACAGCGGTTTTGAAAAAATTTCAAACTTGTTGTAAACTTGAATACTAGACGAGATGGTCTGGACTCACACAATTCATACTTATAGTCGTTTTATAATACTAATATTGTGGTTGACGCGGTTCACTATATTATAGTTTTGATCGGACGAAATTTATAAAATCCTTATTACTATTGACTCACTCACCAGAATAATACAAACCAGTGCTATACGTGATTGTTTCTCGTGTTTAATTTATATAAACATCCGGACATGTATTTCATTAAACATCTAAATATGCGTTATGTAGATCACAAAATTAATATTTTTACCTAATTTTCTATTTTCAATTTTTTTTTTCAAAAAAAAAATTATGAAAACTCGTTTTAGTATATGATTTGAACAGTAATTTACTATACCTTATGTTTGGAATCTACGTGTAGTATTATTGTGTATTATTGTGTATATAATATCTATTTTATAAATAGAAAACTAATGAAAACTTTGAACAACATAAATCATATTATAATTAAAATGTAAATAATATTTTGTAGTGTATCGTGTAATACTGTGAAATCTTTTTTAATTACAAGCACTTATAAAGAATATAAATTTTCCATTTTAGGGAGATATTTGATATTAGGAGGGTTTAATGTACACAGTATACGTGTTTAATTTTGTCGTTGAATCAAAAACAGCTGTATGTATTATGTTTCAAGAATATGTTATTATTGTATTCTGCATAGTTGTAAATGTTTTCTGAATTTCAAATTTGAAAATATCAAATTATTGAATATGGTATCGCGTTACAAAAATTATATGAAAATAGTTATTATAGCGGGCATTTTAGTGAAATAAGCACATCAAATGCCGGGAGGAATAAGTATTATTTTAATTGTTCTTTAATCATTGTAATTTTTATTCATTAAGTTTGACGTTTGTTTTAAAACTAATTATCCTGAAGTGAGGCTAAAGAGTAGACATAGGAAAATACGTTTTTCTTATTATTGTAAAGCTATTAACTTGATTACATAAGTTTTGTTAAGATTGTTAAACTAAAAATGTTTTCAAATTTGTTAAAATCCTTGTGAATTGATAAGATAAATGGTATTTCTTAATGATTGTTTATTTTAACATTTTGAATATTAATATATTAATTAATATAGTTAATAATATTGTTTATTAAATACTAATAAATCTTCAGTTATATTGAATAGAATTAATACATTTAATGTAATTTAAAACACTTTGAAATAATTAATTATTAATAAGGTTATTTTCCGAATAATTTTTACTTTTTATTTAATCATAGTTATATAAAATTCATAGTACATGTGTATTAAAAAAAAAATCAAAAATTAAATCAATAATTAATATTTTTTATTAAAAAAGAAACATTCTTGTATTCAGCTGGGTTATACGTACTTACCTAAAAAAAACTTATCAAATATAAACTCGGAGGGAGCGTTTCTATGTGATTTTTGCATCGTTCATTATTTTGCCAACACGTCCAAGTCAAGTACCTTCCAAACTTACCCTTCACAAAAAAATAAAAAAGTTAAAATAATAAAAATGTCAATATAAAAATAAAGCAAATCCATTTATTTAGTTTATTTTAAAAATTAAAATATTAAAATATTAAAAGATAATAAAAAAATTGAAGTTGTATTTTAGTTCAACATAAGCTCCAGGACCAGAATTATGGTAAACTAAAATAAAGCAAATTTAATTGCTTATCCGATAAAAATATACTAGACGTATAAACAAGAGTACTACGAAAAATATTATCAAGAAACGTTATATCACAGGAATCACAAAAATTACGATGCTATAAATCCAAAGCCGATGAGCTGATTATCATTATAACTTAGGAGAAAAGTTTGGTACTTTTGTATATTGTATAAAATAAAAATTGTATAGAAAAATTAGAGATTTTATTCGCATTAGCTGCTCTTGGGTTACCACTAAAAATTTCAATCAATCAATGTCCTATGCACCAAACCTTGTGCATTTTTATTTGCTATAAAAATGAGTAGAAAAAACTAGAATATACAGATGATTTATTTGTTTTTTCGGAGAAAATATTTGTATTCTATGAAAATTGATTGGTTTATTTTTTTCTATAGGTTTATTGTTAACAATATAAAATGGAAATGTATACGTCAATTCTGTAAAAATAATGTATAAACACTTTTTCGTAAACTCCCTCTGCCATTATATAATGAAACCAAAATTGGTTTAACATGATACTGAAAAATTTAAATAATTATTATGTAATATCATGTTACTTTGAAGTAAATTATTTGAAAGCTTGTAAAGTGTTTATCAAGTATACAAAAAAAGGTTTTACGTTTGCAAAAAGTTATGCATTTTGTAAATGTACATTTATTATATTATTATTATTATTATATTAAAACCATTATTTTAAGTTATAGTTATCTACTTAAGAGGACGCCGCATTCGAATGAGTTGTCTCCGTTTTACAAACATGTAACATAGCAAGTCTACGTTCAATAAAACTAATGTTGAATATTAAAATGTTGTAAAAAACCACAGATATGTAATAATTTTGTTCACTAGGTTCGATAATAAGTTAGATTAGTCTCACTTTGAAGCTAACAACACAAAATTAGTTCTACTGAATGACAGTTTGCTATTTTATACAGACACAACACATGTGGTTGTAGCGATCTATTAAGTACCTATGCCATAAGATAGAATGGATATATTATTGATTGGATGTGGCTTACTTAAAATTAACGTATACAAGTCTTCCTAATTATTTTTATGAGTCAAAATTAAAATTGAATTTATAAAAATCAGAAAATATTAAATATTATGGTTTCAAGATTTATAAATAATAATCGTGATATTTATATATTATGTATTATACATTTTTATCTATGGATTTAAGTTTATAAAACACCCGTTAAGCATCCATTCAGACAATTTTAGAAGAATCTTTGATGCTTTCAATAAACTTTTAAAGCAATATACAAGGTAGTTTAAGATTGAAACCTTTATAATTAGATTCGGCTGTTGAAGTCTTTTAGTAAAAATATTAATACAAATCGTTAGTAACTAGCAATAAACCATTCAAGTATTATATGGTTTAAATAATACAAATAATACAAAACATAATTTTAATTATTAGTTTTAATAAATTTTTTTTGAGTCTAAATGTATGATTTTGGTTTTGAAATTTGGTTGCTGTTATTACTGTTTTGTTTTTTATTTTTAATTGTACCTATATCCTGTCAGAAGTTTTTTAAAGCTTATAATTATAATTCGCTACCATTAAAAAAATAAATATTTTATTTTTGGATTTCTCGAACACATGTTAAGACGAACACTGTGTAAAGTTTCTTCAAGTATACTAGCGATTTTTCATACCTGAAAGACTACGCAATCACGAGAATCGGTAAACTTTACGTATACAAAATGTCCTGTACTTATAACAGCCAAACTCATCGAAGCGTAATAAATAACGCATTTCTCCAACTGAAAAGTTTCTTCTTTTTTATTCGACTACATTACAAGGCATAAAGAAGTTTTTTCCGTGCATATTGGTTCTCGTAAATAGTTTTTATTTTTAAAAATAGTAATAAAATGTTTGATATTGAATTAAATTCAAAAATGAAAAGGAGTCAATGATAAAATATATTTGAAAATTATTTGATTGCAATACTACCCTGTAATATTGGGAAATATTTATATATTGATTAAATTAATCAACAAAATAAATATATAATTATAAATCGAATTATTGATTTATAGATTGTATATTATTATATTTTCATCATGTAAATCCAAAAGTCATTTCTTTTATACTCAAATTGATGTTAATCTGTTTTATTCATCAAATAAAAAATATTTTTTAGGTTTGTATTAAAAATACAGGTTAAGTGCTCTAGAAATGCAGTGATTATTTATTTGTTTAATTTATTCGTAGATGCTGATTGAGATAGCCTGAAGTTCAATTTTCCAGTGGATTGCGCGGTGTGTATTAATATTAATTAAAATCGAAATTAAATGTAAAATAAGCCAATACTACAGAAATATACTTTTTATAAATTATTATTGTTTATTTACCCCGCAGTCATTAACAGAGTATTTTGTATCGATTTTCAGGATTGGTTTGTTTCTCATTTATTAAACATTTTTGTATGATAAAAAAATAATACAGTTACAAATTTATACATTAACTCACAGTCAAAATTAAATAATGTTAATACCTAATACAATGTACTGTAATGGTCCTTAGCTAGACTGATTTTATACTATAAAAAATTAAATCTCTCATTTTACTACAATTACATTGGCAATTATTATTTAATAAAAAAAAAAATTCATCATATTACAATGTATGATATTATAGTATGTAATTTTTTGCATTTGATGTAATATTTTAAAAACTTCAGTCTACATTGTATGAAAATAATGAAAAATGTAAATATTCTAACTGTTGAATTTGTTATATGAAATATATTTTGGATTTTTATAAGTTAAAGAAAATAAACTACCAGTTCAATATTGTAGTTCGATTTATTGTCAAACAATAAAAACTTTTGCATTATTACTTCTTTTTGTTGTACTCTTATTATTCAACTTATTTGAATATTACAATATAATAATATTTTCAATATTACATTCATTTCTTTACTGCGTAAGGTTTATTTCTGAATGCTGATATGGAGTTATAGTCAAGTTTTTGCAATAACTCTTTAGTTTTAGTTTCTCTTATCTCATTACTTGGCATGATCTTATATACGAGTATATAATTTTGAGTATTTTCTCGCCTAAATATTCTTTTTGATCCTTTAGTAAATTCTTAAAAAACTCCTTTAAGGAAATTGATCTGTAAGCCTTTGGCTTTTATTTTCTTCAATTTTAACGTTAAAAAAATTAAAACAGTCTGAGATATTTCAACATTTCGGGAATAATATTTAAAAATTGCGCTTAGAAAAATTCAAAAATTCAGGAATCATAGTATTTATGTTTAATAGGTACAAAAAGTGTATGTAGTACATGCATAAAAAATATGAAATAAATTTCACTAGACTACTGTTTAAAAAAAAAATTAGTATAATAATAATATTCTTTAAAACAGATTCAGAATTTATCGTAAACGTTTTTTGTACTACGGAAAACGTTTACGATGACCTATATTTATACCCCCGTTGAGGCTTAAATTTAGTAGACTTTCAATACTAGGATAGCCGAGAAAAATCAATTGTAATGAACTTGTCAGATAAATTAATAAAAAAGTTTTTTAAAAAAACAACTTTTATGTGAATCAATTTTCTTTGAAATAAAAGGTGTGATAGGACAAAAACGTTACGATGAACATCGTATCATATACCTATATTGTAGATTACTATGTTATTAAAATTGTATACTGTTACTCATTGACACGAAAACAAAGATACCATTTATAATTATTATGTATCTATTGACTATTGGCCATCATAAGTGATAATATGTAATATGTATTAATGTATTATTGGTTTGGTTTAACGAATGATTCTTCATCTTTGACTATCTAGAGCCTGTACTGTGGAATGAACTCACGATATGAGACATCCGTTTTAGATATGACATTCTTAAAATGAAATAAATAGCGTTATTTATACTGGAATTACAAGTATATAATATGACATACTATAATAACATGTTTATGTAAAATAATTATTTGAATCGCATGCGTTGTTGAAAATACACATCTTCAATTTAGTCCTACTTTGCTTTTGCATTTTAACAATGATGAAACACATTTTTCCATACAGACAACATTATACAATTAGAGAGAAATATTTATGCGGCTTACTTGTAAAATGTAGACTTCGTGCTAATATCAATATGCCAATTGTGCGTGTCTGTGTGTATATGAAAGTTTGTGTGCTCTCGCTAGAAGATTATATTTTTCTAAAAAAAAAAAGTAAAATAAACCATTAGGTTAAAGAGAAAAGTAAATAGACCGTCAACAGACGTAATAAGGGATGGAAAGAAATTGAAAAATGTTCCTTTAAACGGATTTTTCCCGTCATTTTCTCTCCTCTCTCTATTTCTCTTTCCCTTCCCCTATTTTTCTCTCACTCCTACCTCTGCAAACATTTTTTTAACGCGGTATCTGAGCAATATAAAAATAGTCTGAAAATGGTTTTGTATAATAAATGGTCGACCGTGTTGAGGTCCGTTCATGTATTCAAATGAGTTTAATGTACCGCTCTAATTCCTACATCGTTCATCATTGTTGGTTTTGAGCAAGGACTATGGCATTTGCATTTTCTCTCTTTCAACAACCTCACCGCCGCCGCTGCCGTTCTTCGTCCATTTTCGCCTTGCCTCCACACTCTGTCTCCGTGTGTTCATTGCCACTGAACGATTTATTCTAAACGACAAGCGTTTGTCATATCCACAATGATTTCATCCCATTTTTTTAGAAGCCCCTTCCCCCGCCTCCATACCCGCTTTGTGATTTCATTCGATCCGTGGCCACTACCAACCTGTAATGACGTTGCGTTGCAGCTAGACAATTTATCACCATTTTCGGACGACCGTTGTTTTTTTTTATTTTTTGTCGTTGTTTATTAATTTATATGCATGGTGCATGTATAATATCTAGTTTATATTTTTGGCATATAATGCGAATGTACACAGTTATATTTTAATTCTTATTTCATCTTTAATTGGTATTTTTAGAATGATTTGTGATTTAGGAGCCGAATAATATAATAAGTATAATAATAATAATAATAGGTATTAATAAGTAATTATAATGGTAATAATAACTCAATTAGTGAATAAAAATATAATTAGATCTCAAGGATGAATTTCCTCAAATAACCTTGTTTCTTTTTGCAACATAAAGTATCGTTTTACTAGTTACTGTAATTTTTTAAACATCTACTTTTAATAAGTTCTAACATACGTATTATTATAACAGTTAACGAGATAATGTCTATTTTATTCAATAATAAAATGATTTGTGATACTTTGGTTATTCGGTATATTAATTAAATATAAAAAATAATATATAATAAATACTGTACAAAAATGTTACAAAATATGACTGATAATATTGGTGGTTGAAAACAAATAGTAAGTTTTATAAGTGGAGAAAATGTTAAGTCGGTCACATACTGGTGTGAAGTAGATAAAAGAAAGAAAAATGTCATTGAAGATATACTTTACGTTAAAAAGAAGTCTTTTGCAACCCAAAGGGTAAAATTGAACATTGGTATCGTTACAACACAGGGCCTAATGATTCTAGTAGCACTGATTAATAGCGATAAAAATTACGATAATATGCTATTCTACTTGTATGTACCTACTGCATAATGTTAGTGTGTGTGTGTGTGTGTGTGTGTGTGTATGTGTATCTGTGTAGCTGTGTGCATATGTGTGTGTGCTTGTGTATGGATATTTGTCTGTGGCTGAAGGACTGTAATTAGGTATAACAAACGGTAGTGCAGTGTATACATTATTACTACCATACGTGCATTTATTCTGATGGAACGGAAATGACTGTGCTAATAACGCTTTCAATCTAAAACAGACCTCGGATCATGGTAACCGTAGGGTATATGGCCATAGAAATCAACGTATATATATATATATATATGGAATTAAAGGTTACTAGTTTTAACACTTAATACTTCTGCTGTTCTACGCCGCGATCTGTGGCCGACACACAAGCTTGGCTGTGCTTAGCAGACGATCCCTATTAGTTTAGCGTTAGATGAACGGAAAAGTAAGAGTGCATACAACAGGATTGAGTGGGTAAGTTATTCCAAATATATCACTTTGCGCTAAACTTCTACGTTCCACGACTCAAAGTACAAGCGAAATATTACTGCGTCTTTGCCATAGTTAACCTTATGTTAACGTTGAGATAAATAAATTAAAACCATTTGATTTTTTTTTTTAAACTACTTCCTACGTAAAAATTTGTATTGAAAAAAAAAACCCCCCATAATATATAGATTATATAATTTCATCGTATTAATCGTATAATATTTCTTAAAACGATGTTTATAACATTTATTTTTATTTTATAATATTATGTCTATACATCTATACTATAATACTATATGCCTTAGACTGTTTATATTTCAAGTATAAAATATGAATTCAACAACAGTTGACGGAACAGTGACAGCACAATATACACCATATTTATTATGTATATAAATGTATGGATTCGAATACAGTTAGTACATGGAATCGCTCTGAAAATGTTAAAGTAATAACATTTACTCATCAGGGAGTATGGAATACAAGTAACACAACATTTTCCTTACGAAACCGCGGAGTAAGAAAATATAGGCAACTACCACGAATTAAAATATACTGGATACCCAACGACCATTATTTTAATGGAACCCAAAGTGAATCGCCAAAACAGCTGTTGTAAAGTACACCTAGCGCTTGTTATCGTATTAGTGACGATTTTTGCAAGATGGCTAAATCACAACATATTTTAATTCGTATTTCGTAGTATTCACAATTCGGTAATATTAAAATGTGTTACAAAAAGTAAAAATATAAAATAATTCATAAACTTAAAATGAATTGGAAATTATTTATTTTTTGAATAAGCTCTAATCTTGTAAAAAATGTCACTAGTACGATAACAAGCGCTAGGTGTACTTTACAATAGCTGTTTTGGCTAGTCACTTTGGGTTTCACTAAAGGAATGGTTTATATATGCTCGTTGGGTATCCAGTATATCTTAGTCCGTGGCAACTACCTATAACTGGTGAATATACGTGATACCGCGGTAGCACAGGAAACCGAAATGGTCCCTACTTGTTTAGTTGACATTTTATAACTGTTAATAATTGTGCTGAAGGGTTGTGACGACTGACGAGCTATGTTGATGTTCTCTGGGAGTAAGCAGGTGTGCGGTGGTATCAGTTTTTTCCTAGCTCCGTTGCCTTTTATTCTATCAAATATCCAATTATAAATTTATAACACAATATAATATTGTATACAAATATCAAAGGTCATTTATCTAAGCTTACAAATTAACAATAAATATCGTTTACGAATTTAATTATTTGTCATATATTTACCATATTATGTCTACACATTGATAATATATTTTAGATGAAATAATCTAATGTATATATGATAAGAGATCTTGGACAAAATGGGAATATTTAAATTTATTAAATCATAGTTTTAATAGAACATAGTTATACTTAATTAAAATTAATCCTTTAATTCCATTGATGTTGTAATAAATAATAACACCATTGATTTTAAAAATATAATAGAAAATGAATTTAAAATTCAAATTAAACACAATAAAATAGGTGATGAATTGATGAAATACATATTTTAGGTTTATTACGGAGAAATTTTGAAATACTCAAAATATTAGATGCTTTATTTTACAATGTTTCTTAATTTCTTTTTACATTGCCATTTTAAGTTATATATACAAATGCTGGAAGATAAACATTCTCTGATTTTAGGAAATGTTTTGCTTAAATAAAAGTCTTATTAACGAATAGAGTTGTATAACTATTAATTTCCAATATAAGATATTCAAATTAAATGTAGAAAATAAAACGAATATGTATATGCTCAATGATAAACAAGTATTTATTATACATAAGCAAGTCATGTATTTTATTTGTTCAATATGAATAACATGTAAATATTTAATGTATAAACATACTATATACAGTGAAACCTGTATAAGACGAATACTATAGAATAAGCCGGAAACCTATTTGAAATGGAAATAATTGTATTTAGACTTGTCACAAACTATGTCGTAAACATTGTACTATTTACATTGAATAAGCAGGAAGGGAATTATCCCGAAACAGAATATTTCTTGGTCATTTACGATTTTATCTGAAATTGTTTTCATTAGTTATAATCAGTCATAATTCATAACTATTGGATATTACATTTTATTAAAGTACTTACGTTCGACCGTTACGTTTAACTAAGGTTACTTAATAATATAAATACTATACAAAGTTACGATTGAAAAACCACATAATGAGCAATGCGAACCGCTGAAATACTATAATTGTCAATTCTTTTGGGGGACACGCAAAACAATTGTCATCTAGCGCTGAGGTGCGTTAAATGCAGTTAAAACCACCACACCGACGATTGCTTTAAATATCGAAACAGTCCCGCCAAATGTGTTCTCTGCACCAAGAACTATATTGTTAACTTCAATGGATGTCTAGTATTCAGACAGTCTTTAAAAGCTGTTCTAAAAGTCCTTTCAGTCAACAAATCTTACGCAGAAGTTCCCATAAATTAAATTCAAAACTCACACTCGGAATATGTTTATCACCATTGATTTATAAAATTTATAAAGTTTCGTTTCTATTTTAAATTCTTTAACCAATATCTTCTTCTCTTTCTATGTTCTGCTTTAAATATACTAATTTTCAAAGGGTAACTATATGGTTCCATAATTTCATACTCTCTATCAGATACTACTCTTTAAAATTATACTTTACATCATGTAGTTAGATAACTGTTGATTGATTATTATTCTATTATTTTAGTTTATAATATTATTTGTCCCATATTTATTAAATCACAATACTATTATGTATGTTATATTGCAACAATTGACTATATGTTATATCATGTTATATCATCCCATTTTAAGTAAAATAAATATAAAAAACGGATGGGCCTCGCTTTGCTGTATAGTTGAGGGTGGAGTGCACTTCGTTTATAGGATAGGTCATTATTACAATGAATTTGTTAAATTTGAATGCAATGATAGATATCATTGTATACGAATAACGATTCTGAATGGAGTTAATATATTTGTCTAAAATGTGTATATAATAAT
>JAIPRK010000365.1:0-193491 GCA_025469195.1 Chaitophorus viminalis | reverse complement strand
CAGAAAATTAATATGCTTACGTTAGATATGTTATATAATACTTTTATATATTTACAAATGTTTCTTTTATATATAATATTAGCTTATTTGACAAAATTATTATAGTGGTATATATATTTTACAACAGCAGTGTTTAAAAAACGTCGTCGTAGCAGCTGGGAAAAACTCCAAACACGTGTTCAATACACTATTACAATAATATTTTAAACCTCCGGATGTCACAATAATCATAATTGTCGTACATTCTGTTTTGTGTTCAATCCACCGGTTTCGCGTGTACAATTCCTGCGGTCTTTATTGTTTAGCGAGTTGTATTGTTACCCGTAAGTATACATAATTACGTTTATTTTCAATCCGTGTTTTAAGGAACAATTTCACTATCAAATATTGTGGTAATAAAACACTGTACGCGACATTATTTATTTATCATGTTGTAGGTATGCGTTGCACTTTGACCATACAAAATATAGTCCATGAGTGACGAGTGCGTACTGTCGAACCGACCGTGCGTAGTCAATACGAGTTCCAAGAGAAACAGTAATAAATCAAATTATTGTCGTTTACTTCATGCTGCAGTATAGTATTACGTATTATAATATTGTTTTGGTACCTATAACAGTCGCATTAATATTTTAATGGTAGGTATAACTCGAAGGACTAACTTTTCTGTTATCCGTAATCTGGAACTTTTATCGGGGGATATTTAACGTTTACATTTATTGCTCACGCTGTAAACGCCAAACGATCTTAAGACGTCCAAGAAAACATAGAAAACGATAGTGATTTACTAAAGTGAAACGTTATTGTTGTCCTTCATTATGCTGTTCAAATGTGCGTTTCTAGAAATATTAATTTACTCAAGTGAACCATAACGTGCAGTTTATGGTATTATTGGGTATTTGCCATCTTCATTTGATGTACGCGAATGCTGCTGCAAGTATTGCTTAGCATTCATATTTTCGATCAACTTTGGTTTTTCGATGAAATATAGTAAAAATTGTAAAGTTATATTGTACAACGTAAAACTTTATATTAATTCAAAATAATAATTTTGATGAAAAAATTAAAAACACACAAATTGATGGAGGAAAATAAGAACTTAATATTAAAACATTATACCTTTATTGGCATTCACTATTCAGTGTATATATATTATATAGGTACACAACGATTAACATTGTATACATAAAATAATAATAATACGTTGGCACCAGACAGTTTCTTTACTTTGATATCATTACAGATGTCAAGCTATTAAAGAACGAGGAAAAACAAAATGCATTGATTTCGGACGAACAACATTGTCAATGTAGAATTTTTTTCGACGAAACGCCAGACAATATAATATTATTCAATTGACATAATAGGTACACATCGAATTTTATGCATGATGTGCTTTAGTGCGTTTCACCAGTGGTGGATTTTTAACATTTTCTTGAGGGAGAGGATCCTGAAAAATGATATTTATTTCTAACACATACTACGTGTCAAATACTCAATTGTAATCATGGAAACATAGAATACAATCCGTATAATATACATTCATCGTACGTCGATCATTGTCATTATGATAAAATGTAAATAAAACTAAATATATCAATGTACCATAAAAAATACTTTGATATGAAGACAAGGGTGGTTCTTAAAAAGCTACAAGGGGAGGGGGCGAAAATATTTTGCATATACTTTCAATCATGCTATATATAGTATAATTAACAATATACACATATCGTATATATATAATAATTATACATTATGACTTATAGAACATCAAATACATCACAAAATAAACATTCTTTTGCAGTTATTTTGCTTGGTAAATCTTTTAATTATAGCATCTATGTTTACTTTGATATCTCTTTGAATATGCAGAATTACCAAATCACTAAGTCTATCATTTCCCATTCTAGATCTTAACCATTTTTAACCCTAAAGAAATAAGCAAAGGAATAAACAATAAGCAAAAAGCATTATATTTGAATGAGTAAAATATGCAATGAAGGTTTAATGACTAATTTATAATAAATTGTTTAACATTATTAATACAAATAAATGTATTATTAAAGTTCAATACATAATCCCTAGAAATATTTAATATATTTAATTATTTTAATTTTTGACATAAATTACAGTTTAACATAAAATTATCGTCAAAACAATTTTTAGTAAACTGTTTACTTATTCATATTTATAGTTTTTACATAGTCCAAGGAAGAAGGGTGGTTCACATATCCCTCCCCCCCATAAAACCACTACTGTATCAATAATTATGTACAATAACAAGTCGTGTGAGATTCAAATTTCCAAATCACGGCGAATGCGATTATTTTTTAACTCCTTTAGGATAGTTTCCAAATAATTACTACAATGGTACTACTGATTTCAGGTTTGAAATGGAATTGGATTCAGGTGGTCATAAATTATAGAATAATACGAGATAATATAGTTGATAATAAAATACATTCATCACTCCGTTCAGAATCCAAAATAACATTAAAATTATATTTCAAAATTGAATACTATTATTCTTATTGATTTCAAATATATAAGATAACATTGGAATCTGGGAGGGATGTCCAAACTCCATGTCCAGATCCCTCCCCCCTAAATCCGCCTCTGAGTTTCACATATGATGAACGATGGTAGACCGTAGACATATAAGTAATTCGACAAGTTCGAACTTGGTGTAGATCACTAGAACGGGTGTGTTTGTATACATTTGAAAGCAATGATGAATCATTACATTCGTAAAATGATCGTGACCGAAAGGCAAAGTAATATACATATTATTACATATCTACTTATACTGAACATTTTATATTAAAATAATCATAATTCAAGTGTTTCATAAAATATTTTTATACTAAAAATATAAGTTTATTGCAACACAAAATGTATATAATAATATTATATTTTATGAAAAAAAAAATCAACATAATAAATTTATTGGTACTAGTTTGAAGAAAACAAAATCAAATATTTTTTAAGAAACTTTAAAAAAATATCCTCTCTTATGTATTGAACAAGTTTAATCTATGTTTTAAATTAATTTATACTTATGGAACTTTTAGTTCCTAATATAGATATAGTTCCCTAAAATGCTTAGGTAGAAAAAACAAAGTTTTGAATTTCTACCTATACTTACATCTTACATGCGCACGTGCCTCCCTCCATTCTTCAATTTACTTGAAATTAAAATAGTATCAAGCCATGATACATTGAATTAGGTAATTTTTGTACAACAACTAAAAAATATAATTTTTGCAATAGCCTCTTCAATTCTTCATTACTGTTTGTTTTACTATAATGCATCATACCAATTTATTATAATAGGCAACATTTTAAATATAATAAAATAATGTTAGGACAATTACTGGCAGTAATGCAACTAACTTTCTAATTTTCTTATTCATTTTTTTTAAAAAAAAAACATTGAAGGATAAGCGAAAAAAGTTAAGAATTGTTATTTTAAAATTCGTATTCAGTGAAATATAATTAAAAAAATTAAATAAAAATAAATTAAGAAATAAATATTTGATGACTTGTTCAATGCCTTTTGATATAGCCTTATGTTTATCCATCATGAAATAAATATAACCATTGAATCATAGACAATATAATAGCTTTATTTATAATACAAATAAAATGAGTATGAAGCTTTAAGCCGATTTCATCTTGTTTATATATATATAGACTCTAATAATAGTACTCATTGCCTGATGCCCACCTGGTATTTTAATCTTTATAGTCATCATCATCATCATCATCACATCTATGTAGATTATAGGCTAAAAACTCTGACAGTGTTCATAGTCTAACTAGTATGATCATATTATACACATTAAGCCAGCGTTTTTTACACTGTGATTCACGACACACTAGAGGGTCGCGCAAAATGTTTAGAAAGAAATAGATTCCAAGAAATGTATGTTAAATTATAATATACATCTTATTATCATAGTAGTATAGTATCAAAAATTATGACATGTTTTAAAATTATAATTCATATAATGGGTAGTAATAAGTTGTACGTTTAGTTTAATTAAAACTAAGTACTTTATGAAAATTGAAACCGTGTGGGTTGCGAAAGATTTTTCGGAGGAAAATTGGGTCGTGGTCCTAAAAAGATTGAAAACCAGTGAATTAAGTCATTAAGTGACAGCTGCAATGTACGCAATAAATTTTCATCGTTACGAGTCCAAAAGTGTAAACTAATTGGTTCCTATCTACAATTCTGCCGAACCCCGTTTACAAGTTGTGTCACAGTATCTAGATATTATTATATTATTATACGTGTGAAATCGGCACTTTGGGTGACAAATAGACGTCAGCAGTTTATATGTATATATATATGTGTATATATATATATATATATATATGTACTTATACGCAATGAATCAATTATTACTAGGTACCATCACGACGCGTTATTATGCCAAGAACGATGATATGAATAACAGAATATAGATTTCGCGGATTCGATCAACTTAATTAGTCTGAATATGATGATAATTCGAGAGAGAGGGCTTACTTGGACACATCACGTGATACGACCATGGTGTCCGAAACTCAACTGCGGTGGTAATATTGTACACCCGAACACACGGGCATTAAAGTATAAGTTCCCCGTTTTAGAGTATAACTATATTATATCATTGTCCCGCAGTCAACAAAATATATATACATTATGGACAGTATAGACCGGTCGCAGTCGATCAAGAAGCTTGTACCTGAACTTGAAGATGTGGACAGAAAAACCGAAATGTCATAGGTTATCATGATTATTTTTTATTAATTACTTATCCACGATAAGTGTAACCGAATCGCCCGAAGACGCGTGTCTATATATGCGTGCAATATTGTTCATGTACTATATAGGTGTCGCGATGACGTTCAACGGACATTATGCGTTTTGCAGGCGTTTGCGTGATGAAAATATGCGTAAAATAAAATATATCATTATTATATGAAAATAATAAATACTTGCTAACCCCGGTATATAGTCGCATCGAGCGTAGGACGCGACGCGCAAGCACCCAGACTAGGTCATCCGCAGGCCACGGCGACGCCACTAATAAATTATTATAGCGCGAAAACATACGCATGTGTGTGTCTGTGCGTGTGTGTAAATTATGTGTATATTGTACACGCACACACTTGCACACGGGTATTACCAGCTATGTTTATATATATATATTTTACGAAGAAGAAGCGCTTCGGTGATGCGTCAGGGTCTTTTCATTTATTTATTCGTTTCGTCCGAGACGGGTTTATTATGATTTTTTTTTTAATATATATATATGAATTAATTTACCCCTCCCGCTGTTCGTGCCCGCGCCCGCGTGTAACCCAAAAGTCGCGGATGCGTAACCGGATTACCAGTGGATATAACGTGCGGATAATATAATGTATATTTACATAGGTATTTATTATAATACGAGCGTCGAGTGTTGCACTGTTACACAATATTTAATGGTCATCGTGTATACACGAAGGTACCTACTACGTGCGCGGGACGACGAAAAAATGATTATATGCGCAATTATGATATTACATATATTTTATGTTTCGATTTTTCCCCCCAATTCGAACACCCCGAGGTTGGTTACGACAACAATAAAACGTTTGTCAACGCGGTATGCACATAAGCCTTCGATTGTGGTGCACGGGTTAGAGTATATTTAGGAAAATATTTGCGCTCGTGGAAAATCTCATGCGCGCTCGAGATGCCGTCTCGGTAAAACAGGAAAACGATCACACTCGAGTATTGTAAAGGTTTCAAACCCGGAAAACCCAGAGGCCGGAGGAATGCTGAGATTAAGTAAAAAATAATAGCATCAAAAACAGTCTGTCTATTCTTCCGTTCATACCCGTCTGCATTGCGGTTCTATATTATCATGAAAACTTTATCGAATTTCAGTTTTTAATACTTTTTCGATTGCTGTTTTTTATTAATTATAATAATTTGTATTACTTGTTAATAATTGTTCTTTTCCCTCTCTACGTTAATTATGTCGTTTCGAAGTATTGGAATTATATGAATTCGATTTTAATTGTTGTACATTGTACCGGATTTTACCAAGTTCAAATAGAGTAAAATAAAATGCAGACATTTACCATGTAGACACTTTTGTACCTACTACCCATATTATAATCTTAGAAAAAATATAATAAGATATAATCTCCGGAAAATTAAAAAAAATTAAAACAAGTTAATGTATTAATTTACTATGAAGACGTTTTCATAATTCTCAATTCATTTAAACTGTGTATTTATTGTGTATTTTCAAAATAATTTTTCTGTGACAAGCCACCTGCTTAGGTACATCAAACGATATCATATATATATTTATTGTAATATACAATGAATATACGACAATACGATGTACTACGTGCAACATTAAGCACGGAGAAAAATGCTAATCGAATAATCACGTGGTATTTCGGTATTTGTAATACATTTTATACAAATTTATTTTATCCTCGTTTACATTAATTATTTTGAATATCGAATTTTTTTCTCAACTCGAATTTACGCATCAACGGTATTAATTTTGAGCGTCATCGTTGCCGTCATGCGATTCGTATAATATTATACACATTGAATTTATACGACGAAATAAGTGTTTAAACATAAGCATACGACTGTAACCTATAACTATATTATATATATATATATATATACCTATGTGCACAGATGCGTACATATATTATTTTATTGTAATAATTATTGCTGTATCATATTGTGTAATACGACCTTGCCGGAGAAAAATACGGTATATTATGTTTTAATTATGGTCATATCGGTGACAACAGTAGCGATCGCGTACGAACGAAGATACACGGCAATAGATATCTTTTCTACGAAAAAATTACGAGGCTAAAAATAAAAAAAAAAATGAAAGAAAAAAAAAGTTAATAAAACCAGTTTTCCCCAAAAATTTTATTTTCGTCGACGCATTGCACTCTTATTTCTGAGTACATGCATTATGCATATGTATATTGTGTTATATATTATGTACTGTGTGTGCGTACGTTAGGTAAACCATAAACGACAACAAATCGAATGCGTCGCAAACTCATTTGCATACCGGTAAAACCTTATACAAACTATAAAACAAGTGTTTGAACAGAAACGCGCACATAACATTTATGGTGGAAACACGACACGTAGGCCTACAACCGTGTGCGAGTGTGAACGTGTAAATATTGTGCAACTTTCTATTTTCACTCTCCTACGAGCCAAAGATGAAAACCATTATTATTATTATTATGCAGTTGCACCTATCTTTTATAGGATAACAAATATTAAATCGCGGACAATGACATCAAATAACGAATATGCACGTAGATGTACATTTAGGTAGATATAGGTACTATCGTGAAATTCTAGTTGACATATAAAATGTACATATTATGTATATGCATTTATATATACACACACTTATCACCTACTACGTTCAGGTCACATCACTTCACTTTCACGTTAACATATTTTGTTCTGGACTATTTTTTCATTTTCTTTTATTTATTTATTTTTTTGACAAGATTTCTTTTTGCGTGTTTTAATACGAGTCCTCGCTTGCGGTAGTGTTACAGAAATCATGTATATTCGTTTGTACGCTCTACACACGATTAATAATAATATTATAATCTATAGAAAATGTATAATATTATATTATATTTATGGCTGGATCGATACGTATAACGACTTCAAACTCGTAGCAACGATGTGATGAACGTATGAAAAAAGCCATTATGTTATATTGCATTACTGCAGAGATTTAATGTGGACAAAATCGAGCGCGCTGCGACGTGATTTCTTTTCTCAACACAATTATTCATCATCCATATATTTTATGGACTATAATACAATATAATTATTATTCTAAAACGGAATAAAAGACTTTCCCTCCTGTTCGTCGCGATCCAACCGGAGTTTGGGTAATTTTTCAAAAACATTGAACATAACCTATTAAACATAATGTATAGCGTGAAACATTTATATGCCTAACACAATACACAATCGTAACAATACTTAACGTTTTAAACGAAATCAAAACCATAGTATTCGACTATAATAAGGACTTCTTTACGATATTATGTTTCGAGTGAGTAATAAGCGTTTGAATATTTTTTTAAAGCATCGCGTGCGGCTGCAAGTACAACGACCACGTATATTATAATATAATATACCTCGTGCGGCGGCCAGTCAAACCGCGATCATTTATAAAAAAAAACCACAACGACGCGCCACGCACGTATTACATACCTCATCTATGCGCACCGTGACATTATGAATTCAATTTTCATTAATTATCATGTGACAAACGGAATAAGAAGACGACAAAAAAAAAAAAAAACCTCGACTAATTAAAATTTAATTGAATGCATATAATCAGTGGAATGTAAATATACAAAACTACTATCCGCGCAGGGTTGTACTTTCCGAATTCCTCGGTGTGTGCTGAACCTGGTTGTAGGTAGATAGGTATAATAATATACGGGCGAGCGAATGTTTTGGAAGGACAGTGTAATAATATATTATAATATACTATAATATAATATTATACTCGTGGGCCATTTGCATTGTATAACTTTATGTAACTATCACTATTATTTATCACGGTCGCGTTTGCGTAAATCTCCGTTATCATCGTCAAAACTCCGGTCGTTAAAACGCACAGGCGACATTCCATTCAAATGATGCGGTCTTACAATATCATTTTGTACCAGATGATTGCTCAATCGCTTGATATTCAAAACTAGCACCTACGAGTACATACATATTTTTTTTATTATTTTTGTTATTATTACTCCGATTTACCATGAAAAATATTTTTACCTCTCATGTACGAGGTAGACTGCGCAGTCTACGCAATTTTACACATAAATTAATTTGATATTTTTTTAACGCGTGCAGCATACTATAACTCGATAATAAACGCCATGTCCATTATTACTAGATTTATAATAGTAACCATTGAGATCATGCCAAATTCAAATTCGTTCTCCGGCGAAATTACCATTTAAAGAATACGAAAAACAACCATTGAAATGCGTGCAATCCGAAGCGTGGCGATAACATGTCCATAAGAAATTAACCATATTGTTTATGTTATTTGTGTAACGAGTTGCCATGTTTACTACAGATTATTATGGAATAGTTTATCATACCTATCATTGCATTTCGATGGCCAGTAAATGTGAAACCATACGTATCCGAAACAATTCAAGATTGTACCTACTATTAAATAAACAGAAAAACTGCTTTTTGATAAATATAATATTAAATGCTAATTTTATATGATGCCTTAGAATATTATACGTAAATCGCATACATTTATTATTATTGTAATGTTTATGTAATGTAATTTACGCTTAGTATTATAATATATATAAATATATATATATTAATTTGTTAAAAGCTGATACGTATATTATTGATTCTGATCGTAACCAATAAATGGTAAATATTACCCTATGGTAATTATGGAATTTATATTCGTGTATTTTAATATTTTTTTTACATTATGAGCGACAAAATCATATGCACGACGATATATTGTAGGTAAATTGCATTTCTATTGTCCAAGCATATTTCATTCCGTCATAACAACCTTTTGCGTACCAATATAATGTGTGGACCACATAATACTCGTATAATTATCAAAGATACCAACTCGGTGCTACACCAATTCAACGAAAATCGAGTATAATTTCTATCTTATACAAATATACAATTTATAATATACAAATTACAAAGAGATGCAAGCGAATCAGGCTTTCTAATTAACATATATATAGATATAATATATATATTATATACATATTAGGTATATCGTATTTCAACATGCATATAAGTGTGATTGTATAATTACCTACAATGAAATCATTATTTCATTTAATCCCATCGTTTTGTCTTCTGGAATTAATGTATTCCTACGTCCTATAATATGTATATCTGTTGTGATGTTTTACATCGATAATTATAGCTGCATAACAATAGGCTTATTAGCATTGAGAATTTTTTAAAGTCAAGGGTATAACTAAATTGAATGTATGAGTACCGGTGTGCTATGGTAAATTACTTTACAATGTTCGGTCAACGTCATATGAATATATAGTTGTATATTACGATTATATTGGATCCATACTCATATATACGCAGTATACAGTGGCATTTGGTAGTCGATGTCAAATCATGATGAGTATAAAAATTGGAAATTTTAGGGCCGTACATACTGATACTGTGGGAGTAGCCCACAACTTCATTTATTCGGCAAAATTAATCTATTATAACGATATAACTAATCTATGAAATAATGACAGATGAAAAAATATTGCACCTGGACAATGGGCTACATAATATTATTATGTACGATAAATGGATATCTGTGATCGAGTTTTAAAGATTTGCGTGCAATTTATTTTATATTTGGATCGGTGGCAATTAAGCGTTTAAAAATTATTGGAGATAAAATTAAAATATCCTTATCAATAAATGTATATGATATCAAATTTGAAGATACAATTTATTTATTCAGACGTGCAGACACGTTAGTCTATACTCACGTGTCATTATTACTATCCCATTGATTAGGTAAATACTCGGCTGGTAATCAGTATCCACTTGCAGTGAGCAACTAGACGCCATCATTAAATTTCGTAGTTACAAATTATAATTAATTAGTAATAGTCAATCGGGTAAAAATGTGTAATAAATGAATGACAAATAATTCATAAACGTCCACTGTCCACTCAATACATGTTCTCTGTATATAATCAACTATGGTTAATTAAGAATTAATTCGATTAATTAATTAAAAACTCCAATAAGATGTAATCATAACTTATAATTGTTTATATTGATTAGTTGCTATGAGTTTTTGATCATATAATATGTCAATAAGTTGAATAAATACATATCATTAAGTATATGCATCATGTGAAACTATTGGAACCGTATATTTTAATTTGTTGATAGTGTTCGGGTTATTCAATTTGTATTATCTCCGACATGTACTAATGAATTTTCACCGTGTAGAACTATAAAACATATTAAAAATATTAAGCACGAAATAATTTCATTAAATTATACACAAAAAGAAAAAAAAACAGCAATGATATCTATAACAATGCGTGAAACACGTTTTTCTCTGTCGTCGTTATTGTTTGATTTTCATCACTATTCAAATACTAATCATAAATTAATATTTTACAAGTTTGTGGTCTTATTATCTATAACACTTTCCGCAATAGTAATTAACAACGTCATAGTATTTACTCGCAAAGTATTTTATTTTCAAATACGCTTTGAATTTAAGTGGCTCCTTTCCCGCCGTACACCGTCGAAATAAATCACTATATGTTCACGGCACAAGGGTATTTACACACGTGTACGTCATAAATGTTTAACGACTGTGATAATGTAATTAGCATGTCATCACACATGTATAACTGTATAGCTGGGATATTATGCTTATTTCAACCATATTCATATTATTATTAAAATCGGTCAACTGTGACTCGAATTTGTAACACAAGTGTGTATAAATTGTTCGAAATAAAAACTCACACAGTCAACAGTATAATAGATAAACAAACAGTAGGTACGAAAAGCTTATCTGCAGGTTGGCGAGGTTCGGGATATTTTGTTTTGTAAGGATTGCGCGAAATAGTCGACTCGCATTAACGGTCGTGTTAAACGGTCAAAATTGTGCTATATATGTTAGGAACGATAGCTTTTAAATTTCAGATAGTACGAGCACTTTCAATGTTGAATAGTCGTAATAATATACGTGCACAAGTTTTGGTGAATAATCACAATCATTTATTAGTTATGGATTGAATTTTAAGATATAATCAACAATCAGCGGTTGAAACATTAAATTAAAATTGTTTAAAAGTGTTTCAAAATAATTTTTACCCAAAAATAACAAAAAAAGTAATATCTGAGGACTAATATCTGAGAAACTACAATACCAGTCATTATGCCCTATATAATATACTGTATATTCAAATAAAATTTCATGTATTTTGGTGACTTTAAAATTAGTTTTTAAATACATTTTGTACATTACCTGTATCTCTACATGCAGTTTAATAACTGCCTATTGTCTCAACGTTTAACAACTTGTAATATTATAAATTATAATCATTCAAATTACGCTAAATTTTCGAATTATAAATTTATTCTAACGGAATAATATTTCAATAAGTTTCATTGATCCGTAATTTGTTTTCGTATTCTTTAAACCAGCCGGTACACGTTCATAATAAATGCGACCCTCGTGGTCATTGATTGAACATTTGTTTTCCAATTTACAGATTGCATTTGCATATACGTTTATCAAGGTATAATATTGACGGTTGTGTAGTTTTACTTATTATTTGCAGGAGTTGGCGTGGTAGTATTACATGTAAGTAGTGATCAGTAATTATAGTTCAAATAAAACTAATTTCTCTATAAGACTTTAATAATAATAATAATAATAATAATACCTATTACGAGGAATCTAGGATTTATTTTTAGTTCCATACCGAACGTGCACGGACACGAATTTAAAATTCAAAATGGCCTCAACCCGTGAATGACTTTAAGACAAAAAGGATGACTCTTTTGTGTTTGTTATATTACGCGGTGCAGGTACACATTATGTACAGTATAATTATAGATATTAGCGAGTTCGAAAACCGAAGAAAAACCTCATAGACAGCAATAAATCACATCTATAATTATTAGTTCAGAGCTACGCGTTCACGTTTTTCTGCAATAATACCTCCGGAAATAATGGAAACAAGTTCACGACAATTTCAGGACGAATACTTGTATCGTGCTTTATTCCCTTTATAGTGTCAAGTTCGCGTGCGCCGCATCAACAGTGCATATAAATATTGTATTATACATCTATGTGCCTACCTTTAACTATGCCAAGGTGGATAAAACTTGAATATCTTTACAATCTTGGTAAACATGTTTACGATAATCTGAATAGGTACCTGTAATGATATGCACTAACGTTGATATAGACATTATCATTTTATTTCGGTGTTTACTCGTTCACCCTTTAGGTTAAATTATGAGTAATTTATGAAAGTATTTACTTATGGCATATTATGGTAATTTATTGTAAATGTTAAGTCTGAAATTATCACACATTTTTAATTGTCTGTTTTTTTTATATATATCTCAATATGAAATATACCGATAATACTACACCGACATAAGTGGAATTTATATTTTAAAACGTCTAAACCTCCTGTGAAACCGCGCCAATAAAAATAGAACCACAGAAACTTTTAAAATATCTGTAACCTACAAAATGAACCGAAAACAAACTTTAATTGAACATCGCGGCCTGTTAATTTGAAAATCCGTATATCTACGTGCAGCATAGTGGTCGATTAATGTAAACATAATAGACAATGCACATAAACCATTTTCAATTGAAGGAAGTACTACGATTGTCGCGTACATTTTTATCATACATACAAAACCTATGGACAGTCGGATTCAATTTTACAATTTTTATTCGTTACAACCTTCAGACATATTATTATTAGTCGAACGGAGATTGCCGATCCGTCGGGCGAACGAACCGAGAGGAGACTTGGGTGGCGCACGTTTTAGTTAGGCAATATATGGCTATAAGTCAACGCCGTTGAAGTAAACCTTGAGGAAGATTACGCGTTTTATCATAATTATTATTATTCTTTTTTTCTTAGTCACATTACACAGCGGTAGTGATAGTCCTTATACGCCGAATATGTTATTTCGTTCGAGACGTAAAATGCCCACGTGATAATAATATTATATGCGTTCCTCGACACAAGGTCCTGCGCCAAACCCTTAACGCACGATGATCTGCACGATGCGTGTATACACGGGTGCTTCGCCGTGCAGCGATTTGAATAACGGATGTGTATTTTTATTTCGAGTAAAATAAATAACATATCGTACGCATCAAAGTCATTATATTATATCATTTTAACGTTAAAAAAGACGGGTGTACCTCGCTTTGCTATACCGTTGGTGGTGGAGTGTACCTCGTTTATAAGATAGGTCATTATTACAATGGAATTGTTAAATTTGAATGCACTGATAGATATCATTATATACGAATAACGATTCTGAACGGAGTTAATATGTTTGTCTAAAATGTGTATATAATAATATAGTATTTTATATTTAAATTGAATTATAATGCAATTTCGTAAAAATTTAAATTTAAAACAGTCAAAAATTTTTTTCTTTTAAGTGTGGTAGAATTTTTTTTATTTATTTTTGAAGGTAAGCTTATGAACAACCTAGTGTTCAAATTTTGAATCTTAAGTATAAACAGAAACAATTTTATGAATTTTCAACTACAAAATAACTTGCAAATTATCGCGATTTTAACATATTTTATACAAATTTGAACTTTATGAGCTTATAAAAAAAATTTGAATGAAACCATCTCCGATATTTTTTAGTTACAACTAGTATAACTTATATTTAATCCTTTAATAAATTTTCAAGAGTTTTTGGACAGCCAAAAAAATTTTATAGATATTTAAAAAAAAAAACTTACAAAAATCGAAAATTTAAATTATCTATAAATAAGTCAAAATACTTTAAAAACTTAACCATATATAGAGAACACCAATATAAAGATTTGGTAAAAATTTCAAGTTGTTGCGGTTTTTTGTTTTTCAGTTAGAGCAAATTTCAAAAACCGATATGATTTGTCAGTCTAGAATTTTATATATTATATTATATTTTACATGTAATTTTATGTCAATATTCGCTGTTCAAACACTTATAAAAAAAAAATTGTGCCTATGGATTTTGATGATTTTTAAATCACAATAAAAACTACTTGTGTGGAATCTTCTATTAAATTTTCAAGTATTTTGTATTAGTAAATTTTTTTTTATCACCGATTATAAAAAAAAATGTAAAAAATTCGAATTTTTTAAATGCCTATAAATGGCTTAAAAATTAATACAATATTTTGAAAAAAATATGACATAAAGGAAATGCTTATCTTAATCACTAGTAAAAATTTTAAATGTCTGCGACTTGTACTTTTTGAATGATAACAAATATTTAAAATCGTTTGACCATAAATCGCTATTTTATGCAATTTCGTAAAAATTTAAATTTCAAACGGTCATAAAATGTTTTCCTTTTGGTTCGGTAGAAATATTTTTATATATTTTTGAAGATTAGTTTATGGATAAACTAGTGTCAAAATTTTGAACCTTAAGTATAAACAGAAAAAATTTTATGAATTTTTATCTACAAAATAACTTGCAAATTATAGTGATTTTGACACATTTTATACAAATTTGAGATTTATGAGCTTATAAAAAAAATTTGAGTGAAACGATCACCAATATTTTCTAGTGAAGATAATTTAAGCTTATTATATACCTTGTATTAAATTTTCAAGTGTTTTCGGTCAGCCAATTAAATTTTATAGATGTTTAAAAAAAATTTTTTACAAAAATCGAAAAATTAAATTGTCTATCAATAAATCAAAATATGTCAAAATACTTTGAAAACTTAACCATGTATAGAGAATGCCAATATAAAGATTTGGTAAAAATTTCAAGTTGTTGCGGTTTTCGTTTTTGAGTTAGAGCATTTAAAAAAAATGTATTTTGTAAAAACGTGATTTTGTGTAAAAATTCCCGTTTTTTCGTAATTTTTTTATCGTTTTTTCGATTTTTTAAAAAAGTATTAAAGAAAGTTGTATTTCTGATTTGCCCACGTACCATCTACATTCACTTTCCTTTCAGAAAAGTTGCTGTTTTAGAAAATCGAATCATTTTTACTACCAAAAAAGGTGTCGTCAGACACAAAAAAAAAAAAACGCATATCATTGTAAAATCAATAGATTCCATCACTCCGTTCAGAATCTAAAATGTATTTTGTAAAAACGTGATTTTGCGTAAAATTTCCCGTTTTTTTATCGTTTTTTTCGATTTTTTTTAAAAGTATTAAAGAAAGTTGTATTTTTGATTTGTCCAAGTGCCATCTGCATTCACTTTCCTTTCAGAAAAGTTGCTGTTTAAGCAAGTTGAAGCATTTTTACTGCTAAAAAAGGTGTCGTCAGACACACAAAAAAAAAAACGCACATCATTGTAAAATCAATAGATTCCATTACTCCTTTCAGAATCTAAAATGTGATCAATGCGTAACTTGCAGTGTTTATGAGTTTATGACCATTATTATTACCATACAATAGCTGATGTCTTGCAAACATATAATATTTATTTATTTTTTTGTTTTGTTGAAATAAATAAACCACAACAACAAAAGTTATTGGCTTTAGAAATCAATAAGTTATAATGTAATTGTGGAGGATTAAACAAAGAAAGGAGAGACATGATTTTTATATAAAATAGTTATTCATGTTTGGATTATACATAGTTTATATAAGCAATATGGTTATATAATTTGGTTAATTTTTGGTAGTTAAATATTTTTCAAATCTGTCAGGATCTGGTATTAAGACACCAGATCCTGACAGATTCTTCCAGGATTTCATCGAGTGTATAGTATTATGCGTACATATTAAACAATAGTATATTTTTTTTCATAATATACGCGCGTTTATCAAACCGACCGGAGAAAAATTATTCGCACGTTTGATTTTATTTCATTTTTATCATATAGGTATCATTTTTTTCAAATAGTGTCAATGGACGCCACCTTTTATCATGTCACTAAGCCTTGTATGACAATACCCATTTGCTTATTGTATTACCTATATTATGTAGTTAACTGTACATTTTCTATTTTTTTACAACATTTTGTGTACAGCACTTCATAATTTTATTCTACCAGTGATCCATACACATTATACATGCTTATAATTATAGAAGGAAGTGAAACGTTGTTCTTTCCTTCGGAATTGGACTTGGCGAATTAACGCTTTTATAAATAAATAATCATTTAATTTGCATTTGTTTTCATATTCAAGCGACATCCGCATATTATGCGGACACCGCGGATCCGTACAGTAATTAACGTATATATATAATATACAAACAGCGCACGTGTATACATAATTTAAAACGTGTGATTAGAAATGAATGATTTACGATTTCAATGGTATTTAGTATTTATTTCAACGAACAATTTATTTTAATTCATTTACATGGTATAATTATTACGCATGTACATATGTATTATGTATAATGTACTGCAGGTCTGTGTTTTTTCTCTCGTAAGTTGTTGGTAACTGACGTGTTAAGGTGTGTGAAAATTGTGATTTATGTTTGCAGGCTCGTTTGGATATGTAAATTATATGTGTCGAGCACCCGTAAAATTATTCACTCATTCAAAATCTATGACCAATGGTGTAGTTTAATTCGTTAAACGGTTTTAAGTGACAATCACGAGATGAACGATTCATACATTTTTATTTGCATGCAGTACATAATTTCACGTGTTTTTGCAGGTTATCGGTTGTCATTTTTTCTCCGCTGATATTGTTAAAAAACCTCTTTAAAATTAATGTACATAATATTATATGCTATTCGATGTTTACGAAACTTTATGTTAAAAGAGTTTTCGACGTATACCTACAGATTATCTCATTATATAATACCAATTCGGCAATATCGCTCCACGTATTTTAGCAAACGACGCATTGTTCGAAGATAGAAATACTTATAGGTATAGTACGAACGCGTGGTATTGAATTGTAACGGACAACTTGTACGGTGAAAAAAATGATCTTTCAGTACATTCTTGGGGCTGTACTAAGAACATGCGCATTACTGCTGTGTTAAAAGATGTATGCCACTCGTCTTTGAACAGTGTATACCAATGTACAGGTACAACACGTCGTCAGGTATTCGTTACATAAATAAAATATAATCATAGCTATTGCTATACTGTATGTATAATTCAAGTATGTGTGTGTGTGTGTGTGTGTGTGTGTGTGTGTGTGTGTGTGTGTGTGTGTGTGTATAATGGCAAACGAGTTTAAGTGTTTAAACTTTAGTTTTGATTGCATTTACGACACCTGTAGTTGATTGTTCATTATTTTCTCGCGGTGAAAAGAAAGAATTATAATATCACTCGTACAAACTTGTTCATTATAATATATACCTAAAAATACCAAGGTGTACGTATGTATGCACGCGCGCGCGCGTGTGTGTGTGCGTGTGTGTGATTTCTCTTCCGCGTACATTTTTGATAACCCATGTGACAAACGATGCTATACTATCACACGATGCGATCGATGTCTTTTTATTGGGACCTAGTTTGTATTTTTTTTCCCCCACTGGTCTACAGACGGACGCATAATGAGCAAGAGAAACCAATATCGTTCATATAACAAAAACTGGGCAATAACTCGAATGTATTTCATATTATTATACTCGACAGTGTTATCAAAATAAAAAACCCGAAAGCAGATATTCAACATATTTTGTTCAGCGATAACGAGAGTGGCTGGTATTAAAATCCAAACGCATTAATCGTTGCGTGAATGGTATGTACCGTATACCGCATATACCATGTGGTCACGGGAAGAAATGGTCTACGAGCAGTGGAGTTTTAAGCGCAGTGACTTTATCCACAACAGTCTAACGTTTAAGTTCTAGAAAATCGATCATGAAAATTTCATGATTTCTCGGTGGCTCATAATTATTATTATAGTAATATAAAATTATATCTTGGACTTAAAAACACGATTCTTTTACGTCGTTAAGAAAAAATATAATAATCATAAAATGACACATTTTCTTGAGAAATTTAATGAAAAAAACCTTTTAACACGACGCATAACCCGTTCTCGAGTCCACAAACATTATATTCCATCTACGACGTACAATTCGCACTACAGTGACCCGACTCAACGTTTTCAATCTTCAATTTTTTTTCTTGATAAAGTTAGTACCTACCTATTGTTGCTTTTATATAACTGTCTACTGTTCTTTCTTTTTAGTTTATGAGACAATATTTTAATGTCACTAAGTTACTTCACTTGAAATGATGTAAAACCTCTAATGTGTATGATTGTTTCTGATCGAGGTGAGGTGTTTACCCATTATTTTCAAACACTTTGGTATATAGCAGAGTCACAACTCTTAAATATGTGTATGTATTTATAAAGTTATGATGTGCTATTATTATCGGTGAAGTTTTTAACGCACTGCCTTAGCAGATTAAAATCGAATAAAAATTCGATTTCATGGATTTATAGTTAATAAATCGTAATTAAACCGACTACGGTTGCCGATTATGTTGGCGCTTTTTGAATCGTGTCACTTTCGCAAGCAGTGCGAATAAATATGTGTTATGTGTATATAATATAATAAAGAAAAGTGTGCGTTTATGCGTCCACACATGACTATAGCAATACGTGTCATAAGCGCATAACTCAGAGTACACGGCAAATCGTTAATATTTCGGATTAAACGAGCGTTTGACCGTGTATGTGTATAACATTATAATATTATGTATTAATGTAATATACGGTACTCATTTTGACAGTTTCAGTATTGTTATCATCGTTATATTATTGTTATACACACAAACGCGGTGTGTATACGTGAGCATATGACATAACAATACACGCGTGGTAGGTATACGTACTTATATTTTTATCGCGTGTTACGTTACCGTATTAATGCAGGACACGCGGCGACGGTCCATCGGATTCGTTTTTTAACACTTTATTTTTTCTTCTTCTTGTTCTGTTCTGTCATTCTCCCTTGTCGACCGGTGAAAGTGATTATGACTGGGCGCCTCGGACACGGCGTCGTATATAATATTGTTATCAAGGTCACCGTGAAGAATACACCACTTTGATCTGCTTTAAGGTCAGATGATGTGAACTTATAGCTGCAGCAACTCCCACTGCACGCGAAGGACTCGCGAAATAAACGACCACCGCCGCCGCCATTACTTCTATAAATAGTACTCGCAGAGCCCAGGAGACATTGACTATCGTTTGGACATTCACTCGTCTCGTTTTGTTTGTCTCCTCTTAGTGTTCTTGCGCGTGCAAGTCGGTTTTGCCCATATACCAGACTATCAACCGTATTTAAAAATATAAGGTAAATATTATTATTTAAAAATATTATATTGTACTATAGCAATAATGTTATTGTTTATTAATAACGCGATATTATAATAATTTTATAGTTTATATTATTCGATTGTTTGGGTTAAAATTGTAAGTGGTTTTTATTTTTTATACCAAAATATTAACTATGCGTAGTATGTTATCGATAAAAAACAAATACCCCCTTTGAATATAATAATATACTTCAATATTATGTACATTGAAAATGTCATTATTTACTTCTACCGGCGCGTAAGATGGTGAGAAGACCCATTTTGAAGGATAAAACTATGCGAGTGATTTTTATAGTTTTTACACAATATTGAATACTATTGAAATTTGATTCACAATAATGTATACTACGAGACATAAACAGTAATTATTTAAACTTAGTTTAATATTTAATTTGAATATAAAATCAAAAATTACATGAACAATAATCTTTAAATATCAGCCAATTAATGTTAAACTACATAAAAATAAAATTAATAAATATTTTTCTCAGCAAAAGTTTAAATGCATTTTAAACAACTTATGTTAGACACGCATGATTAAAATTCCTAGTTAGTTCAAAGAAAATTGTATGCATGAACTCAATTAATAATTTTTTAAAAACTATGATATTTTAAAAAGTGATTTTATGTAATTTAAAGACGCATAAACGTACATTGTAGTTCTTAAAGTTTTAATTTTTTACATAAATCATAATTTAATACATTCAAAGCAGAATATTTTCTTCAGAATTTTTATACTAAACTAATCGCTTTATAAGTGCTTATAGTTTAAACATAATAAAGAAGTGAATAGTGATAGATACTTACAAAGTTAGGAATTATCAATTGGTTCAATTTCCGATTTCATACACTAGCCTAGTATTAAAAGAGTATCTTTTTAACTCAGTATTTGGAATTAAAAATTGATGATGCCAGGTTTCATTCTCAAATCGTATTACATTTATCAACGATGCGTGCAAGTATAAATCGAAAAGACCGTCTAGACAAACGAATACGTTTTTTTCGTAAAACAGTAATATTTTTAGATTTTTTTTCCTTTTCTTCCGTTCTATCGGTTTTCAAATTAAAACTGCAGGCATATATTATATACGATCCGCTAGTCGTTACGGGTATGAATACTGTTCATCAAGATTACCATTTACTTGCGCGCAAAATGAAAAACGTGAAGTAGTTGTACGTTGTCGTACCTATACATGACCTGATGTGACCGATGACCCGAATACATTGGGGACTTGAACAGGTGCTCGTATTCCGTAAAATCATATATTACGCTTTTGTTGTTAATCCGCTGAACGTTTGAGTGCATCGTCGACTTGTATAACAGTCACCACGGTAGTGTAGTGGCTGTTTTAAGGGCGTGTACTCGAATCGATTGACAAAAAATGATTCGTTTTATGCTTGAAGTCACTGATAAAGCGCACAATTCTTGAAAACTTGAATTAACTGCGTGCTTATAATATCACTAATATATCGAATCTAAAAACTAATATTATGTCTACGAATGTTCTTCTTCTTTTCGTATCCTGAGATCGGTTTATACCAACATGTTAACATGTAACATGATAGTTAAAACCTGATGGTAAAAAACGTTTTGAGGTGGATAAATTCAATAATCGTGTGTACGCGAGAAAAAAAGTTCAAAACACCGCTTCAGGATCGTGCTGTAGATATAATATTATATAATGTTTCGTTTTCTCCTCGACAACTAAAATATAAATACGCTCCCGAAGAAAACATACAAACATACGCTTCTCGACGTTACAGCTATAATATACCGCCCGTCTGAATAAAAGGGTTACACAAGCTGTACATCGTTTATACGTTGGATAAAGGACATGTGTGGTTAATCGCATTCAAAACAAAACGGGAATATAATATTATAATATACGCAGCGTTTTGTGTGTAAATTGTATACACTTTAATATTATTATAATATATACGTAGGCCCGAGAGATTCAATGACGAAATGCGTTTCGTATGACTGTTTAATTGTCGTAGTTGATTCTAATAATATACATCGCGACGTGTATTTTTAATTAAATCCGCGCTTATTATGATCCTTTAGCGCACGTACCGCACACGCGACACACATTACACTATATCATATCGTTATTATTATTTTATTATATTACGCTGTAGCGGGAAATTAAATCGCGCCTTTCATTTTCTATACGCTCTTTATAATATAATATGTATACACGCGAGACAAAAGCAATTCGAAGCACTGTTCATTATAACTATTATTATTATTATTATTATTATTATTATTATTATTATTATTACTATTATTATTATAGATAAACCTACCGTTTATTTATTTTTGATTTTTTTATCCGTATAAACACTTAACATTTGTACCGTGTTGAACTACCATCATCAGTTCTTCGCTTGATTGCATTGCTATGAAATATCTTTCACGAAACACACGGGTGGAACAAAAATACGTTCCAAAATTCGATTATTAATATTTTATTTCGATCAAGTTGGATAATGAGAAATATTACAAACTATATAATATTAACTACTATTACACCGACTTATTGAATCAATAACGGGAATTGTCGATTTTGTTAAAAAATAAATGAAATTTATATTTATACATTATATATTAGTTGTATTTCTGCCTATTCCATTTTAGCGCTCGTGTAAAAAACATTTTGTTTTTCAACGGTATCTGATAACATGTTTTTTAAACCAATAAAAGTTTATTCGACCGGAGTATTTGTGATTTTCATGTATAAATTGTTCATCTGCTCGACCGAAACGTATAAAAGACACATTTAATCAGCGTTAGATCCATATAAGCTGGCTGCGGTTTTCCAAAGAAATGAATTATCTACTCGCTGCACAACCTTTGAAAACATGATGATCGAGATGCAGTCGAGACGGTTCTATAACATCCAACACCGGGTCGACTATATGATTCAAGACTCGCAGCAGACTTACACTATGAACTCTCCTGTGGAAATGCACACAAATTGTTCGTTTTTCGCACATATGGTACTCAACACAACAAGAGTCTAAAAACACAAACGTCATGTCATTTATCACATGTGGCGAAAAAGAAACTATTTTGATATTCAAAATAACTAGTGCAGTTGCAATATCGTGGATTTCCCGCATGCGGCGCCAATTAGGACGAATTAATCTCCTTCTGTAAGTTTGGTTTTTTTTCGTAAACGCATGTGGGGAATGCAATGCGATTTGCGAAGAGTGCACGCACCAGCTAGGACATAGTGCAACACGACAATGACAAATGCACGTATTATAATATAGACATATGCGCGTTGCGTTGCACTCGACCAATGTGGATTGTTAAGCTGCGACCTACGAATATATAAAATAAATATAATCGTATGTGTTTACTTGAGAGCCTAATCAAAAAGGTTCATTTACGTTTGCACCATTCCGATGTGCAGTTATCGTCGCATCATTTACTTGCGTTACACACAACAACAGATATTATAATTATTATTACCTTTACCTTTAGTTTGGACTGACATGCAGCCATACACGGCTTCACCTTTATAATATAGTTATATTAAAATAACATCTTACCGGCGACCACCTGCAGTCTCGAAATCGAGCGGTTTTATTCTTCGCTAATAGGTATACACAGTATAGTGGGTAATTTTTTTTCATACCGCGCACTCATTTTACCACAATCGATTCGAATTTTCTAGAAAAAAATATTTTTTTGCTATTACAGCTGTCATTATTTTAAGCAACATTGTAAAAAAAAAAATCATATACTCTTTTTACTACTTTACGTACAACATACCAAAGATAATTATTATTTGTAGGTACATTTCATTTTAAATCCTACCTCAGAAACAATAATTTATAGTGGTTTTTCGAAGGTTTAATTAACGAAGTTTACAAGGGTGAAGGTCGTAGTACCATCATTTGCTGGCTTTTTCCCTCATTACTCTCTTATTAGTGTTTAATGAATAACTCTACATTATTACTCATATATTGTGGGTTCGTAATTCGTATAAAGTGCATATTGTATGTATTCAAATAAAAAAGATAAGAAGAGTAGTGCACCGAAGTTTTACGATCAAGTAGTTTATAATACTGATGGTTTCAATTCAAAATTGTTCTAAATAATATTATATATTATATTACTATGCATGTTCGATGTTCAATTTTAGATTCTGAACGGAATGATGGAATCTATTGGTTTTACAATGATGTGTGTTTTTTTTTTATTTTTTTATTTTTTTTTTTTTGTGTCTGAGGACAGGATTTTTGGTAGTAAAAATGCTTAGATTTTCTTACACAGCAACTTTTCTGATAGGAAAGTGAATGTAGATGGTACTTGGGCGAGTCAAAAATCCAACTTTTTCAATACTTTTTTAAAAAATCGAAAAAAAACGATAAAAAAATTACGAAAAAACGGGAAATTTTACGCACAATCACGTTTTTACAAACTACATTTTTTTAAAATGCTCTAACTCATAAACGAAAAACCGCAACAACTTGAAATTTTCATCAAATATTTATATTGGTGTTCTCTATACATGGTTAAGTTTTTAAAGTATTTTGACATATTTTGACTTATTTATAGACAATTTAAATTTTCGATTTTTGTAAGTTTTTTTTTTAAACACCTATAAAATTTAATTGGCTGGTCAAAAACTCTCGAAAATTTAATACAATGTTTATAATAAGCTTAACTTATCTTCAATAGAAAATAACGGTGATCGTTTCACTCAAATAAATTTTTTTTATAAGCTCATAAATCTTAAATTTGTATAAAATGTGTCAAAATCACTATAATTTGCAAGTTATTTTGTAGATAAAAATTTATAAAATTTTTTCTGTTTATACTTAAGGTTCAAAATTTGAACACTAGTTTGTCCATAAGCTAATCTTTAAAAATATATAAAAAAATTTCTACCGGACCAAAAGGAAAAAATTTTATGACCATTTGAAGTTTAAATTTTTACGAAATTGCATTATAATTCAATTTAAATATAAAATACTATATTATTATATACACATTTTAGACAAACATATTAACTCCGTTCAGAATAGTTATTCGTATACAATGATATCTATCATTGCATTCAAATTTAACAAATCCATTGTAATAATGACCTATCCTATAAACGAGGTACACTCCACCCCCAACTGTACAGCAAAGCGAGGCCCACCCGTTCTTTTTATGAATAAAAGTTTTCAGAAAAATATTTTTCTATTGAATATGGCTATAACATAAGCTTAAAAATTATATTTAAAGCGTAGTATTTTTTCCTACAGCCCATAAACGAATCGGAAAATGAGTAATTAATGTGTTATAAACAAATATGAAATATTCTCCATTATAAGAAATAGATACACTCGAATATCCAAGATCCAATAACAGTACATACAAAGGACATTTAATAATAATTATGATATTAATACGATGTACGCTTTTACATAAAGGGAGACAACTCATGTGTTCATGTGTGTTTGTATAAAATGGCTAACGAGATACTTACGCTTTCGTCACAATATACCTATTTGTTCTCGGCGATATTATATACAATAAAATATTCTATAACAGATAAGATAAGTTTTTTTTTTTGTTTGATTTTTTCACTTACACCGCGAGATTGTACACGCACGCGTAATTTTCGGTCAGCAGATAAATGTTCTACCACACGCAGAAAAACATACGAAGAAAACGCCAATAGGTAGATGATAGGTATATACACATATAATACTGCAATACCTACACTGCGCAGCGGCTATTATGTTATTATCATTCCAATTCATTATAGGTTTGGTCACGAAATCCTATGTACCCACATTAAATTTGTTCGGGTCGGTGTTTTGCATCTGTACACTAAATAGTTACATAGTACTCGTCAACGGAGAACCATAATAATAATGATAATATGGTCGGTTAATACTGTGGCAGTGCATAATATACGCCGCCGTTCGGCCAATCCCAATGGAAAAACGACGTTATTTTCTATGTGCACATATTCTATATACATCATGTTATAATACGTGAATCAAATATCAATCGAATATCGCGAATCAATAAATACGTTCAAAATCACTGGTCTTCTTTACATAACTATTTTCCAAAAGGATTTGAATATGCGATTTTAGAATGACATAAAGTATACTTTATGAAACCTTCTTATTTATAGAATACACTTATCGTGTTAGGAACATACACCTATGATACAAAATACATATTTTATTAAATTAAATTTAAATATTTTTAAATTATTTGAAATGTATAACTTATATTTATCATGCATTATTTTGCTAAAAAAAATAAATAAATAATATTATATTATATATATATATATAATTACAATTTACAACCAAAATATTAATAAGTATACCAATAAAAATTATTTAAATTAAGAAATTTACCTATATAATATTTCTGAGATGGTGTATACGAAACCTATTTTAAAACTACTGTTAAAACAGGATTCAATAATAAAAATTATTATTCAACGTCAATTTGTACTCTCACTTATGTTAATATTGTCTTAAAGTTGTATATTATCTAAAATGGCGATAAAAAAGAATCTCGTATTAAACTGATTATGATATTTATATATTTATTATAATTACAGAATATGGCCGGAACAGTATCTTTCGGATTGTTCGTCTTAGCGCTGACTGTGACGTGTTGTTTGGCTGCCATCAGCGAGGTGAAGAACAACAGTCCCGTCACACAGAAACCAGGCCGTTTCCTCACTCTTCCAATCGCTGAGAAATGTAGTCAGAGTAAGTAGATGCGAAATTTTTATGTGTATATACCAGAGACGTAAAAGTATTAATCCGGATATACCAGTATAGACAATTTTTTTATATTATGTTTTCCTGGTATACTATTTACGAATATCTTACGTTTTATTTTCGCGGAATTTCCGTATATCTGTTAATCACTATGCGTGCAGGCAGTTGTTTGGCTTGAAAACATTCGTTTTAAAATCGGATTATGGAAATATGTTTAAAGTTATCGATGAATTTGCATCATTATTTCATCCCAAATACGGAGCATAAATCATAATATAATATAACATAATTAATTGTTTCTATAAAATTGACACGTTTATTTGTGAGTAGTGACTAATAAGCTATGTTATAGTGGCAAATATCAACTTCAAGACATTTTCTGCTCGATTTTTAGTTTCATTCGTGTACATTGCAATCGTAACACATCCTTGAAAATTTACAATTAATAAGAAATAAAAGCATGAACTCATAATTTATGATATTTCATCAACGAGAATCTGCCAATTACGGTTTATATTTTCACGCGGGTAGAGTTATATTTTATACATGAGTGTGCATAAGGTTTTCTTTTTTCCTGCCCAAGTAGGAAATTAAAACACAAACAATTATTCTATGTGATTAATTTGCAATAATTCATCATATTATCTGTTTGGAAATAATATTTGTAAAATGTTGTTCTGTGTGAAAATAACGGTAAAATAAATATTATTATCACTGCAAATAAGTAACACAACATGCGGTGATTATAGCATTTATATCCAGTATTAATAAGTAACTAAATTAACTATAGTATATCTTCGTATTTTCAACGCACATGTACACTAGGTACTATTAGTTGAATCATACATGATTATTTTTTTATGAAGTTTTAGTAGTTATGAGCCTATAACATTATAATAATTTATAATAATATCGTATGTCTGGATAGTATTTTGAGGTTCTAAACAAAACACTCGAAACACTTTGAATGCATTTTCAGTACACTTTGTGTACTATTAGAATACTGAAGTATTTTTCACTGTACCTTCTGTATACTGTAATACTTTCGAAAATTATTTATTCCTTGTAAATATAATAAATATAATAAATATAATAATACTCTCCAAACGCGTATTAATAGTTGTAAAATATTATACATTCACCGTCAGCCATTGAGTAAAATATAAAAGTTTTTAATTCTATTTCAAAATGTATCTATGAGACGGTTAAAAATATTAAAATACTGTTGCATGCCAGATCACGAGTACGATTAAAATTCAACTGAAATTCGATCGAGCAATTGTTCGTATAATAAATACAAGTCCTGGAAGCACGTTAGTATAACTTATATATTAATACCTACGTTTTAAATAGTTTTAAAAATATTGTTCTGTACATATACGGTTAGTAACAGTAAGCGCAGTTGTACACTCGTACGGTTTCTTAACACTTTTGACATTTATGCATATTATAATATAATATACTCCGTGCACGGCCATGACTTGTGACGATTTCCCTTTCGTCTCTGCCCAATTAATAGGTATAATTTAATACCGTTGTTAATGCACACGCCACCGCTACCGCTGCGTAACGGCAGTATGCACACAGTACAATCATAATGATGGTGTAGATAATAATAACAATAATTATCATTATGGTCTGAAATTACTCAAACTGTCCGATGATGAACGGACGAACCCCTTTTGTTTATCATTATGACTGCATGCACGATCCGATACGACCAAATGTACCGAATCGAATACATATTACAAAATAGGCTCCTAACCACGGCCGTCGGAATGATTTGCAATGGTACCGGACGAAAAGGGTCGGGTTGATTTAAAATGCAAATTTCAGTAGAAATCCATATCGTGCGATTCGTAACCATCTTATTATCATATCGTATTATATCATAGTATCGTCAACAGCTATAGGTGATTGAATAACGAAAAAAAAAAAAGAAAAATCGAAAAACGTCTACAACTATGTACAAAAAAATAATACACCGTTCACACTCTGTTCAATAATACTATCATAATAATATATCACCCTTAAAATATAATAATGCATAAGTTAAATATCAAGTTTATTTACATATCTAAAATGCGTAATGTGTCGAAACAACAGTCACAGGTGTTCAAATATCAACCTGATATTCGATAAAAATCTATTGACCAATGTAACCATACTCGGACCGTCGATACCACATGTCAGAAAAGTTGGATTTAGGCATTTAGCTCAACTCTTCTCTAGGTATACGTGAATAGTGTTTGGTTGATGGATGGTATCAAAGTTCGCCTGATCAATCGAAATAAGAAATTAGGCGCACGACAACTTATATCCTAAATTTACATAATCCTATTTATTTATCATATTAACACATTATGATTTCATGACGGGTATTTTGTAAAACAATAACTTTTCAATTATATCTTCACGGTGTAATCACCGTTAGATAATATTCACTATTCACGCCATGCGTCACGCTTAATTTTTGAAGTCAATATTGTTTTTTTCTGACTTTATTATAGTTCGTAATATTCAATTTATTCTGGAACAAAACGAGCTGCAGCGACGAACATAATCTCGCAGTGTTAGCGTGGATAGTATTATAATCTATTGTAATTTATTATGCTGATGTGTATAAGATTGAATCACAAATTTCAGACGACCATGAAGATTAAACAAAGATTTTGTTTCAATTGCTTATCATCTCGAAACAGTTTAACTTACAACTGTGTAAAACTTTTATCTGTTACGGCGGTTTGGGACCATATCTATAATGTAACACTTGAATCTTTTTTACTTGACTTGTATCGACTTAATATACTCATAAGTTATAACGCATGAATACAATTTCGATATAAAAATAATTCACAGTATGGATAACGTCTACTTTAGAACTTTAAGATGATACTATACACTGCAAACCGTTACACGAATCTATATGACCACTACCTAATTACATATTTGTAAAACTTACCGTATTATGTCAAACACTGCACTCGATCTCTATGCCATTTTTCAACGTCTTTGGTTTCATCTTTCTGCCACCACGACCACCAAATCATTTTTGGTCTAAAACTGACTGGCTAAAACTTTTCCCACTTACGATGTATTACGTGATACTAAGCGCCCCTACATTCATCTAAATCGATATACCCACGCGCAATTATGTACATGGTGTCACACAATATTATGGTATATCGTCAAAGACTATTTACAGTTATAGTGTAATAATGTGATATGTTTTCGTTTCCAGGACCGAAGGAATTCACGTACAAAGGACGCAATTACTTCTACAGCGGACACACGCAGCAGTACAAAACTTCCAAAGTCGATTGGTTGGAAGCGAGAAACATCTGCCGGGAGTACTGCATGGACCTGGTATCGATCGAGACCCAAGAGGAGAATAACCTCATCTTCCGACTGATCCAACAAAGTGAGTAACGTTCTCATCCCGTCTGCCGGTGAAACAATAATGCACACAAGGTCTGGTTTACCAATAGGCTGAATAGGCTATAGCCTAAGACGCCAATCAGTTAATGTTAATTTGGGGCCACAAAATCATTTTTATGAACCTAGAAGCCGTGAATCAACCAAAGCCTACTGGCGAAAAACTCCTTAATCAGGCCCTGAACGCACATGATATTACGGTGCTATTACACGTCAATTATTGCATAAATCCACAATCGTTCGCCACGTGAATTCGCGTTACATATCAATAGGTACGTACTGGTGCGTATAAACGCGACTAGCAACATACGTTTGGCAACGCGATTTAGATCGACAATAATACCTACAATAACGACAGGTACTTAGGTAGCGTATTATTTCGAACCTGGTACCTGTGTGCATGATGAATATTCCGATACTTTTTGATTATCCGTTACTATATTGTTATCATAATATGTTTTGTCCACGACAGAAGGATAATCAACCGATTTTTTCCCATTTTAATGTACTCACCACTATGTGCGCCTACAACGCGCATCCCAGGTTTCACCACATCATCCTCGTGATGGTTTTCTTCCCGAATTTCGAAGTATGTAAATAAAATATAAAAATACATATATATATATATACACACATATACATATACATATACATATATATATGTATATATTTTCTGTGATTCTTAGATATTATAATGGCTATGTAAATCTTTTATTTAAATTCCTATCCGCTATGTGGGAGTGCTGATTAATGATGAGTATAAAAACTCAACACAAGGGCGTTACTTTCATAGTGTATACGAGCGTATAATTTATATATATATATATATATATATATTGTATCACATTCCCACTGGTTGATTCCGATGGTATTTTTTTGATGTAATTGTTTCGCACGATTCGTGTATTTTTCCTATACGTATTTCTATTGCAAACAACCTAACCTATATATTATGTATTATGACCATTGTTTTGTATACGTCTCAAGGCGAACAAGCCATTAATATTGTGTCTAGATCGGATTTTTTCCAACCAAATACAGCCCGATCTGGCTCAAAATGGTTCTAAATAATAATCAGGCGCTCGCACATATTATATTATAATCAGCACGAAAACCGCGGTCCCCCGTGCGATAATTATTATTCGGTACTTATGCGATACTATCGGCGTGCGGTAAACGGAACACAATTAGGTTACCTATCTTAGGCTCGTGCGGGGAGGAGAGCTGGGGGTTCAAACCCCTTCCATGCCCGAAAAAATCGTGTTTTTAATTTTTGATCTATTATATATAATATTTTATAATTTTATTTGTAATAATGCATAACATAATAGTATATTATTATATAGTGTTATCTTCACGTTTACTTTGATCGTTACCGTTATCGATTTTTTATGTTCTCGTTTTTCTTGTTTAATATTAATTTCTTGTTCATTTATATTAATGCTATAGATTTACTCGTCACAATCATACTTTAGTAACGTCAATATAGTCTTGTACTCGTTTGTGCGTTTTATTTTGTGTGTTCTCCTGGTGCCTATAAGTATGTTAAAATTAATTTAAGTTTAAATAAAATGAATTGTGAAATCGCGAACGCAAAAATAACGCACCTGAGACTTTTTATCATTTACAACTAACCATAGATTACGTTCGGTAATGACATGATAGAAAATAAAATTAACTTAGCTCCATTAAAAAAAATTAATTATATGATAATAAATAAACTATAAAAATTTCAGTTAAAACAATAAGAATCCATCCCTCACCGAGTGAATTTATTTAAAAAAAAAATAATCCGTATTTTATAATATTGATAAAAAAACACTTATAATTTAGGTACTTACAAAATGAATAGTAAAATATATAATACTATTTGCTAATTATTGATGAACCTATTTTATACATTTTTTATATATCAACACCCCTATTATGAAATCCTGCGCACGGGCCTGACCTATCTAGGCATTGAGGTATGTTCCTAGGTACTGTGTATAGGTATTGTAATATTCGCCGGATGAGATACACACAACGGCAACGACTTTTGTAATAATTTTACAATAATATTATAGCGTTTATGGAACACTGCAGCGTGGGCGTGCTGGACGATAAACGGTGTTTAATGATACCTATATACTGCGTTTTAAGGTTTTCCGCGATGACCTCGGCCCGCTAATGAAAGTTACGAATATTATTGGATAAAGATATGTCATTAACAGATATCAACACGATATTGCACACGGCGATCCTTACGCACGCACCATAATGTATATGATTAATATTGTACACGTTTTTAATCACGTTTAAAATGGACTCGTATAATGTGACCGACGATTAGCGCACAAAAGGACAGCCGCGATGTGTAAATATAAATCGAAAACTGTTTCAATTCAACTACACATACACCTATATTGTATACACACGTAACTGGTCGTGCGGAGTCGTTATAGCTCACCTTTGTATATATCGTTCGAATACAAGAAAAAAAAAATCGTCCATTTCCAACACAAATACGCGTTGAGTTACATCAAACGTAGTATACGTACATCTTATTACGCAATAATAATACATATACACCGTGTGCTATTGCCGAAGTTTCACTCGCGTATATGTATGTATAGAACATCGCAATTCATAGCACGTGCTCGCTTTTATTACCTATAGGTAGTTGTTATTCGGCAATGTGGAATTTATACCCCTAACCAGGACCGCGGTCCGTCCTAATTACGTTTTCAGTAACACGCCAAAAACGTTTTGAAGATATTTCAAATTTCAATCGACCACGCGTGTCTATAATATTCGAATATTTGAGTATCATACTAATCCATGACTCCACGTAGTTGTACGGCGAAATGATTGGAATACATTACATAAGATGAAATAATGTAGGCATAGTCGATATAATATCAAAAAATGCGATCCGTGAAAACCATGAAAATAATAAACAACAATAATTATTATTATTACCAAGTACAACTAATCGATGAATATACCTTATGTATACAACCATATCACTTTCGATTTCATTTCACAACTTTTCATAATGCCCGAAATATCGAGGGAATAAATGAAATGACTTTTCTTTTGTCGAATGATTAAAAACCGCGAACGCGTCCGTAGAACAGAACATTATATATTTATATAATACACTATATATTATACTCGTATATTATGTATCGCTTTTCGACCTATTACAATACGCGGTGAAATATAACAAAATCACGAATTCCCGGACATGAAAATTAAGAGAAAAAAGTTCTCGGGATAACGTTGACATTACGAAATCATTGTAAAGTTCCAACGAAAACGATCGAACTGCGTGCGATCATTGGGATTATAATCTCATGTCGGACACTTTTCGAATATTATAATGGTTACAATAATTATAATTGTGAAAAATATTTCATGCATTTATTTTCAATTGCACATCAAATTTTGGTAAATATATTTTCGAATAGTTTACAAATAACAATCGGAAAAAAAACGCCATCCAAGTGTTTCGTACTACGTTTTTATCACGTTTTCACGCAATATCATTTCACTTGATCACGAAATATTGCAAAAAACTATAAATGAAATAGATCATCAGAAATTTCAAGTAAATACCTACTTGATCAACGAATACGGTAAATATTTAAAATAATATTTAAACGCAGTAGATAATGAGCTATATTTTATTCAGTACCAATAAATATATTTCATTTTTTTTACTAAAATATATAGATCAATACTGGTCATGGATCAGTATTGTCAAACTCCTTATGATTTTCGTGCTTTGCGTCTTTTGAACATGAGAACGCTAAAATTTCCAATTTGTCTTAAATTTTTACACATGTCCGCATTAGGCATTATACATACAATGGACTAATCTATGAGCGTATTGAAAAAAAAATATTAAAAACTATAGGTAATCAGACAATCAGTAATCGACAGTGTTCGAGAATAATATGTTATCTTTTCAAAAGACACTGCTGGACACCACTGCATATGTCCTTGGGTGATCACCCAAGGACATATTTGAGGGGGGTGAGCATGGAGGGTGCCCCATCATTCATTTTTTTCTAGATAACACTTCAATCTCTATAAAGGACCCTCTACTAAACGGAATCCTTCTTATAACGGAAAATGTCAATACTCCCGGTGCAAATAATACATGAAATTGACCTCTCTAAGACGGAAAACTCTTTACAACGGAAAAATGTTTGGTCCCTAACGATTCCGTTATAGAGAGGATATATTGTAGTTATATGATTATTGATTAGTATTTTTGTACAATTTAATTGTTATCTCATGTCATGATTAAGTACAGCTACAGCATAGAATTTTTGGTTGTGGTAAAATTAGTATTCCTTCTAAATTAGCACATTATCCTTCATTGATACTGTTGTGACAGTACCCACAGTCCTACCTCTCGTATTGGTGACTGTTGTATACATTTACAACTGTAACCGATGTATTATCCAAGATCTATAAAGATATAAAAATCAGGCGCGGTTCTAGCCTCTAAGACTACATTTTCGTATGGGCAACAGTAGATTTATAATTAAGGTTTAACTGCGAATAATATTCCTCATTTCTTACCCCTTCCTCACAAAATTTTTTAATAAAATATTTATGCTTACAACTTCCACAACCACCTTAAATATTAGCAGTAGATACATTAGCTTCAAATTATCGATTCTGGGTTGAATGCAATGGTACTACTAAGTACTATTTACACAGGTGTTTTCAATAGTTGTTAAGTCATTTGTATGAACTGATGGAGATTTTGGTGGGTCTCCTTCAATTGTTTTTTCAGCCTTATGTTTAGAAAAATTAGCTAAATAATTCTTAATTTTATTAAATTAATATAAACTAAATTCACAAATTCACAATGATAAAAAAACAATGCAATAGTCATTTATCCATACAATATGTACTAATTTGATATCACGTTATGCCGGCAGTTATAAAGATAGCTAGTAATTAGCTACCGTTCCGAAAGTTCGCTCCCGCCTCGATTAAAGATATCTTTAATCATCGCTCTCGCCAACCTCTAATCGTTTTATCAACGCTAGAACTACAGCTGCAGGCTCTAGCAGTGACATTATCACATAGATAATATATATAATATATATATATATATCTTTATAAGTTCGTCATCAATGAGATGATAATAATATAATTGTAAATTATTATAATTTATCAAATGATAAAATATCTTATTTTTGTAATAAAAATTACATTTTTAAAATAAGGGACACCAGAAATTTTGGTATGGGCAGCTACCCACACTGCCCATACGCTAGAACCGCCACTGATAAAAAGATATACAGATAAAAGCTTCATGTGCATAAGAATAATGAATATTATTAACATAATATAATAGTACCAATGATAATTTATTTTAGATTCTGAACGGATTGATGGAATCTATTGGTTTTACAATGATGTGTTTTTTTTTTTTATTTTTTTTTTATGTCTGAGGACAGGATTTTTGGTAGTAAAAATGCTTCGATTTTCTCAAACAGCAACTTTTCTGAAAGGAAAGTGAATGTAGATGGTACTTGGGTTAATCAAAAATACAACTTTTTCAATACTTTTTTAAAAAATCGAAAAAAAACGATAAAAAAATTACGAAAAAACAGGAAATTTTACGCACAATCACGTTTTTACAAAATACATTTCTTTTAAATGCTCTAACTCAAAAACCAAAAACCGCAACAACTTGAAATTTTCACTAAATCTTTATATTGGCTTGCTCTATACATGGTTAAGTTTTCAATGTATTTTGACATTTTTGACTTATTTATAGACAATTTAAATTTTCGATTTTTGTAAATATATTTTTTTTAAACATCTAAAAAATTTAATTGGCTGACCGAAAGCTCTTGAAAATTTAATACAAGGTTTATAATAAGTTAAAATTATCGTCACTAATAAATTTCGGAGATCGTTTCTCTCAAATTTTTTTATAAGGCCATAAAGCTCAAATTTGTATAAAATGTGTCAAAATCGTGATAATTTGCAAGTTATTTTGTAGTTGAAAATTCATAACATTTTTTCTGTTTATGGTTAAGGTTCAAAATTTTAACACTAGGTTATCCATAAGCTACTCTTCAAAAATCTGTAAAAAAATTTCTACCGGACCAAAAGGAAAAAATTTTATGACCGATTGAAATTTAAATTTTTACGAAATTGCATAAAATAGCGATTTATCGACAAACGATTTTAAATACTTGTTATAATTCAAAAAGTATTAGTCGCAGACACTTGAAATTTTTACCAGTTGTTAAGATAGACATTTCCTCCATGTCGTATTTTTTTTCAAAATATTATATTGATTTTTAAGCCATTTATAAGCATTTAAAAAATTCGAATTTTTTACATTTTTTTTTATAATCGGTGATAAAAAAAAATTGACTTTTACAAAATACTTGAAAATTTAATAGAAGATTTCACACAAGAAGTTTTTATTGTCATTCAAAAATCATCAAAATCCATAGGCACATTTTTTTTTATAAGCGTTTGAGCAGCGAATATTGACATAAAATTACATGTAAAATATAATATAATATATAATATAATATAAAATTCTAGACTGACAAATCATATAGGTTTTTTTAAAATGCTCTAACTCAAAAATGAAAAACCGCAACAACTTGAAATTTTCATCAAATATTTATATTGGTGTTCTCTATACATGGTTAAGTTTTCAAAGTATTTTGACATATTTTGATTTATTTATAGACAATTTAAATTTTCGATTTTTTTAAGTTTTTTTTTTTAAATATCTCTAAAATTTTTTTGGCTGTCCAAAAACTCTTGAAAATGAATTAAAGGATTAAATATAAGTTATACTAATTGTAACTAAAAAATTAAAATACTTTTTTTTTCTAATTAATAATAGTTATTTTATATTTAGTGTATGAATAAATATATTATACAATTAATATCTAATCCGATTCGGTACTTATATTTTTTATTTATTTATTCAAATCTCCAATATAGAGTAATATCACCTGATACCTTGCGATTAAAAAAAAAAGTTTCGCTAACATTTTTATCGTTGCTCTCAAATTAAAAATGATCACCAGACATTCATCCCACCAAACCACACAGGATAGTTTTTTTTTCTTCAATTTTAATGTGTGTCTAAATCTTGACAGCAAAACATTTTTTCAATGTTGTAATACCATTATGATTCACAAATGCACATATTATTATAGATATGAAATAAAACATCGATATAAGCTTATAGTGCATAGAAGAAGGCCTTATCATTTGAATCAATTAAATTTTAAAAAGGTTTAATCTATTATAGTTTACTATACTTTGCTCTTCTCAACAATGTAATATTAGTCTTATCTATTATTAAAATACAAAATTTCAGGTGCTCATTAATTTACACTGCTTTGATCTTAGATACGAAAATCTATAACTATAGCATTACAAATAATATATTAACAAAAATAAAAAAAAACCATTATTATTTACAGATATAATTATAAAATTATTTTGTATAATAGTTATTAAGTTATTAAATTAACACAATATAGTAGAGGTAGAATGTAAAATTGAATTACACAAAAAATATAAATTGCCCTATATAAGGATTTAAAAATAATATTTAAATATAAGATCCAAATATTAACATCATAAAATGAATACAAAATTGTAGAGATAGAATGTAAAACTACATACAGCAAAACCAATTAAAACAAATATTATATAGTAAAAAAATTTTAATATACTTAGGCATTTGCTTCATGAAATCAAGATAACACTGCAAAAATTAAATTATTCTAAATTATAATATGTAGGTAGGCTTACATAATATTATAAATATAAGTAACTTATAAAATAATAATTGCATAGTACTGAATCCATATCCATTATCTTCTAAAACAAGCAAATGTATATATTAGTTATTAGTTAAAGAACCGATTAAATGGAAAAAAAAATAATTACATAAGTCATAAAGGTATCAAGGTGCGGCAAGAACGAAAGGTGGCAGTTGCGACGCGCATTTACACTTGTGATACATCATGTATATTACATTCTATTCCCAATACTTGGCCAAATTTTACTATTAAAAAATCTTTCAGTACCTATATACGGCTATAACTGTCTGCCTAGATTATTTCTAAAGACTATAATATAGACCCGGGGTCTTCAGCCTATACGGCCCGTCAAGCTTTTCCAACTGGCCCGTCCAGGTAACTGATGTTTTACAAATTTTATAATAATTTTCAAATTAATAATAATTCCCCATTTAAAAAAGAATTTATTAGGTTATAAACAGTAGATTACATTTGTTACTTCAGATATTGTTATTATAATACGATAAAAATAATAAAATTGTCAGAAAATAATTCTTGTCCGTCTTCGATTAAATTTTCCATACATGCATTTCCGAGCAATTTCGGCCTACGATTCCGTAGAAAATCTGAGATTGGCCCACCATAAAAAGAAGATTGGGTCACTCCTGATATAGACTAAGGGCATATAATATTATACTATCGACCGGGTTACCGACCGTGCAATGATGTCCACACCTTAACAACAACAACAGCATTAATAATAATAATAATAATCATAATAACATATGTCTACTAAATTTTGTCCCGCAGACGACGCACCGTACATATGGACCAGCGGTAGACTGTGCGACTTCAAGGGATGCGAGAACCGTTCGGACCTGGAACCGAAGACCGTGAACGGATGGTTCTGGTCGGCCACCCGCGGCAAGATATCGGCCACCAACCAGACGCCGGCCGGCTGGACGTACAGCCCATGGAGCAAGAGCGGCCACAAGAAGGTGCCGCAGCCGGATAACGCGGAGTTCGACATCAACGGCACCGTGGAGTCGTGCCTGAGCGTGTTGAACAACGTGTACGGCGATGGCATCGCGTGGCACGACATCGGTTGCTACCACGAGAAGCCGTTCGTGTGCGAGGACAGCGACGAGCTGCTTAACTACGTGGCCGCCACCAATCCGGGGCTGAAGCTCTAAGACGCGGTCTACCCCCTCCCCCCCCAAACCTTCTCCTTCACCACCTCCACCCCCAGTCACCATTGACCATAAGTCCGCAAGTCGACGTCCTCCCCGCTCCCCCACCCCCTTTGGAGCTAGGTCAGAATATTAAGTTCGAAAACTTACTCTAGACCCAGACCACACGTAGATATGGCTCGCGTCCACATTTCGTTCGAATCGGGTTGATTCAAGTCGGGAGGATGATGAGCCCGAACGACCCATCGGTTTTGTAGGGGAGACTGCGTAAAGATCCACCAAACAACGAGCAATTCAGAAACTAAGAAATAAAGTTTTTTTTTTTATTTATCGAGTAATGCCAACCTATATATATATATATTTATTTATTTATATAAACACTCAAGGAACACGTGTTGCTGTAGTAAATTAACCTACTTATTTTTCAAACTGGTAAAACCTCTACGAACTTTATTTTCCATTAACCATAGGCGGACGGTGACTTGCGTATATTTTCTTGGTCTACCCCATTCAATCATATCATCATCATTTTATATACAATATGTATTTTTCATAAGCTATTTAATATTATTATTTTATTTTTAATCTTACTGATTTCGATGTTGTAAATGCGAACTTTTGTAAGCACGACACATCTCGGTCGTTTTCATAACTATTATTTTTTGTATAAATAAACGTTCAAAAAATATGCATTTCTTTTTATTCAAATTAATCCATAAAAATTATGTATATAATTCTAACAAGAAGAATTTGTATTTATATGATTTAGCTGAGGAGCTTATTATTAGTATGTAGTTTGAAATTAAGTTTTAAGTCAAAAATAACGCCAAGATCATTAATTTTACTTACTCGGGAGATTTCAAATATTTCAATATTTTTTAATTTATAATCAAAAATGATGGGTTCTTTTTTTAGAGAGAAGGAAATAGTTGCACATTTTTCTATATTTAGAGACATATCGTTTATATCACACCATTTTTGAAATGAATTCAAATCCTTTTGAATTAGTGTAATATCATTTTGACAGCGAAATATATTGAATAATTTTAGATCGTCTGCTAATTATAGAAAACTAGAATTTTTTAATTCATAAGTAATATCATTTAAAAAAAGTTTATAAATAATAGTGGCGTTAAGTGATCTCCTTGAAGGACACCCGATATAACATTGATATTATCCGAAATGTAGTTTTCATATTTGACAAATTGAGTACGATTCATTAAAAATGATTCGAACCAAGAAAGAAGTGGATCATAAAATCCACATGCTTTTAGTTTTATGTTAATAATTTGTGATTTACTCTGTCGAAAGCCTTTTCAAGATCTGTATAAATCACATCAGTTTGGAAACCGTCTTTAAAAGAATCTAAAATTGATTGTTTAAAAATAGATAAATTGGTAATATTGTAGAGTGACCTGTACAATTATATTAGTACCTAATAATTTTGTAACCCGGTTGGTTAAACAGACTTGAGTTACACAATCTACACAGAGTATATACAATAAACTAAAATGAGAAAAGTACCTATTGACATTGAACATATATAGATATTAAGTTGGCGAAACCATCCCCTGATGATACTCTTATAACTTATAAGGTATTAATGATTAATTTTCACTTATCCTGATTATAATTCATGATAAAATACACATTTCAATTTTCGAAATTATGTAAACGCCCATTCGGTTGTAAAAATACTTTACTTAGAATTTAGATATTCTTATTTTAGGCGTTTTTGGTATTGACTAAACTACTTTACTGATGTATGACATACTAACCTTAGTATGTCTATTTTGTATACTATATTTATAAGGAGATATAAATAAAATATTTTATTTTCAATTGATTTAGGGACATACCTATAGATTAACTTTATTTGATGTACCTAAGTCAATAATACTATTTGGTTAACAAACTGCTATTTTCCTGTAACCTTACTTTAAGAGCCATTACAGCTATTTCAAGAGATTGTTTATTTTAGTAGGCTTGTTGCCATCCACAATAATTGCTCGTATGTATTTATGTGATAGTAAACCTAGGTTTTTGGTTTCATATGCTTAACTACATATTTTATATTGTATGATTTATCTGTATTTTTAACAAACCATTTAAAATTTTAAAAATTAACTTTAATTTTGAAAATAAGATATTATTAAAATTAATTATTTTTATTTCATTGCGTTTTAAAGACTACATATTGACATAAATGTTATTATTTACGAAATATCATAATTTCATACTTTTAGATTCTGAACAGAGTAATGGAATCTATTGATTTTACAATGATATGTTTTTTTTTTTTTGTGTGTCTGACGACACCTTATTTGACAGTAAAAATGCTTCGATTTTTTCAAACAGCAACATTTCTGATAGGAAAGTGAATATAGATAGTACTTGGGTGTGTCGAAAATCCAACTTTTTCAATAATTTTTGAAAGCGTCGAAAAAAAAAACGATAAAAAAATTACAAAAAAATGTGAAATTTTACGCAAATTCACGTTTTGACAAAATACATTTTTTTAAAATGATTTAACTCAAAAACAAAAAATCGCAAACACTTGAAATTTTCACCAAATCTTTATATTGGCTTTTTCTATTCATAGTTAAGTTTTAAAATATTTTGACTTATATTGACTTATTTATAGATAATTTAAATTTTTGATTTTTGCAAGTTTTTTTTTTGGAAATATCTATAAAAATTTTTTGGCTTTCCGAAAACTCTTGAAAATTTAATACAATAATTGTTATAAGTTATACTTTTCGTAACTAAAAATATCGGAGATCGTTTAACTCAAATTTTTTTTAAAAGCTCATAAATTTCAAATTTGTATAAAATATGTTAAAATCGCGATGATTTGCAAGTTATTTTGTAGTTGAAAATTCATAAAATATTTTCAGTTTTTACTTAAGGATTAAAATTTTAACACTGGGTTGTCCATAAGTTACTCACACTTACATAAGCTATAAAACAATTTCTACTGGACTTCAAGAAAAAATTTTTATGACTGTTTGAAATTTAAATTTTTACGAAATTGCATACTATTGCATTATATTTCAATTTAAATATAAAATAATATATTATTATATACCCATTTTAGACCAACATATCATCTTCGTTCAGAATCGTTATTCGCAAGCAATGATACCTATAATTACATTCAAATTTAAGAAATCCATTGTAATGACCTATCCTATAAACGAGGTTCACTCCACCCCCAACTGTACAGCAGAGTGGGGCTCATTCGGTACTTTTTTTTCAATGTTTTTAGTATACATTTTGAAGGAAATATTAAAATTAGCTTTTTATACCTAAAATTATTTTTATATAATATTATATTTATTAAAAATATGATTTGGATTTTTCTTCAATTAAAACAAAATGGAAACAAAAGAAGTACGTCATGTTCATTGTAAAAACATTTGCCGAATTTTTTCATGCAGAGGTAGGTATGTATCGGAACTTTAAATTTCTAAACTAAGTGTGTCTAGTGCATAGAAATGTTTAAAATAAAATAAACTATAAGAAATGTTTCCAAACACAATAATATAGTATGTTTGTCGATTGTCATAAATTCAAATCTGAAGTTGGTTAGTCAAAAATACAAGTATGAGAAAACATACCATGTTAGTATAAAAAGCTACAAAAAAAAAACATTAAATGTAGGCACACTTTAATATTTAACCAAAAACTTCAATTTAATCACACCAAAATTGTATTTGAACCAAAATGTAAATTGAAAAAAGATTATTAATGTACTCTAACGTCTCTAATAAACAGTGTATGTGAATAATAACCTTAAACTAGCTCACAACTACAATATAATATATTAATACATATCAATATTACCATTTAATAATACAAAGAATAAAAAAATTTAAATTAAACAAAAAAAATTATACATTTTAAAATAATGTTATTAAAAATATTTTATATAACTATACTATATAGATTAAATGAGTTAAATATTGAATATGAAAAAAAAATCAAACATCAAATAGCAAGAAATATGCAAATATTACAATGAAGTTACTTTCAATCCAGCTGTTATAAAAGGACATTCTTAGTAGTGAACACATTGTAATAGTTTTTTAATGGTTATCAATTTATCATCGCAATATATTATATATAAGAAATATTACACATTTATTTGTCTATATAATAGTAAATTATATTTAAACAGAAACTTTTTACTAAGCATTATTTAGTTAATCTTATTGAAAACAAATACACTACATTTTATAATATCTAATGATTATATAATATTAATTATATTATTAGCTAACATACTATTTAACTAGCTTTGTGATAGTTTATAAGCACTCTATAATTCATATCTATAAAGTTAAAAAGATAAATGTGAACCAGTTTTCCATTATCTTATAATCTATTAGTAAAATCAATTATGTCTATCAGATCTTTGAAAAAAAAGTCTTGGAAAAAATATACCATTAGCATTGTAATGAGTCGAAAATTCTGATGAGGCTGATGATGAGTAACGTCTGAAATTTTTGCCTGAGGAACGGTCAATACCTCCAGTTCTCTTACTAACTCTGAGACCTGAGTAAATAGTCCCCTTTGATCCTAGAATTATATAAAATAATTAATATTATGTAAATTAATCTGATATACAATATACTATTGACATATAATATTAGATTAGACATAAGTGATAAAATTTCATTTAACAAATATCAGATAGTGCATACTTTCTGATAGCAGTAGATGTCTTTCTTTTTTGATTTGACCCCCCATCAAATCACAAACGTTCGTAATATGTTTGTCCAGAATATTACAATTAGAATAGCTGTCAATAATGGTTCTGCAAATAGGGCAATGATCATTGCCATTTTCCTTCCATGTTGTAATGCAAACATAGCAGTAAATATGACTACAATTTATTGTAGTAGCCTGATAAAATTAAATAGGTTAGTTAGTTGAGTATTAGTCTGAAAATCAAAAAATATTTACTTTGCATATCAAGTTAAGACAAATAGCACATTGAAAGTCATTTTTTAATTGAATAAAAATTTTGTTTTGTGTTTCTTCATCTGCGAATTCCTTATTTGAATCATCTAAGCATTTTATTAAATTAATTTTAAAATCAAATAAATCCCAAGAATTAATAAACATATAAAATTACATACTGGCTGATTTCAACATAGGCATTTGGCTAGCCATTTTTTGAATAATGTCTTTTGCCTTTAAAATAATGGTATAAAAATTAAATAATAAATATGATTTTAACATTTTACTATCATAAATCATATTTTATAAAATAGAAAACAAAAAATAAATTCTTATGTAGGTATATTAATTTATATTATGTTTAACGATTGTGTGTTATATTAAATGTTTTTCACCATGTTTTACTTTTCATCTAAATCTGTTTTGGCTTTATTGAGTAATTTCATTAGCTCAAGTTTTAACTACAAATCAACAATAATAATTAAGATTATAAAAATATTGTGATATTGGAATATGATCAATAATTTCATACAATAATGCAACTATTTTAATCTAGTGTAAAAGGCCAATTTCTAAAAATAAGTTAGTTGAATGAACTAATATATCTTGAAAAATATCTAACTATAATGAAACACAAACATATATATATAATATGTATACATAAATATATATTTTATGTATGAATTCAAGAAAAACTAGACTCGAGGCATATAATTTTCAAGTTGGCTAATGCAAAACCAACTTCAATTAGGGTATTTATGAGAGGTCAATGTTTATGTTATATAAAGCTTTTGTTGGAGATGGGTGGTATCAACAACATTGAGAATGTTCTTGCTTGTGGACAACGAATTCAAAACGTAGGGACTGTCATAGAACATCCTAACTCTATAAGAAGGGCTCCGAACAAGTTTGCATACAAACCTAAAATGCGACGAAATGCATTGCGGACTGTATATCCATATCGTTGTTAATGCCTCCTACACTTCAGCCCCCGAGTCCCCTTGTACGGGCTTGGAAACGAGTGTTGGGTATGGAGGGTTGGATGTGGCGTTGCGTACGGTCCGACGCGACGGGTGTTGCACGCGAGCGGGAGGAGTAAAACCCTCTATCGCGCCCAGGACGAACCGGAATATTCTCGAAACAACAATACGGTTCGCGCCTGCGGAGTATATCTAACAAGCACGGTGGGTCGGCCCCACGGCCGTTTGTTATTCGAAGCCGCAGACATCCCCAACGAACGTTCGCCACCCCCTGGTATATAAATTACGGACTATCTGCGGAACGTTGACTAGCGACATCTTGTGGACGATGTTCACCTGCCATGAGCCATCTGGCGGTATAAACATGCGCAACGCGTTTTCTGGCGCCCGATCCGAACGAGCGCGCCTTCGTATCCGGAACGAGTGTCACGAACGAAAACAGGCGATACGATTCGTAATTATAATAATATTCCTATACGTATTAGCTACCGCATACGAGCACTTGCGGCAGATATTCACTATAGGTCCCATGTGGAATTTCATAATTCCCTATACACCGATAATGGAGGCCAAATTTCTTTTATCGATATTACAAAAAAACATTAGGAAAAATCGATTATTTCAATTGTCTATTAAGAGCTGATAAATATTTACATATAGATCGTTTAAAAAATTATTAAAATACATGGGCCCATAATATTTTTAATAAGTACCTGAAGTGTAAATATTGATGAAATTCATCAAATTCATGTAAATTATATATGCTAATTGTAATTGCTAATTGTTTGATAGTTAAATATTTGTAAAACAAATTGTTAATTAGAAGCTATAATATACCGAATATTAGGTTGTCTATAAGTTTGGCCATGGTTAATTATAAAACTATGCAAATGTATTTTTATAAACAATTTTACGGGTGTCTAGTTTAAATTTTTACAAAATCAAAAATTCAAATACACAATGACGAATTATTATCAAACGATTTTAGATTTTTATTATTATTATAAATAACTAATCGTAGAAACTAGAAACTTTTTTAAAATGCTTAAATAAGTATTTGATTTAACACACTTTAATTTTCAAAATATTAATATTTGTATCAAAATAAAATATATTACAATTTAAATAAAGTATAATATTTAAATCGCTTTTCCTTTATAATAATATCTATAATTGCATCTTATTTAACAAAATAACAAATCCATTATAATGACTTACTTTATTGCCAAAGTCCACTCCACCCCTACTGTACAACAGTGGGAATTCCCGGGTTTTGTACCTTGATTTAATACTATATTTCTGTCAATTTATTTTATTATTTATAGTAAAAATAAAATGATGAAGAAAATGTAACCTGATATGATTTTAAATTCTTGATTTTCTCTATGATTCTTTGGGATATTGAATTATTTCCAATATTCACTACACAATCCACTAAAAACTTTCAAAGTTGGCATAAATATCTCTGTGAAAATTCCGATTTAAGGCTCAACTTTTCATTTAAATAAAAATTTTGGTTATGATCAGTTAAATTTTAAGTCTTTTTATTTTGTTATTTAGTAAATACATTGAGTTCCACTTAATGTGATCACTGGATTATAGAATTAACCGTTAATTGGTATCAAAAATGAAAATCCGAAACCAAATCTTATGTTTCTAATGTTAAATTAACTTTTTAATAGAATCACTAGATACTGAATATTTTTTTGAACACTCTTATCGTTTTTATGGTATTTCAAACTGATTAATTTATTTTTGAATTTATACTCATCTGTAAGATTAAGTTTGAACAAATTATCTACATAATTCACAATTACCGACCTATATGACTAAATGAAAGAAAACATGGTATCACAGGACTACTTCGTCACTATTCGAAAATTCAAATTTGGAACATTTAAAATATTGCCCATTTAAAATTACAAAGAAAGTACATAAAAATTAGTTTTATTTTCAAAATAAAAAGTTTCAATACTTTTATAATATAAAATAAAACTATTCTTATAACAATAGTACCAGAATAGGTAACCATAATTTTGGAAACTAAATTATATAAATATGAAACGTAAAAAAATCATAAGAGTACTACAAAGTGCTTACTTAGACGCGAACTCCTTTCTGGAATCAAATAGTGCGTTCAAAGCTTTGGACGCTTAGGTGAATGTGTTGCGAAAATAATTTATCAATGTCAGAACTCAACGAGTTACTACTCGTGACTGTTCGACAATCGACAGCAGAAGTCCGAAAAATGATTCAAAACGAGATGCAAACGCTCTCGGACGACAACGACGATGGATTGAGTTCCACAAAACTGTGCACTGCACAAAGCACACGGACGCACGCACGCACGACTACCGTTCACGAACGCAACAGTCCGGTAAAAATACGTTTTGCCTTGTGATTTGGCATCACTGCCGTACCACCCGACAGCGTATTGTTCCGTGAATATTATCACCACAATTACCGCGGCTACGATATTATTTCATCGGAGACGCGTGTAACCGTGGTCGGCCCGGGCGTCTGCAGAAATGAGCGAGGTCAGCCACGTGCCGGGTACGTCGAAATCCGGGCCCGGGAGAAAATTCAATACCAGGAGTTCAGGAGGACTGAGCGTGCGCCGTGGCTGTACCGAGCTGAGGTTGACCCGGGTCGTTGCCTCGGGATACCGTCATGCGCTTCCCATCACTTTTTTCGATCTCGTTACCGCGCATACGAAATAATATAATATAATCCAATCCGGGTTCTTTCGTTTCTTTTTTTATTCCCCGTCATACAATCAATACTTGACACGAACTACGTTCTCACAGAGGAGCGCCGATCCGCTGAACGTCGACCGTAATATTAAGCAATGAAGACATTTAAAGAAGCACAGAAGAAAAAGAAAATGTCCTTTATATTTTTTTTAATGTTAAACTATTAGATCTATCTGAAATGATATGGTGAAAATCCGATGTAAACATATTAAGAAATGTAAAATAGCCCCTTGTCGTCATTGGGCGCGGCTCATCGTATTTGCGAATATATATTACGTGTAAAAACTCCTAACCTAGCTTCACACAACGATTTATCAGTCCACAAAATTTACTTTTGAAATTTAATTTACAAATAAAATATGTATGGTATGATGTGTTTAAGTCGTTGAAGACTCTAAAAGTATCAGAATTTTAATATAACGTTTAATTTTTTAAACATTGGAAATCATAAAAGAGCTATTATCTATAAATGCCTGTATGTTTCCGCCATGTAATCGCCATGACAACATGTTTAACAAAAACACACATTTTAAGATTTTCAGGACCTATTTAAAAAAAGTTACGATGAGCCGATAACGCCACGCTTTTTTTTCAATTACTCATTAGTCATTACTTATCGAATAATGTGAATAGAAACGTTTAACCTATATCATTATTCTTCACATTGAACATTTTTTCGAGTTAAAAAAAATTTATTTTTTGTTTGTGTGCCCCTTTAATATTTCATTTTTAAACTCGACAATTTTATTTTTTTTTTCGTTCGTGTACACGATGTCGAATAGGAGTGCCCCAATATAAACAAACCTACGAGTATAATTTTTCTAAAAGAGAATTCCGTCTTATTGGAACTTTGGGTGAATAATTTTTTTTAATTTTCCAGTATTTTCCCGAATAATGGAGAAAAACTGTAAAATATTGCAAAATAGTTTTTACCAGGATACGAGAAATGAGCCTACCATTTGTTAACTTAGTTTTCGTAGCAACGCGAACAAAATTGTGGGTACTTATTAGTTATTAATTATTATTTATTAAATATTATGTAATATAACATACTATATTATGCCTATGTATTATATAACGCTGAGCTGATGATTTACCCTTCTTACAAAGGCAGTCCCTGATCAGATCACTATCACCACTAGTTATACGTCAGAAATAAGTTATTACATATATTACCAATAAAATAACTAATATATATGAATTACCATTTATAAATCGTAGGATAAAGTTCCAATATTATAGTAGAAATCAGGAGTTTAGATTTAGACAATTATCTAGTTTTAAGTATAATGCAATATAAATATTATGATTTATTTATAATTTAATTTTAATTTTAAAAAAACATATACAATTCCTGGTAATATTGGTACGTACGCATTTGTCTCAAAAATCTAAAAAATCTATGTGATGACAGACACAAAAAAAAAAACACATCATTGTAAAACCAATAGATTTCATCACTCCGTTCAGAATCTAAAACATATACAATTTCTGGTAATATTGGTACGTATGCATTTGTCTCAAAAATCTGAAAAATTTAAAAACAACGAATAAGACTAAAGCTAAAATCTAATCGCTAATTTCGACTAGTGTGTTAAATAAGTAAAATGTTGAGCATAGTGAACAACAAACATGATTTGTTAGATATTTGTAAATATTCTAAAATAGTTGATAAACCTAGCTGTAAATTGATTGTTGATTTCTGTAATTTAATTCATTTCTGAAAACTGCTGTCAGTAAATATTACTGAGTACATTTTTTTTTCAACTTTTCTAACCATCATGATTTATATTATGTATTTAAATGAATGATTATAGAGTATCTATTCAAAATGAGATCGGACCCTGGCAGTCAAGTTGCGCACATGGGATTATGGGAGGGGTATTGATCTGTAGCTTTGCCCTGACGCACCGCCGCTGCCGACGAGAGCACTGTATCGATTGCAAATGGGGCAGATTAACGATGCGCATACGCACAGCTAACGCCCAACAATCGCGAACGAAAACCGGCCGCCGCCGAAGACCGATCGCATTTTGAATAAGCTTATATATTATATACCCATATGCAGTGGTGTATTTTAGACTTTATTTTGTGGATTGACCTGAATCCTATGAAAAAAAAAATAGATAATATCTGACACATAGATAATTTATAATATTATATTTTTCATTTTGTGATAATGTACGGCTTACATAAAATCCTATATCATTTACATTTAAAAAGTAGAATCAGCTATAGCTTTCGGACGAGAGTTATAGTGGTTGAATCATCCGTATTTTTTATTGGGGAAATTATAGAAGAATGTGCTTACCTTTTGGAGTGTAATGATAAACGTGACGCATTTTCTAATTCAGACGTAATACATGAAGAAATGTCTGGTTTAGAATTGGGTTGACTACGGTAGTTAGATACTTTCATAAAAGACGAAATTGATAATTGATTCTTTTGTGCCATTTTCACTGTTTTAAAAGCACATTTAATTTAACTAGTCATTTTATATATTATTATAGTTTGTAGTTTCGTACGAGTTCTTAAAAGCTAGAAAAATAAATGACCATAATTAAATTGTGTTCACATAAATTTGAAATATTTACGGCTGCGTCAACAGTCAGCAGCATTTAGCAAAAAATAAAATCGTACTTCAAATGTTGAGTTTACTGAACACTATACATTTGGTCTTCGCCATAGTGCCATAGTAATTTGTAGGCAATGATAATTTGAAAGTAATTCAAAGAAAGATAATAAGACGATAGCCGAAAATATAGTTGGCCTGACGGCTGACATCACAGAACGATAATACAATTCTAAGAATTACATAGTTCACCATTTACTGGAAGTTCAAATAATATTTTGCTAATGATTAATACCATTGATCATAAATACGTTTTTAGCATAAAATATTTATTTTCGAGCTTATTTTATTTATGTATTATATAATCAATGCTAATACCTAGAGCTGTAAGAAGTTTATCTGACGCCTGAGGCAAGTTTGAATGTTTGTGCCCTCCCCCTTAACCCTTAGAAAAAAATCTCATAATTGGACTATTCTTGATTTCATTTGATTTTTTTTTGACTTTTGTGTCTGTCATAACGTTTTGGAGTAGGGACAATGCTTAAATAGCACTTAATGTGAAAGGAAAGTGAATGTCAATGGTACGTGAGCATGTAATATATTAAACATTTTCAATACTTTTCAAAAACGTCGTGAAAAACTATAAAATAATTACGGAAAACAGGAATTTTTAAGCAAAATCACGTTTTGACAAAATACATTTTCTTAAGTAATATATAATCTATAATAAAAGAGAATGCTCTAACTCAATAACAAAAAACCGCAAATATTTGCAATTTTTACCACATATTTGTATAAGCGTTTTCTAAACGTGGTTAAGTATTCGAAATACTTTGACTTTGTTTGATCTATTTATACCTATAGGCAATTTAAATTTTCGATTTCGCTAAGTATTTTTTTTAAAAACATCGATAAAAATAATTTGGCTGTGTTAAAATTCTTGTAAGTCTAATTCATGGTTTATTATAAGTTATACTTATCACAAGTAAAAAAAATTGAAAAGCGTTTATTTTTTTAATAAGCTCCTAAAGCTCAAATTTTCATGAAATAAGTCAAAATCGCTATAGTTTGCAAGTTATTTTGTAGGTAGTGGAAAATTCCTAAAATATTTCGTGTTCAAAATGTTAACACAAGATTTTTCATAGGTTTTTCTTCAAATAACCATGAAAAAATTTCTACCGGACCTTCAGGAAAAAATTTTATGACCGTCTGAAATTTAAAATTTTAAGAAATTGCATAAAATAACGATTTACCGGGACTATCTAATATTCATGTTCAATGTTGCATGTAATTTTAGGTAATATCAACAGTTTTGTCTGTGTTCTAAATGTGTAAATTAGTGAATAAGTATTTTTATGACAATATTATGGTACAATTTTATTAACCAGTTACCAAGTACATAACAAAATAAATGTTTAATTCAACTAGATATGCACGTACTTACCAAATGGATATTGGATCGTTTATGGGTTTTCTGTAATATTGTCGTAGTACTTCAGTAGTTGAGTAACCAAAAGACGCAGACTACGATATTTTAATAAGTGATGGGCGATAGCCGATATATAAATATTATAAATGTGTTTACTGTGTAAGTGTTTGTGTAAACGGTGTATTGGTTGATGAGTAGTGTCGTAGTGGTGAGCACCGAGCAGATGAGGATTGACGACAGCAGACTGACGCTTGTCCGGATTTACCAAAATAAATGTTTATCGCATAGATACTAATAGACACCACAGATTGCATAATGATAATTCAATGCCATTACAATATTTTGTGTAAAATTAAGTTTGTTGTAAAAAAATTTTACAACAATAATAACAGTAGAAAAATTATCAGAAAAAAAAATTGTCAAGGTTTAGTGGATAGCGCCCCCGTTGCATTGGCGCCTGACGCAAATGCCTCAGTTGCTCACCCTAGTTACGGCCCTGCAGTGAGTGAGTAATACCTATTATCTAGTATAAAATTAAGTATAAATTATTCAATTTTCAATGTAATTTTAAAATAGTTCGTCATTAATCAACAATATACTTCGGTAATGAATAGAACTAGAGAAATTTGGAGGGTTTAACCCCCAGGACACCCCCATCCCAAGATACGCAACTGTCCATATGAAATTATGAAATAATGAATATTGTGATATGGTACTCGCGGGGGCATAACAATGTAATTTATATTATCCAAGAAATCGTTTATCCAATGCGTGTAGATTCCGTTGCGAAAAGTTGCATTTCGTTTTAAAAATATTACTCCACTTCCATAGTATTAGAATACCTACACGATTTATCGAATTCCGTGTTTTTACGAAAGCATACCCGTAATCACCACGTCTCACCCGATAATACCAATGACGTATAACTAAGCCCGGCTCATCAGGCTATAAGTTATTAGTTTACAACAAATCTTATCAAGAGGTTTAGGGATTTAACGCCTCCAACCAAAACATCGAGGAAAATGTTAAAGATAAATACGACCTGAACGCTGAACTACAAACTTAATATTTATTACGATATCGGATATTTCCATAGCGAGACTTACAATTAATATAAAATATTTAGATACCTCTATAGTTAGTAAAATCACGTGTCTACGATCACCTACATTGAAATTAATATCATACTACGTATGTGTTAACCCAAAGACATATTTACTGCATTCATGCATGATTTTTTCAGCGTCAATATTGACTAATTATTTCAGTTTTTACTTATAGGATAGTGCTTCACGGAGTAGGTTTACATAATTTATTTTTGGCTGATTCGTTAACAATGAAGTTTAAAGCCGAAAAAATCGTATAGGTAGTAATCAACCAGTGAGTATATCACGATAATTATTTAATCACTAATTTATTTTCTACAAGGAACCTTTCGTCTTTATCATAAATCGTTTTTATCATAAGATCTGTGTGAAACACGGTTTGTTTAGTTTGTTATTACTTATTATTACAATAGTAGCTTGTACTTTTACCATTTTTGGTGTACATTATAACATATTATACATTATACAATATACATTATAATATATTTATATATCTATTACGCTGAAGTGCAATCTTAATGACGGGTATTATTTTCGTCAACAGTACTTTGAAAATTATCTGAAATGTTGTGTACATTAAATGTAGCGCACAATTAAATAGTAAACGATAATGATTACTTAGTACTTACATTCCGTCGATATTCGTTTCATGTTCAAAATAAATGTATGATTTATGGTCGTGTAGGATTACAAAAAATTTATAGAAACAAATTTATTTAAAATTCAAATTGAAAAAAATGATCACACATTATCGGTCATCACAATGTCCAATATGAAATAATACCAATATGCAATACTAATAATATGAAAATAGATATTATAATACAATTTTTACAATTTAGTATTCATTATTTATTTATTAATTCATTATCAAATGAAAATAAAACTGTTATTCTCTTTCGAGCAAAAAAAAAAAAAGTACATAAATATAAATAATACCTAAAAATCGTAATCAGAAAATGATGTGTCCGATACTCCCATGACAGCGGCGACAAATGAAACTTTATAAGTTAAAGCACTTTTATAAATTATAACTAATAATAGAAATATATATTATAAAAGGCAATATCAAGTTAGGTTATATACCAGTAACAAGTCTAATATCAAATCAATATAGTATAATATAAAGTCTTGTTAGAATAAAACATTTCGCCACTGAATCAAGATCAATCGGAAACGTTTCCACTTTCCGATACCCATGAAGTATGAATTTTGCGTTTTGAAATGTAAAAAGAAATCATGCTATCCATAAAAACCAAATCACCATTAATTTTCATCTGCGTGTAATTGCGAATTGATAGAGAATTGATTCTAATTAACAACTTTGAGATTTCACGGAGTTTTTGATTTTTCTTTTAATTATATAAAATGGATACATTATACATTATCATACATTATATATATTTATATATTATATATATTACATAATATTACATATTGGATACATTATCGATTATCGATTTTGAGTATAATTATTAATCAATACATATTACCAATACATTATTCAGTGTTAACAATACAAAATAATAATAATAACAATGTTAACAGTACTAATATAAGAATAATAATGAAATAAATAAAAGAATTGTTGAAATAATAATACCGGACCGAGCTAATTTGCCGTAAAAAGTCACCAGGGACCCAGGAGTAACTAGCGCGTGGCACTCGGTAATCGCAGCGCGCACGGACGTCTATCACCACCGCTGCGCGCCAACATACACTATGCTCTGCGCCCCTGGTAGCCAGAACCCCAAACTGACTTCCTAGGCCTATTTAACCCTCACGGGCAGACGTAGCGACGCGCGCAGCAGCGGGTTTCAAGGACGTCGATCAATAATTATTATTACTATTTTTACGCGTTTCTGGGGCACTGTTGATTTTTTCGTTCCACGATATGCCTGCGCCTCGGACAATATGTTCGCGTGATCAGTTTGCAACCAAAGTAAAAAATAATAATAAATAATAAAAATACCCCCAACCAAATATTATGAACGTTTGAAACATGTTAGCCGAGGAACGATGGAAAATAGCCTATAGCATCGAGATAGATCGACAATACTGATACTGAAAACGAGCCAACAGTTAAACATTTCCCCCAGTACAATTACAATTGAAATATTCCACGTCATTCGGTGGGCGATAATTATTTGGAAACTAATTTATTTGAACTCCAAATGTATGGAAAATAAAACTTTGAAACGCTCATTTATTGGAAAATATAATTAAAATCGCAACCGCGGTGATAACTCTCGTCATCCGCAAGGTCACACCCGTTAACCAGTTTGAGATGCCGTTGACGGCTTGATGGGTTGCGACGGAGCGCTGGGCCATCAACACAAATTACTCCGTACTCGTATCTGGAAATATAATCTGTGCTTACACGCTAACATACCTTTAAAAAGGTTCTACAGCTAGTGCGGCACTCAAATATTACATTTGTCAAAATGTAATAAAAACTGTTATTTTCTAAATATCATTAAAGATAACTTTACTAGACACCTGTCACACCTACAAACATGCGTTTAATGCATTTTTTTTTTAAGAAACTTATGTATTTATCGCTTGAAAAGAATGATGAAAAAAAAATAGTGCTCATCATTATTTTTAAATTTATTATCATAATTTAAAATATTTATATACATAAGATTATACATACATCATTCAGACATATTTATACATCACAATTTCTCAGTACAAGCAACAGCGTACAGGTGATGGATTAACTTATATTCTGTAATATTAGTATCATTATATGTATGTATAATTTTGGTCATTATTATAGTTATTATTATATTGACTGAACTTAAGAATATAAGAAAAAAACATAATTTATAATTATACTAAATATAATTAAAATAATTATAATTATACTAAAATATAATTGAATTTTCCAACCAAAAGTATTGACATGGTTTTCCTTTCTTTTTTCCAATTCTTATTATACCATCAAAGTAAATGTATTAGGAAATATAAAACTAACTATAGATTCTAAAAGAAGGGAGGAATGTATTGATTTTAATTTTTTTAATTTTGACTAGAAGGATTGCTCTGATCATTAAATCCGTGATACGTTTTTCATAGATAATGGAAAAATATAGTATTTACTTTAGAATGGTAATTTTTCTCATTTTTTAATAGTTTGATGAATGATTAAGAAGAACTTGTAACAAATATATCACCAAAATCGAGTTTAAAACCTAACACTGTTGCCATTTTTAAAATTTTTAACTTCTTGGATTTCTTAAATAATTAGTTATATCAATAAATATAATAATAAAAAAATCTAATTGCAAGCAATATGACGATTTATCAAAATATTTAAGCATTAATGTTCCATTATTGAATCAAAGAAAATTGTTTTCAAAGTTATTGAAGTGTAATCTTTTACCCGGAAAGCATATAGACATATAGTAGTGCCTTTTGCCTAAAATAATAGCATAATGCATAAATAATATTACTATGCCATTGGTACATTGCATTAGTGCAAATTAATTCTTTAGAATTCTGAATTAGCATTTACTACAACATTGTACCTTGCCGTTGATTTGTTACGATATCTTCATATAACATATATGTCACAATATCTTCCATTCATGATTGATTCTGCCTTAAATTTTCAACATATTCACCAGGATACAATTTATTCCTACTTCCGAGTACCCTCACACGTTACTGAAAAGAGACCACGGGACCAAACCCACTGGCTCACAACAATTTTAATGAAATAGTAAAAAAATGCATAATAAATATAATGTTCAATAAAGACTGATAATAACGATAAAACCTATTGTCAAGAGAATATAGCATAGCAAGAGAACATTTCTACATTATTGTTATATTTTAAGTATATATATATTTATTTACTACATTTTTTTTTTAAATATAATTAAAAATCTATTAGAGAATTATAGCTGACTTGTTAATAAGTAAGAATAATTTTTAATTTTTAAAGTCGAACAATAAGAAGCAGTTTAATTTTTATGATGAGTTTAATTTCTTTGACACGTTCGTAGTTTGAGCGGTACATGTTTTAAACTGCAATAGTGGGGTTAATGTTAAAATCGCCGCTTGTTTTCGTAACACATTCGCAGTTTAGAAGTACACACTCCAGTATTGTTTATCTTTCTCGATGGCCTATACCTATAGTCAGCTGTATCGTTCACGCGATAATTTACAATGATTGTTTAGTTTTTATTTATTTATTTTTTCTTATACATATGTATATTTTGAACATTCAACATTTATTATTGTTTTATTTTATTATTTTGATAACTATTATAACTTAACAATAATTTGATTGTTAATAATTAAATTTATAATAATTCCAATACAGGTGTATTGGTATACACGTACAAACACTCATGCAAACCAGTGATTGCAAACTATTCGCTTAGTCAGCAAACATTTTTGTTTAGATTTAGTTTGGAAACACAGCTATATTAACCAAAAAATTGTTCTTAAAAGTAGAACAATTTTAAAGTTTTAATATAATTTACAAATTCAATGACCAAAAACAAAAAACTTTTCAGAAAAACGTTATTCTTCCGAAACATTTACGGTTTAATTTATTAGAGGGAAAAGAATACCTGTGTAATTACACCACTCTTTTTTATTCAAATTAATATTTATAATATTATAATTATTAAAATTCAATGAATCTAAAACGATAATATTATAATCGTATTCTAGCATTAGAATGGGCCGTGAACAATTTCACCAACTTTATTAATATTAATTACTAATTTATTGATTAATAAATATTAACAACATAATAATATGGTTATGAAATAATGAGAACACAAATATATTCAAATATCCATCTAAAGTCTAGATTCTAGACCAGCGTTTCTTAACCTTTTTCATTTACGTACCTCTTGACCTCTCATCACTGCTTTATGTACCCCCAAATGTAAATTTATTATATATTGACACAACAAAAATAAGATATTATGAAATAAATTCGATAATGGAAAATTTGAAAATAATATTTATTAATTAATTTAATTAGCCATACAATGTACGTATATATATATATAAAAGTAATATAAACTTAAGAATTTAATTTTAATGAGACCCTTGGGCTTGTTTGCTGGCACATAATTTTTTGAAATCTGGCTCTTCATATGATAAGTAAGCTCGTAAATCTGAAATGATTGACATTGTATTGAACAACGTTATGTAACCCGATAAGATAAAATCCAGCGTCCAGCTGTGCCACATTAATAATAATTTCACAAATTACAAACCATTTAAAATACACCAATTGTAATTTTTTCTGTCATTACGCTTTATTTTTTTCACGTACCCCTTCTTACGTACCCCCAAGGGTACGCGTACCACAGATTGAGAAACGCTGTTCTAGACCAAAGCTATACATGAGCTATTTAAACTGTTACTATACTATTATTACATAATAATATTATTAATTATGTATAGTTGTATATTTGTATGTATAATTATCTACTTCATGGCCAATTGAATGTTTATTTAACTTTATGTAAAATTATAAACGATGTTTAAAATATAAATCAGTAAACCTTGAATCCAGACACAGATTTTAGAGTTAAAGTTATACTTACATGAGTAATCGACGAAATAATCCTGTCGAGTTTTGTATCATCATAGTTTTTCTATTATGGACCAAATTACAATTAAAATTCAAAAATAACTACCCAGGCCCTTTATTCTTTACTTAACAATTATCATGGCATATATTATCATCATTAATAAATCATAAAATAATTATTATTTAAATTTAAAATTATTTTTAATAATAAATTTATTAAAAAATGTTTTGTATGTGACCGGATCGAATAAATTATATTCGTTTACGACTTATCATTATTAAATTAATAATTTTCTTTTCAAGTAGTATAATTTTAAAGTAGCAGAGTAATAAAAACTATACGAGTAAATGTGACAGTTGTATACGTACTATTATAATTTGTTGTCAATGAATTATAGTAAGCTGAAATATCAGAGCACGCATTCATGTGTTAAAAATCACACAATACTTTCCTTAGTAGCCATTCGATTCACTGTAGTCACAAGGACACGAATTTTTTCACAAAGAATAAACACGTATAAGTATGGAATCAAGGACGTATTATTGTGTAATGTACAACATACCCCCCAAATAAATAATATTTTCATGACATAAAATTATTGTTTTCTTATATATTTAACACATCTTAAATACGAGGTAAGAATAAATATTACAGAATCAAATGTAATTTTCAACAGTTATATTTATTTTATTGTCAAATAAATTGATCGAAAAACAACAAAATTTAATAGATAATGATCCTTACATTATATTGGTTAGTAATTAATTAATACTTTCACACTGACCATGTTGTCCAGTAATTAATCTACGCCAACATATTTATTAACAAGTTATAACTAGTTTTTCTCGTATGAGTATACATTTATGAGGTACAATGCTTACCAAATATTAAATTATTACCTATTTATTACCATAAAATTATTACTATAACAATTAAATTTTATACAGCTTAACAGTTAAAATGTTTGGAAAAAAATAAATTTTAAAACAAATATTACAATAAGTACTTAATACATTAAATATATAGTGAAAAAAAAAGATTCTAAAAAAAAAATTGTTGAAATAAATTAACATTTATAGGTAATCGGTTGTATAAAATAAGTTTTATCATAAAGAAAACGCTATTGGCAGGCATTATCTGAAAAACACGTTTAAATTAATTGATTAATACCTATACAATCATATATATATCTCAATATTAATACCTATACTAAATTTATATCAACAAGTAATTAATTTATGTTATAAAATTATTTCCCAATGATTCTCATTCTTCTTTTTTTTAATACAACGTTTCTACAATGATCAAATATTACTCTAGGTTAAGTATTAATAAGTTATTAAAAAAAAATATATATGAAACTTGCATTGTTCTTTCAATTGTTAAATTATAGTGAAAAAATAAAACATATTTAAACAGGTATTATTATAAAAGATAGTAGATAAATTATGTAAATACTTACGTAGTTACTAATCTGTAAGTCACTGGTACCGTAAATTACAGATCACACTTTCTCGAAATAGGCCTAAGTTCTGTCGTTTGATTGTATCAATTGCTTCATAGTTTCGCGATGGTGTTTTGTCAGCCTTCGGTTGAGTTTTACTGAAAACTGGAGTTTTAACAACAGAATTGGCCATATATTCTTCTTTTTCATTTTCTAGTTCTAATGACTTGATTTCCTTTTAAAAGAAAAATTTCATTTTTAAAAGTTTGTACCAGTCTCATATTGATTGTGTACCTCACAATAAGATATTTGTAAGATGTTGCAAGATATTATATGTTTGGAAGTAGTATTGTGAGATTATTATATACTATAATTATATTATACTTAAAGCTCTATAAACGAGTAAATATATAATATATAGATAAGTTTAAAATGGGTCTGATATGTTTGCCCGACACTACTTTTACAGACACTATATTTGTCCAACAATACTTTTAACCACCAAACTACATCTACCCTATAATATATTTTACATATATTATTATTATCATTATCTATTAATACGCAATATATATATATATATATATACAATAATTTAAAAAACCAAAATCAGACGAATATTTTATCACGAGTAATATCGTTCTAGGTAAAAAAGTACTTTCATAGAAAGTAATAAAATAGATAAATAAAATGTTATTGTATTGTCGGCTACAAACTAAACTACTATAGGTAAGTAGACAATAAGATTTTCTTTCGAAATAAACCGATATGCGATAGACAGATAAAACGACCGTAGACGTGACATTTGATAGTTCAGTACAGTACAGTTATAGGTACACATTTAGTACAAATTCTTCTTCTTTATTTAATTGTTTTTAAAATATTATAATTTTGATGGCACAAATTTATGAAACTGTTTCATCAACTACAGATAGTATAAAACTTGTTATCAATAGTTATATAATAATAAAAGACAAAAATAGAGATGATTTGTATTATTAGTGCTGTGAAAAGAGAAAAACTCTCCGTTGTGGTGGTTATGCTTATACCATTCTAATTAATGGACAGCATACGACACCAACTTACGAAATACAAAAATAACATAATATAATATATGACACAAATTAATTAATTAATTTATTCTTTTTTTATTTAAACTTTGTTTAATACAATTAGTTTCGACTATTATAATAAGAAAATACAGGATAATACAATATATACAATTGGGAAAAAAGAAAAAAAGAAAAGAAAAAAGAAAAGTTTTTAACAATTAGAAATGATAATTTTAAAAATTTAAACTAAAAAGCCAGTATGGTTAAAAAAGGATAGTATGTTAAGTATGATATTGTTTTGTTTGATTGAGAAGATATTTTTGATATCGAAGGGGATATTGGAGGAATTTAAAAGAGATAATAGGTGGTCCCGTTGGGGAGATAGATTGGGGCAGATGAATACTAGATGGTTAATGTCACAAACCATTGGTTCCTCATATAGTGTGCAGAGACGAAAATTTATTTATAATACATATAATTTGATAATTTGATATTGTTGGGCAATTAAATGTCGGAAAGTGTACTGATCTAGTTTAAAATATCTTCTAACAATCCTTTTTTTTATATATATTCTAACTACTAAATGAAGTAAGGCTATTTTAAACAAGTATAATACCTACATTAAAACCATACATATTATACTCAACAATGACATTTAATAATTGCCGAAGAAAAAGCTCAACGCTATGCCAATGTCACAAATAACATTAGACAACTATAATAATCTAACAATATAATGTAAGAGTTATAGAATGTATATAGGTGATATAAACATAAAGTATAAAATATAAATAATATAATTTCGGATCAGTAATATTCATGATTTATATACAACATGGGTAATAGGAACTAGGAAGAATAATATTATAAAAACTATAAATTATAATAATCACAATAAGTATAAATGCGGAATACAATTGAAAACTTGATGTACACGACTACACGAGTAAAAGCAACCACCTAATGACGAATAGATTTGATTTATATAGGTACTTTTGGTTTTGCTTTTTTTTCTTCTTGTATTTGGTTAGGTAATTAAGATTCAAATCTGTATACAATTTTACCTTCAACTTATAAGGACGATTATCAGGAATGGTATGGGAATCAAAGTTTTAAAGATAAAATACAAAATTTATCTCGGAATAAAAAGTTGACAAAAATTACCTACTTCAAAAAATACAAAAAATAGAATGCTAGGTTTTTTTCACGGAAATATAAATTTTACTATTATTTAGATAATATAAAGTTTTTCCTAAAAAAAAAATCGATCAAATCTCTATGATATAACAGTTTCAAAAAATAATTTTTTACTGATTTACTATTGTAACGTACTGTAACAGTCTAGGAGAGCACTTATAGTTACTTAGTTTAAAATTAGAACGAAATACGTGTCGTATGATGTAAAAAAACTAAATAATTATTTTAAATACTTTTCACTTGAAACATTGGTAAAATAAAATACAATTAAAAAAACGATATATGGACTCGCACATCACTCGTCACGTACACCAAACGAATATATAATAATATCGTTTTTTGCCGGGTCGGGCGTCTTAATTAAAAATCGTTCGACAATCATTATATTTTTCGGATACGATAGCGGTAATAATCTCGGCCAAAGGCCTAGTTATGTAATATTGTAATCGCTATATTTGTATCGTCCGGATATTAATTAATGATGCCTCCCAAGTCGTCGATCACCGGTGGTGGCTTTGAATGTTCGTACGCGGCGACATCGCCGCGTAGTGATATTCTCGTCCGCGATTGTCACGAGACAGGGAGGACGGTTGATAATTATGATATTTTCGGCTCATTATGTATACGACTCGTATTCATAATTCATATATACGGGCCGTATCACTATGTTAGATTTTATCTAAAAGTACTAATCACTAATAGATACTATATTAAGCATAAATTACGTAATTGTTAAAATAAGTAATTAATTATAATACATTTTTGATTAATTAGTTTTCACCTGCAAATTTTTTTTAATCATACACACACGACACACTTATGAATGATTAATTTATTTACCTGATTAATAGAGTCTATTTCTTTGATAAGTCTTCCAGTATATTTTATCTTTTGTTTCTCATTGTGATGTCCCCAAGACTTGGCATATGCTTCTAAAAGATTATATTTTTCGTTTTCTATTTGTTTGATTTCTGTTTCTAATTGCTCACATTTGATCTGATATTCAGTTAACTCATTTTTAAGATGACACAACTCTGTTTTCAACCGTCTGTTATCTTGATCGTGACTAAAATACCAAGATAAATTATTATCAGTATTGTTATATTAATACAATGCGGTTAAATTAGATCTCTTTTAATATGATAATTAGATGAAAATTTGAATACAGTTAGTCAATATATGTATACACGTAAAAGATTTTCTCGTTTACTATCAATAAATAATGTGATTGAACGCTGTATGTTAGTCGAGTTATTTAGCTACGTGCTAGTCAATAGTTATATGAAGTGTGAAATCATTTAAATAGATATTTTGATACTAATGTACGAATGAAAAGAGATGAAGACAGATGTGTATAATTTTTCCAATCTGATATTGATAGAATCTTAACCTCTTAAAAAGAAACTGCAAAATATTATATATATATATATATAAAAATAATTATGATAATTACAATTTCTATATATATATATATATATATTATATCATTACATATTATATAGACTTATAGTATATACTTGTAAGTAATTAAATTATGTGTACAGTATTTCGACTGTTTTTTAAATTTATATTCTACTAAATGTATTATTATTTTATTTAAGTACATGTTAAAGCTGAAAATTAAAAATTGAAATGTTAATAAAAAAACATACTTGTAATATTTCATTTGAACATCTTCTAATTCTTGATCAATTGCTTGTGCTTTCTGCGTTTGTATCACTATTTCTTGACTGGTATCCATTTCATTCCAATTTTGTTGAATCATTGATTCGTTTTGATTTAACATTTCCTCCTTCTTTTCAACTTCTTCAATCTCAGTCATTGTCTTCAGTTCGAGTTCCTTAGTACTGTTTTCCAGATCAACAAGTTCTAATTGCAAACCCGTTTTGTGCATGTTTAGTGAAGTAACTCTATTGGCTAGAAACTGGTTTCTTTGAAACAAATCTTTTACTACTTCCCATAGTTCAATTAGATTTTCCAAATTGTTTTCATCAGTTTGAATAATTTTGGAAAAATCGATCATCTCAACGATAGATTTGCAATCAACCTGTGAAACACTAAATTGGAAATTACGTACTTCAGAAATAATGTTTTTCATTGTGTCACTTAAGACTTTTTCATTTAATAGAGCATCTGATAGTTCTCTGCTAGTAACTTTTTCAATGACATCGATACATTCATCGAGGTTCGATATCAATTCATGGACTACTTCAATTAATGTTTGAGGGCCATGTTCTTCTAAATAATCTAAACATGTCAATAATTTCTCTCGATTAGATTTCAATAGAAACATTTTATCTGAAACACAGCTGGCCAGTAGTATGCTTTTATAAAGTTTCTTTGGCGCATGTTCTTTGCAAATTGTTTGCATCATGTCGTGCTTCCATTTAGCTTCATTTAATAATACAGTAAGTGAATTTATAATTTTCAATTTTTCTGAGTTGTACAGTTGCAAGTTTTCAATATTAACTGATTTCAAGTAAATTTTTTCTTCCAGCTGTACCACTTGATCAAGTAAACTATCTACAAAATCTTGAAAGTATTTTCTTTCTACTAATATTTTATCACTAATAAGCTCCATGTTTTCTTCTAAAGTAATTGTATTGTTTTTCAAACATTCTAAACCATTTAAGCTTATGCATTTTGAATCACTAAAAATTAATAATTTTAATTTTAATAATTAGTTTTATAATGAAAGTATAAGTTAAACAAACCTGTATGTATATTGTGTTTTCATAGAATTAAATGGTAATCGTCGTAGTTCCGGTGTAAGGGTTAACTTTTTTCTTCTCAAAATCTGTAATATAATTTTCATTATATATTAATTAAATATAAACTTAACATTTTCTGATTTTTTCTTCCTCAAATCTACTATAGCTATCACTTGTTGTGAATAAATATTCTATGCATTAGATGAATATGTATTTAAAATAGAAAATTAAAAAGTTAAGTAGGTATATGGATATGCAATTTACAAATAGACTAACTAATATTAAAAAAAAAAACACATCCATACGACCATTATACTACTATTACTAATACACTAGGTAAAAGATCAGCGTCACATAACTAAGAAATAGTTTTGTTACTTCGTTGGTCAATACCAAAAACTAAAATAATAATTTTTGAAATTTCACAATTATATTTGTATATAAGGTATATATATATATTGTATAGTATGTCTGGTATTTATTATGATAAAATACAACGGGACAGTACATCATGGAAGAACAAAATGGAATTTATATTGTTACGGTCTTACAATAATTATATGTTACCAGAAATAATTAATCCGCAATTATGTAAAATTTAAATTTTTATTTGTGATGTTTGATTTATTAATTCTACTAGGTACTCATATTAAGTACCTCGGTACATTATAATATTTTTTTATATCTATATAATAATAATGTCATCGAATATATTATACAATTTTATATTATATTATTCAGCAACGAAAGGACGCCACTATAGCATATGTTGTCTCCATCTAACAGACGTACAACAGTACAAGTGTACAACATAGCAAATTTGCGTTAAGTAATTTAGATTAAGAGTTGTTAGTAATTAAAATTTTAAGCAATAACATACGCGTTAACTGACATATAGTAAAACTTATTGGGGAAATTATCTGCGTTTTGATGGATGGTCTTTTACGATATTTTAATTTCTTAGCGAGCTATGAGTGTTTAGGAATTATAATACTTATTTACTTATACCACGATAAAAATTAAAATATAGTAAAAAACCAACCAATAAAACACTTATGTAATTGTATTCTCATGACGTTTGATAACAGATCAGTTTATGCTAATGTTAAAGCTAAAAACACGGCATTTGAATTACTAAACGCAAATTTGCTATTTGTACTTTTGTAAAACAATGCGTGTTATGAGTATCCACTTTAAGTTAAATTACCGGTAATATGATTTAGGACGATTAAGTAGGTAATCTGAAATTATTCTGTAACCGAATACCTATTCGTTATCCACAGACTTAAGCCGTGGTCGCACAATGACAGTAAACCGCGACCGTCGATAAAATAGTAATCTGGTGAAACAACTCTCATGCACGCATGAAATTTGAAAATCAAAATTTAATAGCTAATATCGTAAAGTTTGCACGGTAACACTCCCATGATAGCTACTACTGCGGTACCGATTTTCGTGCTCTTATGTCTTCATATGATCACTTCCATCGTGGCTTAAATAATACAAGCTGGTGGGCCTCCACACTCTGTGAGCAGAGGTCTATTAAGAATTTTTCCAAAGGGCGGGATGTCTAATAATTATAGGTACTAATAATAATAATCTATATTAACTACTCAATAATATGAATATTTTCATAAATGTTTTTATTCATGTTATCAGGTAAGAAAAGTTTTTGTGAAAATTTTAGGCGAGACGTTAGACGATACGAAATATTTCATTAAATCGTACATTGAAATGTACCAGGAGAATATTAATAAAAATAATATAGATTTAATACGAGAAATAGTGCAGTTTTCGATCGATTAAATGAAACTATTCCCCTAACATTACAAAATTGATACAATACATGTAGATAGATTGTATATTGTAGATGAGGATGGTCAAAAAATTTTGTTTATCATAGTATCCCATGCAAGTTGGATATATATCCACCTTGATTCCATACTGAACGAACTGGAAGACACGGAGGAGAGCTTACAAAATCTTAGCGGAATGTTATTTTGTATATTCATATATGATCTTGTATATGATATACTCGAATATCGATTTTGCAAGATTTCGTACCCAAACTGCACAAATATGTGGTTTATAATAATTAATATTATTCAAAATTGTAAAATGTATTACTTATTACTATATAATAAAAGTTTTGTTAAATTGTTTTAGATTCTTTTAAATATGTTTAATAATTGTTTTAATTCTCTGAACTTGAGATTTTTGTTGAATACGTATCTACGTCCTTAATAAATTTTTAAATAACATTAAAAGTATATTATAATAAATACCATTATCAAATTAATTTATTTTACTTACATAAGTCAAGTAGACATAAGACTTCGAATTTAAACATATACTTATTGGTTTTTGACCATTAAATACTTACGTATAACATACTAAGTATTGAAATATAAAATTATTATATTTTATCAATTAATATTTATTGAATCATTACATAATTGCGCAAATCAAGTTAAAATTTTTTTGTATTTAGGCTCAAAATAAAAAATTGTTTTGTGTATAATCAAGAGCCGATCGTAAAAAAAAAAAAATGCTTAATAGTGCGGGTTATACATGGCCACATAGGTACATGATATTGGTATATAAATATATATTATACATACCTGTGCGTGTGTATTTTTTAGATTCTGAACGGAGTGATAGAATCTATTGATTTTACAATGATGTGTGTTTTTTTTTTTGTGTCTGACGACAACTTTTTTTGCAGTAAAAATGCTTTGATATGCTTATAGAGCAACTTTTTTGAAAGGAAAGTGAATGTAGATGGTACTTGGGCAAGTCAAAAATACAACTTTTTTAATACTTTTTGCAAAAATCGAAAAAACGTTAAAAAATTTACGCAAAATTTCGTTTTTACAAACTACATTTTTTAAAAATGCTCTAACTCAAAAACCAAAAACCGCAACAATTTGAAATTTTCACCAAATCTTTATATTGGAGTTCTCTATATATGGTTAAGTTTTCAAAGTATTTTGACATATTTTGACTTATTTATAGACAATTTAAATTTTTTTTTTTTTAACACTTATAAAATTTAATTGGCTGGCCGAAAACTCTTTATAATAAGCTTAACTTATCTTCACTAGAAAATATCGGTGATCGTTTCACTCAAATTTTTTTTATAAGCTCATAAAGCTCAAATTTGTATAAAATGTGTCAAAATCACGATAATTTGTAAGTTATTTTGTAGATAAAAATTCATAAAATTTTTTCTGTTTATACTTAAGGTTCAACATTTTGACACTAGTTTGTCCATAAGCTAATCTTCAAAAATATATAAAAAAATTTCTACCAGACCAAAATGAAAAAATGTTATGACCATTTGAAATTTAAATTTTTACGAAATTGCATAAAATAGCGATTTATGGTCAAACGATTTTAAATATTTGTTATTATTCAAAAAATATAAGTCGCAGAAACTTGAAATTTTCACCAATTGTCAATATATGCATTTCCTTTATGTCATATTTTTTTCAAAATATCATATTGATTTTTAAGCCACTTATAGGCATTTAAAAAATTCGAATTTTTTACATTTTTTTTTTATAATCGGTAATAAAAAAAAATTAACTAATACAAAATACTTGAAAATTTAATAGAAGATTCCATACAAATAGTTTTTATTGTCAGTCAATAATTATCAAAATCCATAGGCACAATTTTTTTTTTATAAGCATTTGAACAGGGAATATTGACATAAAATTACATGTAAAATATAATATAATATATAAAATTCTAGACTGACAAATCATATCGGTTTTTTTAAAATGCTCTAACTCAAAAACGAAAAACCGCAACAACTTGAAATTTTTACCAAATCTTTATATTGGTGTTCTCTATATATGGTTAGGTTTTTAAAGTATTTTGACATATTTTGATTTATTTATAGACAATTTAAATTTTCGATTTTTGTAAGTTTTTTTTTTTAAATATCTATACAATTTTTTTGGCTGTCCGAAAACTCTTTAAAATGTATTAAAGGATTAAATATAAGTTACACTAATTGTAACTAAAAAATATTGGAGATGGTTTCTCTCAAATTTTTTTTATAAGTCCATAAAGTTCAAATTTATATAAAATATGTTAAAATCGCGATAATTTGCAAGTTATTTTGTGGTTGAAAATTCATAAAATTTTTTCTGTTTATACTTAAGGTTCAAAATTTTAACATTAGGTTTTCCATATGATTACCTTCAAAAATATATAAAAAAATTTCTACCAGACTTAAAAGAAAAAATTTTATGACTGTTTTAAATTTAAATTTTTACGAAATTGCATTAAAATTCAATTTAAATATAAAATACTATATTATTATATACACATTTTAGATAAACATATTAACTTCGTTCAGAATCGTTGTTCGTATACAATGATATCTATCATTGTATTAAAATTTAACAAATCCATTGTAATAATGACTTATCCTATAAATGAGGTACACTCCACCCCCAACTGTAGAGCAAAGCGAGGCCCACCCGTTCTTTTTAATAATATTAGAGTCATGAATGAAAAACTCAATTAGTTCTGATGTGAGTTTCAATTATATTACGTTATTATAATAAGATATAAATTTTATTAACGCTAAAGTATACACTCAAAAAGTCCTTTTAATTTATATATTTAATATTATGCTGTTGTTGCAGTATAATATTATTATTTTTTTGTGTTTGATGTAAGTATTTATCTTAACCTATTTTTGTAACTTTTGAACTGTATTAATTTAATCATTAGAAGCAATTATTTAAGCATTTATTATCAATTCACTAAACATAGTTTGAACTTAAAATGTATAGTGATTTTTTATTGAATTAACTTTAAAACATGAATACAACTATGCAAATATTAATTAGTATACTTGGTCATTTGGAAGTTATTTTAATATTTTCCCAGTCTTCTTTATCCAATGAGCTAAATATAGGACAATAATTTGAATAATTTAGTGATGAACGCGCGTATATTATGTTATAAAAACAAACATTTCTTATGAAATTGAATTGGTGATTGGTTTTTTTTTTTTTTTTAAAATTGCTGGATTTAATTCATATTTTATATTCCCATAAGACCTGTTCACTTTATAAGGGATTACGTTGTGAAATTAATTTAATGTCATTTTGTCATATTCCCTTGATTGACGAATTTTGTGGCGGTGGATTAAAATTGCTCGAGTACAATAACCCGTTTATTTCTAGTTTTATTTTATAAAACTTTTCAAAATGTATATTTATTTCGATTTTTAAAATAAATTATATATACTGACACATCCCGTATCTAAACTTATAATAGTTTATTAATTTATTATTATTTTTTAAAAAGTACATAGTTTCATTCATTTATATTTAGTTTAATTCGAATGTGAAATATATCATTGTGTTAAAATACATTATTATTCTCGAATAAAATGTATATTATTACTCATTGAATTTCTTAGGCAACCTATTATGATTTATAATTATTTATGTATTTCACAGCGATCATGATTTTCTTAAATATTTATATTATATACAATAACAAATCACCAGACTTTAAATGATAATATCTAGCCGCATATAAATATAATATTAGATAATGTGTGATGCGATATTTTAAAATTGATTTCACAGTATAATAAATACAAAGCTCATTTTGATTCAATTGATTTTCGGTAAAAAATCTTATATTGACTAATAATAGAACTTATGTGACTGTGTCATTTAAATTATCAATTAATATTTAGTTACCTTTTTAAGATATATTTTATTGGATAATGTTAATTTCTACACTCAAATGAGTGACACAAAAGGTTTTTATGTCAAAATAATTTGCTATCCTACATTAACATTTTATTTACAGAATAAAACCATATTTAAGTATGGTTATCATAATGAAACGTAATTTCAACATGATTTTTAAAGACCATCATACAATATTACAATTTAATTGTTAAGATTAAATTATTTAATATAAATTATGAATAAAATAAAAAAATAAAAAAGTATTATCATTTTCACATCATGTAGATACATACATTTTTGAATACAAAAAATATATCATCAAATAAATCATTACATCACATTTGTAAATTTCATATTTAATACTCCCACGAAGAAAAAAATGGACGAACATCAATACAAATATATAAGTAGTTGCATACTAGTCTATCTCCGTATTTCAAGATGTATATGCTATTTGAATAACAAGTTGACTGATATTAAGTTATTTATGTATTTTCACACATAAAATGATGGTAAGTACGCATAAAAAAGATGGAATTCTTGAAAAAAAAAATATATTTTTAGTAAAAATTCAGGTACGTAGGGTTAATATTTTTTTATTATTGTTCCTCCAAATGATTGCTTTATTATTAGTATTTTTTATCGAACATAACATAATGTTTTCAAATTGCACTATTCAGATTTTACGAATTTATTTATATAAAGAATGTATATTGGTATTAATTCAACATCTCTAGTGTTATAATTGTACTACAAGTATAGATACACACATTTTGAATTAAAATCCTATTTTTCTTCATTAAAACTAGACAAAAGTTTTAAATATTATCATATATCTTTGTTTTTTTCTTGAACAGCCAACAGGTAGAAGATAAACTGATTTTAGCTCAAAAAAATCTTATGATATGATTTAACTACAGCATATTTTAATTATAAAAATATACAAAAATAAAATGGAACTGCACAAGAAAAAAATTGTTTTAGAAAACTTTTGGATTTATGTAATTTAATTTAATTTAGGTAATTATTTGATACAATTATATGCATAAAATATATATAAACACGATACTATAATAGTTGTATATAGGTTATAGACTCTTAAATTATCGCGGTTTATTACAATACATAAGTTTCCCAATTCCAGTGAAAGAAAATTTGTGAAAAAAAATCAAAATAAAATTATTATGAGCATAACAAGAATAAATTAATTGAAAGAAAAATAATAAGGAAATAAGGAAAAAACAATAAATAACTGTCATCATCACTTATCAATATAATGCATTATATATGTTATATGCGTGTATAAAGCACTAAATATAACAAAGCTTATACAAACGGTAAACACATACACACAATGTAAATTTTTATTATTTTATACATATAAATCTAAATTATTTATAGGATATACAGGTGATAATATATAAATATATACATACGCATTGCGCTGACCTAAAGAGTGTTGCATACGCTATTGAAGAGCTCAGAAATCTTTCGGGAAAAATAAGATAATAAAGATAAAACGTGAGGATTTGAATAAAGAATCAGTATTAAAATAAAAATAAGAAGTCCTAACACGCACGTATTGTGATCCGTGTGGATAATAAATTTGAATTTAATGAAATGTCTATGGAAAACAATATGCGATTTGTGGTCGTCTTTTTTGTGACTATTTTACAATTATGGTGAACCAATGCGCATTGTTGCTTTGTACGATAAATCTTTGTTATCCTGTGAAATCGAAAAACTTTGTTGGTTTGGTTTAGTTTTTTTTTTTTTTTTGAAAACAGCTTAACGCGCACTGATTCCTATCCAAAAGAGTTTGCGTATCATAGTGTGAAAAATGTTAAACTACATATATACAGTAACAGTTCGGGACAATGGTGGTCAAAACCATCTTACCAGGCTGCAGCACCGGTTGTTGGTTTGGTATAGTTGTTCTTATATAATATATTGATATCAAATTAATATGAAACTCTAGACAGTAGTACTAGTACTATTTTAAGTATTATTAATCATATTATTTAAGGTTGTGCCCCATATTTAATTGCGGTTTATTATTATTTTTGATGTTGCTGCGCCAATCATATAATTCAATTAAATATCTGAAATAAATTATAAAAAGGAAACTTCAAACTTGATATTATTACATATTATTATGATACAATTATTTCATATGGTGAACTAGTCAGCTTCGTAAAGATTGTGGCCACTTACCACGCTATTACTCAGTTTAAATCGAAATATTAGGGTATCTGTCCCTCAAAGCATCATCAGTGGGTTTAATAAGTTTATAAAACATATAATTTTTTATCACACATCCTATGAGAAACTTTTATAATAATACTTCAATAAATATGCATATACGTATATATATATATATATATAAATATTCTTAAAAATAAATATAGTAAGAGATAGAAAGAGAGACAGAGAGAGAGAGAGAGAGAGAGAGAGAGAGAGAGAGAGAGCGAGAGAGAAAGAGAGATTATTTGTGTGCTGTTTCCATTTTATTATAGTTTGATGTCATACAGTAAGACCATAAAATACAACAAATTTTTAACAAGTATGCATTTGTTTCTATTAATATCATATGTATGTAACATAAGAAGAATAAGATATTTAGATATCCATTGTATGAATGTATTAATAATAAATTATTTAAAATAACATTTACTTATTATTTTTCTTAAGTATAGGTTAACCTTAAAACAATATAATTACTTAATATTATTAGTAATGCTTTTAAAAACGCTCATTTGGTAAAAAAAAAAATGAGAATAAAATGATGAAAACTTATATGATTACCTTATATAATGCCTAAGTACGTATGTAAATTATGTTTCTATACAGCTAGTGGATCAATAATCAGTGGCCTGAAAAACATTTCCATTAAAACTGCAGCATTTTAAAATATAAATAATTACCTACTCGAAAAAAATACATATAACAATAAAACACTCCGTAATGCGGCAACTGAAATCGTTACAATGTATCATTCGCTGCTTACCACTGCTTATTTATCGATTAACTTCATCGTACATTATTCGTATAATGTTTTTATCACAAAAATGCACTTAAATTAATTAGTTAAACTAACAATCGTTTACTAAGTAATGAAATAGGCACAAAAAAATAAAAATAAAACAAAAAATAGTATATTCCAGTACTTACTGGTTTTTTTTTTTTTTAATAAATATTAATTTTGGTTTCTTATCAATTCTCGTTTTATACGGATTAACTGTTGAATTGCGGCTATATTTTTAACTTCTAAAATAATAATTCAATCTATTATCCAAAGACAATAAATACAAAATCATTAAAAAATGTATAATAAACGCAAATTTAATTTTTTCAATTATTCTTTACGAAATCGGAGCATTATTTATTATGTTAACACTTATAACGTAACAGCTGACCGTAGATACAAGAAAGTAAGCATACTATTCCAAATTTATTTAAAGAGTCTGTGCAACAGTTTATAATTCATCGGCCGAAATTGCATATTATGTAAGTGTATAATACGTATAATGAGCAAAAACTATCAAGCATCTTTATACTTACGTAAGGCAATACCTAATGATTTTTGCTTTTCGCTTGTTCAAATATAATATTTTATCTATTACATTTGAATGTAGAATAACGTAAAACAATGGCTTTCCAATAAACGGCGGTTCCATGGGGTCGGCCAGCGAGTAGCAGATAAAACAAGGCCTAAGAGTATGAGGAAATATTTTTTCGGTGTACGGTGCTCTTATAGAAGAAATGAACCTGACACAATATGAAAATAATTAACGACTGAATTTGCGTCAGTATAAAGGTATCAATATGTATATTGAATCGACGACAGTTCTGATTAAAATGAAGGCGACACAGAATGGAGCCGCGGAATGCACACGTTTTTTTTCGCGGACTATTTTTTCATGGGTATACGTACTCGTTATAACTTTTAAGTGATATCGTTAGTGAAAAACAAAAAAAAAAAAAAACCCATCTGTCGCATTGCAATTTATTCGACTCATGAAAGTATTCTTTTGTTTTTGCAGTCGGCGGTGGATGTCCCTCACCCGGCCTCACACTGAACGGAACCAGAGTGGTTCCCCGGTCGGGTATGTTACCGGACTTTTCAGCGTTGTCCGAAGTGAAATTCCCAGCGCGCCTGCCGTCCCCTTCCGGCAAGGGCGGCTCGGCTGCGGTGTCATCGTCGTCGTCGTCGTCGTCATCCGTGGCAGCCGAAGCTTCGTCCAGGATTTGCAAGATAAAATGCGTGGCCGGCCAGTGGGTTGGTCCCTTGTGCCAAGGTCTGTACCGTATATATAATATGTATAGTACCCATTTACACATTCATCATGATCATACATACATTAATTGTATCATTTAAATATAATATACGCGTAATATAATACACGTGGATAATATATTGTATTAAATATTATACAGTGTGTTTCACTCAAATGGTAACACGAAATATTTCCGTCCAATGACCTTAGATTGAAATGGGGTTTTTTCAGGGCGCTATTTTGAAATACACATTCTGTGATATTTTTCAAATTTTTAATCCTTTTATTGTGCGCATGCGCAATCAAAGTTGAAGTTTTTTTGAATGACAACACCTATTTTTAATGCCAGATTCCGACACAGACTTTTTTTAAAGAAACTTTGATTTATAAACTTTTTTCCTATCTCTCAAAAATTGACTGACTTACAGCAATTTCTTTTTACCATAGCAGCTATTTCCAACCAAAAATAAAATTAAAATGATAAAAAATAGAAAATTGAAAAATGTAGCAAAAATCATCTAGTTTGTTTAAATTTGAAATTGCTGTAAGTCAGTCAATTTTTGAGATAGGAAAAAAGTTTAAAAATCAAAATTGATTAAAAAAAAATTTTGTATCGGAATCTGGTATTAAAAATAGGTGTTGCCGTTTAAAAAAAATCAACTTTGATTGTGTATGCGCACAATAAAAGGAAAATTTGAATAATATCACAGAATGTGTATTTTAAAATTCCCTAGCTCCCTGAAAAAACCCCATTTCAATCTAAGGTCACTGGACGGAAATATTTCGTGTTACCATTTGAGTGAAACACACTGTATACGTATACGTGTGTTATTACGGTGTGCGTTTGGTCGGTTCGTTTTAGATTTTAGTGTTCATTAGGGGAGGGGAAAAAAACTGTTCCCGTGAGTCCAAAGCTCGCGGTCACTGCACTCGTCGCGGTCAACTGCGCGTTTTATCGCTGCAGCGTTTAAAACGATTTGCTTTTAATACGCTTGACTTTAACGTTTCCAAAACAAATACTGTTATGAATGGTATTTCGAAACAATATAATAGTAATCGTAGTGGTCGCCACTATTATTGATCTCACGGTTAATTGACTCAATCGTCTATAATGTATTGAACGCAAAATGGATTGGTCTCGATTTACACGTTAAAAAAAAAAAAAGGTCGTCTTTTTAAGACTCATTACACCGATTAATGAGGGTTAAAGATAGGTAGTTAACAACTGGACGAATCAAAAAATAATTAAATATACGAGTTACAATATAAATAAATACATAATTAAATTGTAATTTTTTCATTTAACTATCGCACATTTTATTGTTATGCAAATTGCAATTACACAAAATGTATTACATGAAAGAATGACATCTTGATAGATATTTTAAATTTAATTTGAAAAAAAAAAATATGTATTCAATTTTTTCGAAGGGTTTGTCGCCGTATTGTCTGTTCGGTCAACAGACTTAAATGCGGTTTTGGTCCCAAAGTGAGTCGAATAAGTATAGTGATTACTTTATTTATATTACGGTTATGGCGTACTAGGTATGAGACGGTTAACAAGTTTTTAATTCCGTGTCCTTCGAACTACACTTAACAATCAAAATAACGATGGTAGCTAAAACATCAGTATTATGAAAATATCTATGTGCCTAAAATATTACACCGTTAGTACCTATAGCATAGTGCAGAGGTTTACAACCTTTTTTGGATCGTGACCCCCCCCCCCCATTTTTTATTTTTCGGTACTGCGACCCCCTTCAAAAAAAAAAAATATTGTTTTATTCATCAAAATTTGATTAATTACTGAAAAAATATTTATATGGTATACGATTTTGGTTAATTTACACTTAATAATTTAATTTAATTAATAAGAATTTAAGATTACGTTCCTCAGCATATGTTAAATAAAACAAAATGAAAAATTAACTTTATTTTATTTTTAAATAAAATGGAAAAATCATTTCATCTATTATTTTTGGCGACCCCCAAACCTATCATTCGTGACCCCCAGGTTGAAAACCTCTGGTATAGTGTAATATTCGTTCGTAACTCTAATTCGTGGGTCGTAGCTATATTGTAATAATGTTTAATCGTAAAAATCGATTTTTCTTTTTTTTTGTGTACGTCCATCAATTCAAACCGCGATTTAAAGTACACAACAAAACTCGGATACTTTCGAGCTGTACTCGACGGACGCGAAACGTCCACTGTTGTCGCAGTAGCAGCAGTGTTTGATATGCCGCCGTTTTTGCAGTCATCACTTACCGTCGACGGTGGCTGTTTGCGTAACGTTTTTTTAATCCATTCGCCGAGATCCGCATACTGTATTATAATATCGGTTTCGCACGGTTGCCATATTGTAATATTCATTAAATATCGGACCGTCGAGAGTGCAGTCCTCAATATTAATTTCATGCCTTCGCGCTGTAATAATATACGTTCGTGTACTTTGTCTAATCATGTGTACACAAGGAATACTGATTAGTGATTACACTTCCATTAACAGCAATAAATGCGGAACTTAGCGCATTTGAATTTCAAACAATACGCAATATAACTGCAGTGCTGCGTTCGACACGAAATCATAATAGGCTGATGCGATTTATTATGCGCGACAGGTCAAGCGTCCAATAGAAAAATGTGCGAAGTATACATATGTTATGGGCGGGAGTCCATAACACGGCATGTGGAGTCTCGAGTGACTGCGAAGTGCGCGTATTGTGATATAGTGTATACAACACAATTTGTGTTGGCAGTTGGCGTCGAATTGCGTAAATTCTACGACGAAGCAAAATCTAATGTCAGCATCTACCCTCAAGCCTTTCCCCTGATACCTATAACCTAAAAACTCAATACCGATTCGCACACATTTTCCGGTTGTCCATCTTCTCAATTTAAAATGTTTAGCTGCTGCTTCTCTTGATGCGTGCCGGGTATTAATACTTATGGATATGAATGGACTGATGAAATATGCGACGGTTCCGTAAACGGCCGTAGTTGATAGATACATCATACGTAGATGTCAACGTACCCAACAGCCGATAAACAATAATGACCAGACACATTCTATCGTCAACTGTAATAATATTATTGATGCTATTTTCTAATAATATTGTTAATTTTCAATTATCCACAGCATAAGACGGTTAATGAATACCAATTCATTAGACCCCAAAGGGAAAAATCTTTATTATTCAAATTAAAAATAATTTCTTCGAGAAGTGCGAGGTGTATTTTACTCTAGGAAATTATATTTAATATTTATTTTTTTTAAGTTAGTCTTTTCAACCAACCTTTGTGGACGAGGGTATAAAAATAATGGCATCCTCGATGGTCCAGACATTTTTTCAACAGTAGATTCTGGATATACGTAACGTATAAAACCTAACCCATTTTCGACAGTTTCATGGGGTAGAGTGATAGTATTAATATGATTTGGCTAGTTTTTCCACAGAAAAAATATACAAACACGGCTACACGTTAAATTTTTTTTTTTTTTAAAAAGATTTTTTTTTTAATACAGTGATGTAGTTTGCGATTCACTATTTATATGAATATAATATCGTAATGGTGTATACACATAATAAAATTCATTGAAATAACATTGAAATCAATATTCTATAACATTTCATTATTCAGCTTTACAGGTACCTTCCATACAAATTATGCAATTGGCTAAGTGTGTTTCTCGGCTATCCGAACATTTATGGTTTATTAATATTTTATGAGGTACTACTCAACTTGTCACTACCCTTCACTCGTATTATTGTGTTCAATTGTCATGACGGCAAGGACTCTCTTGCAAATTGCAGTATAAATAATGCGGATCCACGATGCGACATACAAATTATATAACTTTTAGAAAAACTACAGTAGGTATCTAGTTTGAGATTAAAAAACAATATATAGTCGCTAGTCAGACAAGTTAGGTAATAGCTATAATTTAAAGCTAGGTAAATAGTTATAGCCTATAACTATTTACTTATTCACAAAAGAAAAAAAAAAGTTACATACTTTATATTTTTATAATACCTATGGAACTCCAGTTATCAGTCAAATATTTAAAAGTTAGAATACATATAACATGCAATAGTAGGATTGAGTGAGTTATATATGAATATATAAACTTGATGAGCCACTTGGGTAAAATTACTTCAAAAATAATGATTTATTAGGCACCGTATTTGAAAAACGATTTTAAAAAAATTCGTTTTAGATTAATGTTTAAACAATAATTTAGCTTATACTATAAAATTATTATAAAATATCGTTTGTTTCCTGATAGTTTTAACTAAAAATTAACCTAGAGTTAAAATTCAAAATTAATTGATAGCTACAAGACTTTTATGGTGCTCTATTTTCCTTATAATATAATCATTATAGTTTTATTATTAGTCATAAATGCCGCTGTGGAATAATAAAAATCCAATTTTTCTTTAATATTATAAATTATAATACAACAATGTATTACGGTGTCCATATCATCCTCAACAGTAAGAATACAAATGTGAATGATTCAAGGATTTGTAAATATTTTATATTTATTTAAATCTTAATATTTGTTTGGAAAAGCAATTATTATAGTTCGTATTGAAATAAATATTAAATATAAAAGTTTTCACACTTATATTAAACAACAGCCAGTTGGAAAAATAATTTCACGAAATCGTATTATTTATCTTACTTTGTGTTTATTATTATGTTAATATATGTATAATATTATATTTTTTATATTGTTATACGTGCTCAGTAAATTTGTGAAGTTTTGTATTAATTATAAGACTCCGCAGTTAAATTAAACCTGTTTTGCGTTTTATATTCCTTTGTACACAGTTTTTCAAACTAACTGATTCTTGATTTAATCATTTCGCTATTATAGTATTTAACAGATTAATCAACATTTTCAGAAAAATAAATTTACATACCGATACCATATAAATAACAAGCAAATAATGTGTTCTATGTTAAATTAATTATTTTAACATTAAGTTCGTGAAATATTTATTTTTAATAATGTATTATGTTTATACAACTATATTGACGAAGTAGTTACTGAAAATTCATATAATGTCAGAGTTAAATGATTCATGGTGAGTCACTATTCGAATTATCTTCATGTAAATAACGCATCGATCATTGGAATTGTTAGTCACTATCATTGATCTCGTTGGATATTGATACTCGGAGTGATGATGAAAGTAGATTATGATATCAATATGTTATACCTTATATCAGGGGTCACCAACCTACGATTCGTGAGCCAGTTGCGCCCCATTGACCTTTTCAAGCTAGCCCACCAAGCTAATTTATGTTTTAAAAATATTATAATAATTTTCAAATTAATAATTTCCTATTATAATAATGATTTATTAAGTTATAAGCAATAGACTACATTTGTTTTTTTAAGTGTTGTTTTTTACAACAACTATATTAAAATACAATATAAAATAATAAAATGATCAGAAAATAATTATTATTTATCCTTGATTAAATTTTCTATATATGCATTTCTAAGGAAATTGTGATTCCGTGATTCCGAAGCAAATCTCATGTTTAGCCCTCCGTAAAAAAAATTTAGAGGCACCTGCCTTATACAGTTATACATCCACAATATATGTACTATGTTATTTTATCAGGTATCTATGATAATTACGTGAGCACCAAATTCACGTACGTTTCCCCAGCCGGCCCCATTTACATTTTCCTAAATTTTTTTTACAGGCATTATTTTCCCAGCTTTCCCGTAAAAAATTGGATTTTCCGGAAAGACCACAGTCGTGCAAATTCTAATTATAGTCATACAAATTCATACTAATTACATACTAAATGCCTGTAAAAAAAAATGTAGGAAAATATAAATGGGGTGGGCTGGGGAAACGTACGTACCAAATTCTTAATTGGTATTTTAATTATTAATTTTTCAAAAAAAAAAAAAAAAAACATAAACTAGGTACAAAATGTTTCATAATACTATTATTTATTAAATAATAGCTATAATCATGAAATGTAATTAATAAAGTTAAAATGAATATAAAAAGTTACACCACATATATACCTAATAAGTATAAAGTAATAACTTTATGTCGTACTGAAAAGTATACCGTCGAAATTAATATAGGTATCTACTGTTTGAGAATACTTTTATAATATATTAATTAATAACTTGTACCGAGGTTGATTTGTTTAAATGATAATATTATTATAAATATTTATAATTGATTTGTACGAACGCGTTTTGCCGTTTTATCTGCGAAACAAATAAATATCAATATCATAATATATATAATGTTATGACCCAATGAGAGATACTCGTTATTTTCCAAGTAAATATATCATAATATCCATAGGTATATTTACTTATTAAATTGATAGCGTGAATTCAAAGTCAATATCATTTCTGACAAAGTCGTTATATAATTTATTATAATATTTATAATATCCTTAAAATCTAAATTACAAATCACAATAAGTTCTGAATGAAAATCGAGTATTAATTAATTGATAATAGTTTAACTTCAACTATAATATATAATAACTTATAATTAATATAAAAGAAAACTTTAAACCCTTATTCAATATACTTATACATCATTTATAATTAAATCAAATATTATACTATGGTTTATAAAAATGTAATTTTTGAGAAACCACCAAAAACAACAATAAAATCTTTATAATATTATCTGCCTTTGGATTAATGAATTTGTTATATTGATAATAAATGCATTGATTTTTGGTAACATGATTTAGTAAAACGGAATACGGCAGTCTCTCAGTTCTGTGGTTAATCACCAGCTGCCGCTGCTTATAGTCGGATGGGTAACCACACAGTGGCGTTGTCAATGCATATGTACACAGATACATTACCTATATATTTAACTCCCTACAGTTCCTCTAAACCTAAAAACAACTTACAATCCAAAAAACCTACATGAAAGGCTAATAGCTACAGCTGCCAAAATCCTCCCTAAAATGAGTAAGTTATATAAGTTATAATTTATATGGAAGATTAAATTTAACCTTCAACTCAAAGATGTACAATGATAAATTTGTAAAATCAATATTTTATGTTTTTGCGAATTTTAACTCTTAAATATTTCTGAAAATTACATCCACGACAAGAGAATATGTCAAAATATGTGATCAAACAAACAGTATAATTGTCATGAAACAAATCGTTGCAATGATATAATACATAGATAACTTGCATCCAGGTATCCGATACTGGTAAGATAACTAATTATAAATGGATCTGAAGTTATTTCCTATGGGCAGAATGGGATTGAAACGAAACTCTTGGTTCCGAGGTCTCAAGGTTACTGAGCATTTTGTCTGGGATGTTGAAATATTTTTAAATTTCTTCCGAGCGTTCCGTGGAATAAACAAATAAAAAAATATTTATACTGTAAAATTGTAAGAAATTCTGGTGGTTGACATATTACAAGGAAAAGACGTTAAAATATTCCTGGACGTGTTTTAAGTCATGGAATAGTTGGTGGTCAGTAGCCAGGACGAAATGTACTATTATTGTTCGGAATGAGAAATAAAAATAAATACAAACTCTTCTAATAATAAGCTGACGTTTCACTGTACTCACGAATACCTCAACTAACTAGATCATTGATCAGTGACTTGGTTGTAATGAGCGCACACGGCAGCCATCTTTCGAGAACGTAATCTCGATGATGCGGACGTGACGGTGAGAATATTACTCTACGACGAGGGATTAAGGACACTGGAGTAATTTGTTGAAGTCTGAACGTCATTAGATCGACAACAAAACATATTAACTATTCTGAGCGATTCAAATAATGTTTTTGTCAGTTTTTTGAGATTTGTCGGACTGTTTCCAAGCTATTTCTACATACTTCAAAGCCGAGAATAATAATGTACATCAAACTGTATTTACAATTTCACGTTGCTAACACTATCAGCGTTCACTGTTATGATTATTTAAGGAGGTGACCAAGGGTGCACCCACTCCATGGAGAAAAAAGATTACACCCGAAAACTTTATTATTCATTTTTAATAAAAGGAATTCACCAAAATTAGCTTCTTTTTTTGTATCCATATGAACATTTACGAACGACCCGAGATAGAGGGTCTAAAATATAATATTGATGCACTGACTAATGATGCTCGAAGTTGTATGGAACTGGATGACAGTCCGAAAAATTTACTCGACCGATTTAAAATTGTATTCGTAAAATTGTTATACCGTCAACTTTGAACTTAATTATTATATAATACGAGGTCGTGCTCTCGCAGCGGGCACCCGAACGCTCGGTTATATTATGGTCGCGCGGAAAGCGTTTCCGATTTGCCGACACAATAACAATAATATAATATACTAACAGCACACAGGGCTAAGGTCAACAATCACGCGGTCCCCCGTTTTTCGGAGGTTTTTTTTCCGTCCACGAACGAGTAATGTATTTTTGGAAAAATAAAATATCACCCAATAAATTATAATGTTATACGTAGTGATGAGTAGTACAGTGTTGTTGCCAGACCACTAACCGATGCGACAATGGGAGTCGTCACAATTTATCATACGTTGTGTCGTTTCACATCGATTTAATCATTTCTACTGTGCGTTCTATACCGTCCATTTTTAAACAGAACATTTTACTTTCCAAACAATCTCATGGCTTTAAAATATTAATAATAATAATAACGGTAATCTAGATCTATTAAAGTGACAATGCAATGGTAAAGAATTTTACTCACTTAATATACGTCTTGTGAACGGACTTATTTTTTGTTCGGCTAACAATAATAATATTGTTTTTAACGCAAACCCTTTCTAACCTATTTAATTACGTTTCTGACCCATGTATATAATATGAATGTATATGTATAAACAACTGTGTATTGTTTATTGTATTATCGTAGTACGCAATAGCTTAACTTTTTAACGGTTAATATTTACATGAACAATTTCGAAAACAAAAAAACTCAATTGTTTCTTTTTATTATTATTTTCATTCAGGTCATTGGTCTACACGTGTTTATAATAATAGGTACCTATATTTAGACTGTAACTTAAGATAACATAGTTTTTTTTGTTTTTAGTTAAATGTTAATGGTAGGTTACCCGAATTTATATTATGTTTTGACGGACCCTCGTATATTTAAATGTCCTCAAAAACGCAAACATGACTCGTTAACTCAACTGCTATAAATTGTTAAATTTATCAAAATAATTGTTTAATCTGGCATACAAATATGTAGTTTACGAAACGATTTTAATAACGTCATTTGACTTTGTATTGCGCAATTATATAATATTTCAACTTTGGATAACAAAATCGATAACTATAAATCGGATTATTTGTTAAACATAAAAGTTCACTTTACGTTATAATTTCGCGCATTAAATATTGGATATCTACTGTCGTATTAAAAATAAATAACGAGAGTTGAGAGGAATGAAAGAAGAAATTTCGTAATTCGTATCGCTACCGGTTTTAAGTGTGCTGAAAACGTAGACAGAACAATGCCTATGGTATGTGATATGTCAATATGTTTTTGGGAATTATAAGCTTGACGATGAACCATTACCAATTATACTGCTGTTAATTTTTGTATGCGAGTAACTTGCTTGAAAGGTGAATTATGCAGCCGTTAAATATGAAGTAATTTAATTGATGGATTGTACTTATTGCTTTGAAGGTTTCATTAATTGTCAATGTTGCATAGTTATTCTGAATTTAGTTGGGTAGGTGACTGTAACGTTGAACCTATAATTATTTGTACACAATTCAACCTTTGTAATTTCAGGAATAGTTACCATGAAAGTTGACATGTAAAATGCAAATAAAGCTTATTTAATTGAGTCAGAGTTTTTCCGATAAAAAAATGAAATTATTTATTTTACATATGTAAGTGGTTGTCTATATATTTCCACTATTTTAGTAGAGTAGAATTTGGTATAGATTAATTTCCGTAGGTGCATGTATCGTGATAAGGAATTTCAGAATAATATCTTAGACAAGTACAACCAAAAACTGATTTGGTGAGAGAAATAGTACCTATAGGTATTATATGCACCTGTCCATGACTCGTGAGGAGATAAAACGGTTGGGCAAGTTTTCGGTGATTTATTTGTACATAATTTGATTCATTCCAAAATTAAAAAAAATATATAATAAATAATTTATTATATCATATTTAAATGGTGGTATATTACAAGTCGGATCCGTTTTGTGTTGTTTAATTGTTGACTGATTGTTATTATTTAATACGTAGCTAAGTATGCCAATAGTTTCTAAATTATCTATAGCTTAGATAGGCAAATGTGTAGTAAATAAATAATAAATTATAGTTTTAATCTGGTTTCATTATTTTTCTGAAAATCAATTTAGAAGTTATAGTGCTCTTAAATGAAGTGAAGATCTTCCACATAAGTTATAATATGATAAACTAATGTTACAATTTGGTTGAAATAATATAAAATTCGTAAACATTTACGAGTAGTATAAGTTTTTAACTTGTGTCTGGAATGTCTCTATATGCGGTATCAGTGATATCACAGCTACTTGGTGTGTTGGATTTAGGCATCGTGTTTCGTGTGTCAACGTGGCCACTGGCCACTATTCACAGCGTAATACCATGAAGTAAATATTATTTTTTTTTTCACCACTGTAACGATACTTTAACCGTCGACACTACATACGTATTGTCATAGTTGAATTTTGATAAGCTCCTCAAGATACGAGGTACTGAAGTAGCATTTGGTTACTGAATAATGGCAAAATTTGCTCGTCGAATAAAAATACGGGATTAGGTGCACGATTGATTTTTTGATATATTTATGTTATTTATTTATAATAAGTATGTAACTTGCCTAACCAATGTTTTTTTTTTTTATATATATATATATAGAAGTGAATGGCGATGGAAGATTTCAGCCAATCTTAAAATCGTGTGCATTGGAAGAAGTACCACCAAATCTCATTATATCGTTCAAAAACCGAATTGTAACAGTGAGCATTATTTTATTTTTTTAATAATTTAAATATGTGTTCACTATTAACATAAACTGTAAAAAGTGTATACAAATATGTTTAAAAATATTTTATTAATTTTTTGACATTTTATAATAAGTCAAAATCAATTAAAATCAAACTATAAGTAGTAAGTACCAATTATTTAGTTTTCACAAAATATAAGACCATAAGAAAATATAGTTAACAATCATTATACACGTATTTTACAAAATTTAAACTCATAAAATATTACTTTATTTCAAAGCACTCTATTGTTAATCTTTTTCCTGAATTTTTCACTTTTATATTATTTTGCGACTATTCGTATTTTCTTCTCCGAATCAGTAATCAATATTAGTTTAATCTAATTTTTTTCCGATTACTTTTTGTTCGCAAAAATAGTATTTGACCAATTCGTTCCTAAAAATATTGGGTTTTCAATCAAATAAAGAAATGTTTGATGTATATTATGATATATTTATCTGTAAACTGTTAAATATTATGATTATCTATACTACATTAATCTTAAGATAAATTACTGTTCACCTCTATAGTTGAGATTTAGATGACATATTGTTATATATTTATTAAAATGAATTGGCCTTTAAACTTAGTTAGATATTACATTATTATTTGTCTGGTTTATGGGTTTAACAATCTCAAAGTTATGAAATAGTATAGTGTTCATAGGTCCTGTTAAATAAAAATTCATTTTATTCAAATTAGGCATATTATTTATTAGGTAATTCATAGTGTTTATAGTCTGAAATAATCTGAATTTCGTATGGATAAAACATCACTCCTAATTAACTTTATTTACTGTCGTCGTACCTAATATAAAAATATGATGCACTATCTATACCACGACAGTTAGGTTTTAAGCATAATATTTTATGTATTCATGTATATGTATATTTTGTTGACATCTGTTCAAAATATTATTATAAGGGCTTAAATATTGATCAATACATTGTAAAAATATTTTTAGAATTGTACAGAGTGTATGATGTTTACTAGGTAATACATTGAAAATTAATGCCACACATTAGTAGGGCACACTTTGTGGCACCCAAACAGTGGGTTCAATATTCTCATACCCATACCAGTTTTGTCCCGAATTAGTCTATTTAATAATTTAATAGTGGATTCATCCGGTAAATCGTTGATCGTCATAAAATATCAATTAAAAACAGTGCTACGCATACATATAAATACCTAATGTATTATAGTACTTATAAATGTACAGAGGTAACTGTTTTAGGTCAAATACTACAAACACGGCAAATACATGTGAGATTCGTTAATGGTGTGTTTAATGTTCGAATTTCGTTATAAAACGACAAACAAACAAAATTGTTTCATTTTTACTTCTATTTTAATTAACTATTATCTATTTATCCAGTTCAAGTTGATTAAACCACGAAAAAAAAAAATAGAAAGTAACACTTATAATAAAACAATTGGCTTTTTAAAGTTTAAATTAGTAAAACTACATAAAAGTACAAAAAATAAAATAAATACGATTTGTAAATGAAAAAATAAAATAATATAATTATACTCTTTGTAAATTTTTTTTTAACGCAGTATGTGAATATTTAAAAATATTCGCGTACGCAGTTTTAATTTATTAATGTTTTATCACAGTATAATACAAAAGTAGCATATATAAATGATGTAGGTATAATAATATAAATTACTTGTTGTATATGGTAAATTATCTAACCAATATATTATCAATACACAGAGAGCCCTTACTAGATATGAAAATTAAAATTCATATACTTACATATTTTACTGAATATTTCTATGATGTATCGGATGCTAAAAGTTACTAACTAATTTACAATAAAAACTCAAAGTTTAAAAAGAGAAATTAAGAACTTCACATAAATATGATTAGAAATAATTTTATTTTTATTAATAAACAATAAAAATAATATGATCTATATCGTCAGTATAACAAATATACTTAACAAGTATACTCTTTATTTAATATTTAAAATAAAATTTAGTTCACGAATTACTATAAATTGTATGACAGTTTTACTGTAATATAGGAAATTGGAATGAAAAATGGAATTTAGTCGCCCGTGTTTGATTGTAATAAATGACAATCATCTCAAAAGAGTAATTTTCAACAATTACTTACATGAAGTTATCAGTTAATGGCTGTTCCTTAGAATTTGACTTTAAAAAGTTTTATTTTGTTGCAAGTTCTGTTATAGAAAGCTAACTTTTAGCTGTTTGGTATAATGTTAACTTACATATAAAAAGTGAAATATAATATACAAGGCATTTATTTTAAAAGATGTATTCAAATTCAGTTTTTTTTACCTTTACAATAAATTATTTATTACGGTACTATTTTTTTCTTTGTTTACTTTGATTTGATTGTATTAGAATTACTTTTAGTAGACATTGTTCGACTGGTGTTACAGTGAATGAAAAATTAATTAATTAATATTTAATTTATTATAGATAGTTAAAATTGTTTTTCGCAATGGAAGTAATTGCAGGCCTTCAAGTGATTTATATTTAAATATTTTTTCAATTAATAATCATTTATTTCACATAACAGTAGGTATATTATTAATTTTTTTTAATTTTAATAAGGTATAACATTTTAAAACGATCGTTGCATAACCCTTTGAAAGCACAGGAAAACAGTTAACACAGATCCTGAGAAGGCTATAACAAAAATACATTTTAAGGAGCCTAATTACCGGCAAACAAAGGTACTAGAATATAAAATGTTAAAAACAAATCATTCCGACAGATGGTGAGTCTATGCGGGCTCAGTGCCATTTATTTATAGCACTATCCTGCCGACAACAAATTCTGTGCCAAGTTTATCTGCAATATTTACTCAATAATATCATTGAGCAATAGTTAAATCATTTTAAATACCTAATATTTATCTCATAATATTGTTATACCCGTTATTTTGAGCAAAGACTGTGTATGTCATTATAGTTTTTTTTTTTTTAAGTATTGAACATAGACGAATTATTATTAGTATTGAAAAGTTATGTGGTTCAGAAATCGTGAAAGAAATAGTACAATATTTTCATAATACTATCTGTATGGTGATCCAAATACAAATATTGTCGAAACTTGTAGCTCTTTTTGAACTTATTACTTGATCAACCGTTCAAATGTATAAATTAGTCAAATATATTCCTCTTTTATTTCTAAATCATCAACACGTTATAAACTATAAAGTATATAAAATTCAAGAATAGGTTAAGAAATTTGATTCTGATATTAGTGTTACCAATTAACCATAAGAACATATTATTATATTTTTATTGTATTATTTGACAATAAGCCGTTTTACTTTAAAGTTTCTCTAGTATTGTATTTTTCAATTTTTCTTGATATCATTAATAAATAGAATATAATATTATTTATTGTCATTTTCAAGGTACCGTATTGAGCAATACACACCTTGCATTGACTATTTATACCTCAGTACTCGAATCAAATGATTATATATTGTACTCGCTTAATCGAAGAAACTTAAGGGTTTCGTTTATACGACAACAAAAACGTTAATATCAAGGACTTCAAACGTACAACGTAGATGGATTGCAATCACGGGGAATCAATAAAAGTTTGGAACACGAAAAACTGTTAGAATCGGTGTTCTAAAAAAAATAGTTAAATATCCCTCGTCCACATGTGTTAAATTGAAAAAACTGCGTACGACCGAATTCATCTAAAATGATTAAAAATGTTCATAGAATAATTTAAATAATAATGCGTACAAAAAAAAAAAAACTTACGAAAGATATTTTACTCATGAACTAGGTACATCACAATGGATCTGTAATTTACTTTTATACGTTCAGAAACTTCTGAAAATCGAAAACGACCATAAAGGCATAAAATACTGCCCAACGGCTTTATGTGGATTGATTAACATACAGTGCTTGTACATCCATCTATATTTCACAATCACAAAGCCAAGCCCATGATAATTTACAAACAAAAATGATATAGGTAATGAAAATCATTAATAATAATGATCACCTGAAAATCACAAACAAGTTACAGAATGTTTAGAAACCATACATGTTATGTCCCACTGCTAATGGACACGTGCAATAACAAGATATAACAAAAACTTTTAAAAATGTATAGTAAACATGGAATTAAATTAATTTGTATGTCGTCATAGATGTGAGTGAGCATTGCTGTTGAGTTTTTCTAACTTTATATAAACTTTATTTGATATTAATAATTAATTATTCCGCTAATGAGATTTCTGCGGACCTATTAACAACTGCATGTAGTATTCACCTGACCATATCAACATATTGCATCTTTAAGATTTAGATTTTATTTTATGAAATAGGTTAAATTCAACTAACTTGCTGACAAATGTTGATTTATACATTCATTTATACATTCCTGATACTATCAGGAAAAAATACAATTAAAATATAATATAGTCCACACTATAGTAAAACATATTTAAATATTATAACATAGGTTGGTATTGTACCTTTTTAACAGTAATTCTAGGCAAAACTTGAATAAGGTATGAAATATTAGTCAACTAAAAACTTTTTTTGTAAAATATTATGAGTTATTCAAGTTTATAATATAATCTACCTATACTTTATAGTAGGTATATATATATATATATATATTTTTTTTAATAAGTGCATCATAAATAAAGATTAAAAGTAAGTTATATACAACATTGATATATATATATTTAGTTTTGATACTTATATGAAATAATGAATACTAACTGGTACCTAGTAATTTGTTTAATTTATCGGATTTCAATTAAATTTCTTACATAGGAACATTTCATATTTTTATAGTAATTTTAATTTTTAATCTATAATATTATATATATTATACGTACACTGAGCTATATGTAGAATAAAATTAACTTTTGAAATTAAATTTATAAATTATAAGCTTAATTGATTTAGTAGATTTAAATTCAATATAATTATCATAAACTATATTTATTTCAATATTTTAGTTTTAATTATTATTTAAAAACTAAAATTCAAGATTGAAAATACTAAATTTTAGACAAATATTTTTTTTCTTTTAATTAAAAAAATTCACCTACAAAAAGGTAAATATTTTAGAAAAAATAAAATATGAATTTTTTTATTTTATTCTTAATAACAGTCAGTTCAATATGACCATAAATTTGAAGTATTATGATCTATGTGATTTTTATATAACATGTCATGTGAATGATTAATTTTTAATAAAGAATATTCGACTGAGCCTCATCAAGGTTAAACTATCATCTTGAATAAGAACACCTATATGGCTATATTCACAGTACATCATGTCTAGTTTATACGTATTTTATATTGTATTTACATAATATAATAACCATTTAATAACTTAAGATTGATTAAGTTTATGAAATCGTAAATAGAATAAAAACCATATATTATGTAATATGTTATTATAAATTATTCAGAAACTTTATAATAAAATTTGAGTACATATAGGTGTCAATTTTTGTAGATACGGTGGCATTGAACACTTGATTGTTGGCGCTTATACTTTAACAAAGTTTTTTTTTTCATTTAAACATAGTTTAAACTAAGTGCAATAATAAAATAATAATGTCTTATGTAGAGCACATTTTTCAAATTAACATTTAACTTTCAGCTTAAGTAATTTGAATATAATTAAGTTTAATATTTTTTCTAATATCAGTCGACAGTCGCAGTTGTAATAATATACACCCTACACAGTGTATCCAGTGTAATATATAAGGCATATTTTTTTGTACTTTATTTACATATACATATTAATTTTCTTTTCTTTGATGTCTGTTTAATTTCCTTCTACCATTACACCATTGTTGTTGCTCGCTTATAATATTCAGCGCGTAAAAAATAACTCGGTACTCGTTAAATTTTTAAATATTCAAATAATTGTTTTTTTATTCTTATTGTAGAATACACTCTTGTTTATATTGTACGTATGTATCATTCTCTTTTGTATCCATAAATAAAAAAATATTATGCGCCTCTTTGACATTCAAGATTAACATGATTTTTCAAATGTTTTACAAAAAGAAATAAATTTCTATAAATTCGTACTGTATTAAATTAATCCAGTATAAAAATATTTAAATTTAATGAATTTTTTTTCTTCTGAATTTATAGAATATTTATTAAACATATGTATATATATATATATATATATTTATGTTTATAAACTTATAACTCTTTTATTTATTACACTTAATATAAGTCAAACGTATATTTGAATTTAAAAGTATTGTACTATCGTAACGTAATTTCATATTTTTTCTTTGGTATCAGAGAACTCTATAGTCCAACGTTAATAGTAAAATTACTATTAATCTACTATTACTGATAAGTAAGATATTTAATGTCTGGTTCTATTTAGCAATATATATTTTTTATATTTAATAAAATATTTTAACTGTCCATTATTGGATGGCTGCTCTGTCACGATCTAAAAAAAAAAAAAGTATGTAATTATTATTTGTCATTAATTTGCTAAAATGTATAATGCATACGTATTGCTCTAAACATATACACTTATTGTGCCATGGTGTATAGATTGTGTATTGCAAATAAAGAAAAAAATAAAAATAATAATTTACTAATAATTTAACAATAAAATTCATTATTTGTCGTGTTTATATTAAGCACACATTTAAAAACCTAATATTTTTACTACAACTATTATTGTGTATATTAAAACAAAAACGATAATATCTAGTCGACTCACTTAATTTAAAACGTGGCTTGTAAGAAATATATCCGGTTTTCATTTGTAGTTCACGCCATGGATTTAATAATTTACAAGAAACCACAGTAATTCAAACCTGGATCAAACAATACTACTTCAGCGAATATCCGTTTTTCACAGATGGTTTGTGTTCTATTATGTATTTTTTCCCTTTATTTTTGTGGAGCCTATTGGTCTAGAACGGAAAGTACACATTTTAAACTGATTGAGAGTTTTTACGGAGGAATGTTTTTATTTTTTATTTTTCTTAGGATTAGATTTGGACGTCTCAGGCATCCAAGGTAATAAATATCTTAAAATTGTGAAATAGATTCAAAAATATATAGAAATTAATTTAGTACTTTATTGTTTTGTGTAAACTCAATAAATGTATAAACGAGACTTCGTGACTAGCCAAATCTAATATCAAAAATTGTTTCAATTTAGTCAAGTAGTATATAAAATACTTTGAATAAAAGGAAAGAACAAATCGTATAGTAAATTACAAGCGTTTAAGAACTATTTCGAAATTATATAAGTCTATACCCACTTTTTTTGGTATTTTTGTATCATTCATTACTAAACAAATGACACTTTTGATAATCGTAAGATATTATTATGAGATTAATAGAATATAATAATTGTTTATGTGCCATGATATTATTAAAAATATTTGAAATGTTTTTAAAAATATCTTATACTAATATCATTAAATCTTGTATAAAAAGAAACAAAAATAAAACAAAATAACTACACTTGTTTAATCTTTCATTTTTGCATTTAAAAATAATTTATTAAACAATTTTTATAACTCTGTGTATGGGATTTAATGAAAAAAACAGTTCAACACATAAATAACTATGATTATACGTTTTAAAAAGTCACATTGATATATTATAATTCTAGTTTTGTAATTTCCGTTCGATTGCCAATCGTTATAACACAGCCCGTAAGAACATACAAAAATATTTGTTCGAATTGTACGCCTTAATAATCGAACAGGTAAGTTTAATGCGCATTATTATTATATAAAATTGAAACATATAAGTGGGAAAATCTTTTATCTTTTTATAATCGTCTTTTTCAATAGCCAAATAAAAATGCCACCAAATAAAATTGGTGCACTGAAAAATGAAACGACTAAGAATATAAAATGTCTCGACGTCGAATAGCATACATAAGCCAGCAATAGATTAGATTAGATTATACTCTTCCGTGTAATGAAATATAAATTAATTATAATATTAACCGGTTGGTAACGACAATGGAAACAACGTTAAAAATTTGCAAACTGTAACGCAACGTCTGCAGACGTGTTAAATCCAATTAGTGTTCAATATTATGTATTCATCAACACTGCTACGGTCGTATTGTATTTTCAAAAACAAAAATGTCACTGTAATGAAAAGGGAGAATTTGATAAAACCCGTTGGTGCGTAAGGACTGACGAGTGGAAACGCACCTCCCAATTCATATTCCGAGTGCAGAACACTTGTCTGCGGGTGAGTGGGTGTCGAAGCGGTGTGCGTTATATCCCTTCCAGTCACTTGTTAATTACTGTTTGGAAATCATATTTACATATTCACGAGCGTACACAATACGTACAGCACATTTACTATTATAAAACCCAAAGTATTCGATGCAGCGCAAGTCCGTTTGCCGACAATTTCCGTTATTATAAATATTACATGTACTATTGTAAAAATCACACGTCATATTGCGAGTGGCGCAGAAAAGTCTGTTCGTTGTTGTTATTGTACACTAATGGTTGGTTCGCTTGGAGGAGTTTACCGAATGTCCCGTTATCATTATTATTACAAAAACTGTGCTGCAATGGTAGAGTTTCACCCGCAGCCGGGAAACTACGAGAAATTCTCAACCACTTTGCAGGGGTTATCGTAGTGTGGCACAGGCATGGCGTGTCAGGTGCAAATTGATCCGATTGCCACAGATAATCGGTAAAAGGGTTAAAACTATGCAAGTGTTAATACACTCGTTCCTTTTTCCTGGTTGCGAAATTGTGGTTTCCGATCTGATGTGTGCTTTCCTATGGTTAAGTGTTTTCTCGGTTCACATTTCATCAACATTGAATAGGCATTCCAAAGCAACCACAATATATGAGGTAGGTTTTCCTGGTTATTCAATCCCAATTTCCATAACAGTTATGACTGATCAATATAAAACACGTCGGGGATTAATATAAATGATATATTTGATTGTTCACTAATGTCCCGTCGTTGTTCACTTCTATCATAAAAGTTGTGATGTATAAGAATCATTTTTAAATTCATTTATTACCTACGTAATGAGTTTGGTAAACGTTAATTTAGTAATAGTTTATTGATTTCTAAAAACATTGTACTTTCAATTTATCTGTAAGCTTGATAACTGTTTTTAAGTAATTAAAAATAATCTGTCATAAAGTATAATACTTATTATTATGTTAAAACTTTATCTTTAAACACATCATATAATATTACAATACTGATACTGAGAAATTAATAATTTTCATATTAAACTTCTCATTTATATCATCTATATACCGAAGTGTTATAAGTTATATATTGAAAAATAACATTAGTTTATGAATAATGTATAGAATACAGGTATTTATTAGTTATGATTTATCATATAACAGAAACAATGTTCTAATGTTTTACTTGTACAACAATAAGTATTATTTATAAAAATATATTGTTTAATACTTTTTTTTTAAAACATTTTTAAAGGTATAATAATAATATAATTTTTTTATACTTGATCAACACCTATAAATTATAAAAATACCAAAGAAGTAGGTACCATAACATCCAAAGTATGCTTATTGGAAATTCTTAATAATTTTTAAGTACTCTAAACAAAGATAACATTTTTCAGTGACCTTTGGATATAAAAAGTTTCTGATAGTTATTTACTCAAAAATAAATTCAAGAGTAACTTTAAATTTTTAGACTTTTAGGTTTTTTCGATATAAACAAAAAAGATAAAATAATGTTGAAGTGAAATTTCGTTTACTAAGCTTTTATAATTTTCTTTCGATTAAATAAGTAATTTTAGTGTTCTTGGAATAAAAATTGTCCACAAACCTAATTTCAAGTTATTTTCACCTGTAAAAACATAAAGATTATTTGATTTAGTAAATTGTTCTTTTTTTTTCATTTATTTTAAGTTAAAAACACACTGTAAAACTAATTACAAATTAATCAAGACCCTAGCTTATTCTCTAAAATTACGTATGTATGGTGCGTACCACTGTACGTATACTTATTTAGAAATCGATTATACTAAGCGGATGGATCAATATATTATTTAGACGGATATACAAAATATTGTTGTGCACTGAATTACTAATAGATTTTGAAAAAAAAAAAAAACAAATATTATATAATATGGTCAAACAGAATATAATAATAAATCTATGATATAACTTCGTAATATTCGATAATGGTATTTGTAATTTTTTGGCTTATGCTCAATTATCACGTATTGGATTTGTTATTATCCCGTTAGCTGCTCCGTAATACTTTCGGCAAAACTTTTATTTTATTTTATATCAGCTTTATAACAAAAAATATAAAACAAACGAGATCGAAGAATAACTACGTTGCATTGTTGTGTAGTAATTGTATATATATATGTGTGTGTGTGTGTGTGTGTGTGTGTGTGTGTGTGTGTTCAATGCGTAATATGTATTTTGCAATAAAAAAAAAAAAGAAAAAAATCATAATGATACTAAAAAGTGGGACATAAAAATTTAAAATAACGTGAACCCGGCCCAGGTAATATACCGTTTAACGTGATGGTATGTAGTTGTTGTACGAAAATAAACGGCTGAATTTGATTGGAATATTGTTCCGAAACGTTCAAATAGCTATTACCATGCGCGCGCGCGTATTATTGTTGGTGCTTGGCGTTCAGAAATAAACGTTCGGCCGGATAATATCAGCTCACGTCTACCGGATGCCAGGAAAAACGTATAGTAAAACAGTCATAACGATAAAAAAAAAAAAAAAAACGAAGATAAAATGCGAACACTATTAACTACTCTATATTTGTTAACATACATAATATAGATTTATATGCGTATATGCGTACTATTATAACAGTATGCAAAATAAAAAGTATAAAACGAATGAACCGAAACGCGAGTGAATTTGTTCGGATAGGATTTACTCTACGTTTGGAAAGTATTGCAATGTTCCGGTGTATTATTATTCATCGCATTAAAATACCGCACGAATTTAATACGTTAAGCGGCTGGTCATGATATAGCCCACCTCCCTCATAAAATTATTCTATAATATTTCATCATGATATATTTACGTAAGAAATTAAATATATATAAAAAAAAAAAAAATTAATGGTAAAATAACATTCAAAGATCTGAAGAGATTTACATCTTGTAGGTTACGATTTTTATTTTTTATGTTTGTTCCTCTAGGAATTCAATACGACAATACCGCACAACCACACAATATCGGCACGATGTCAAGAGCCCATCGGCACCTACAAATTAAACGGACCTTCGATATTGAATTGTACCAACGGAATTTGGTCTAGTCCAATACCAAAGTGCCAACCAACAACTCTATTTACAAACTATTCAGGTATTAATTTATTTTAGTAGCTCTTTCGGTATTTTATTACGGTTAAAATCAGATCGGTCTAATCGAGAAAACAAATAAGTTCTTTTGCATTATCTTCTTTTTTTTTAATACATTTCGTATGAATAATAATTGGCCAAAAAAATATTATATTTCTAAAAGTAGATTTTGCTTCTTAATTCTCAAGTTCAATATGATTAAACAGATAAAATGTATTTTATTATTTTTTTTGGTTTTTTTAAAACAAATTTTTATTTCTAATTTATAAATCAAAATACTGCACAAACATTTGTTTACAGTCGATTGAAAAAGTGTTACTATTATTATGATATTATGGAATCAATTACTTTTAATAACATACAATTTATTCGTTTGACTTTTATTTTAAATCGTTAATAATTGTTATTTTGTAAAACAATTAATTTTTCTTGAGACATTCGAATAAATTATTAGCACTTTAACATTATTAATTCAAGTATACTAAATACTTTTACATATGTTTACACAAACCAGTTTTTTCTACTTAATGGTAATTTGTTAGGGAGACATAATATAAGTCATAACCTGAGAGAGAGTCACGGTAATATTTTATATTATAATCCCCGATTATTTTATACAGTTAACTTATTATATTAATTATCGAAAAATGAGTTCTGTTTTGCTCGTTTTGCTTAAACTCAACATTGACTTGTACAATTTATTAATAAAATACAATAATAGTTTTATGGCACAAGATGGATATTTATAACAATTGGAAAATATGATCATTAAAAGAACTAAAAAAATATTATCAACAGTATCAAAAGAATAAATTCTAAGAATAAAATTCGGGGTTTATTTAAATACAATACGATATGATTTTGTTTTTTTTTTTTTTTAAGTAAAATACCAATAATGATAATGATTGACGGCGTCTTAAATAGGCAATTTAGTACCACAACTGTGTAGAGAATAATAATATAAGCTCTGTTAACATAACACAATGTTATCTCATTACAATAAAATAATAATTATTTAATTATTCTAAAAGTTGTGTGCCACAAGTCCACAACTAATTTATAAATCTTTGGAATCCTAAAGTAACAATGACTTTGTATAATATGAACAATGTTTCTCACTTACTTAAAACTTTCCGAGTGTTTTCAAAAAACTACGCATTAGTGTTACTATCAATTAATATGTTATGAAACATTAAAATAAAATAATATATTTCATTTTTTTAAAAAGATAAATAAAAAAAGATAATTAATTTTGATGTGGAAAAAATTAATATCTTTTAAGGTTCTGGATCAATTTGTTGATTATCAATATTATGTTCAATGTTTATTACTTATATGATCAGTTGATTTAAATTAATACGAAATGGTTTTATTCTCACATAGTTTTCTTATTTTAATATCTTTACTATGCACCATTTCCTTACTTCCTTAGTAGGATGTTCGAAAAAAAAAATTAATTTTTAAATTGACCAATAAAATGTTTATAATCACATATTTTCATATGTAAATTGAATAAAAATTTCGATATTGTTTCAATATAACTAACAAAAAAAAAAAAAACTCTAATCTTGAACTAAATAATAATAATAATTGATAAGGAATAAATATTCTACGTATATAGTGATAGAATACATGCATTATATATTTACTACTCTGTAATTTTCTATTATTTCAAATTATTTTTTATTTAAATTTTATCTAAATTATATATTTTAAACTTGTTTTCAATTTTTTTTGTGATAAAAATACAATTAATTTAAGTATATTATTTACGTTGTATTACTACAACAATGTATCTGAAGGTCATGTTTTTATTTTCATAGATTTAAATCTTTTTTCTCAGTATTTTTTCATACATCTGGTAATTGGCCTTTCTAATTCTTCACCTTTTCTTATAGAAACAAACCAAGACTTGTTTTCTTTTGTGTCAGGGTTCTCGGAACTTTCCTATAATGTCACTTTTCATGGTTCATAATTATAAACAAATGAACTTTAAATTTAAAAGACAAAAATATTGTGTTTAGTGAATTCAAAAAAATATATATGTATGCTTAATATTTATGCAGATTTTATGCAATTTTATAAAAATTTAAATTTCAGATGTTCATAAAAATTTTTTTTTGCAAGTCCAGAAAACGTTTTTTATTGTTGTGTTCAAATTTTGAACCTTAAATACAAATACCAAAAATTAAATACATTTTTAACTACAAATTAACTTGAAAATCATAGCTATTTTGAAATACATATTACATAAACATTTGGCGTTTATAAAAAAATACATGTCAAACGATTTTTGATTTATTAAAATTACGATAAGTACATCTTATAATAATAATAATAATAATAATAATAATAATATCCATGGTTATAAAGATATAAAAATAATGAAACTAATAAAAATAACTCAATTTTTAAAATATGTAATAAAAAAAAGTATATTATATATATATATATATATATACATAATTCAATCAAATATTAAAATGTGAAACATGGAATTTAATTTATATTATAATACTACAACGCAATTTTATACATTTTAACAGTTCGACCATTATAAATTAAAAAAAATTAATGCGTTTTAAGAACTTAATTATTCCCATCAAAGAAATAAAATTAATTCTACTAACACATTTTAAGTGTTAAAAAAAGAAAAAAAAAAGTAACATTTAATGAATAATCTTGTAAACTATGGTAAAAATAAATGTATTAAAGAATCAAGTTTTATTTCATACTAAATATTATTATGTAATAAATAATTTGATTTTGTTAATTTTTTATCTATATTAGTATTTTAATGCATATTAGTACAACTGTTAAAATAAGTATATACGTTCTAACATTAAATATGATTTAATTAATCGTATAAAATAAACTGTTTTATACTTATAGACATTTTGTTATGATTTTTTTATGAATTAATTAATAATATTAATGGTTTAATGAAATACAATTACAATAAGGTATTTATAATCAAGGAAAAACTCATTTTTTTTAAACGTTGTTAGTTTGAAAAAAAAATACATACGTCATATAAGTTTCAAATCTACTAGTAATAAAATATTGGATTGCTCACTCTTATAATTCAATGTATCGAAATGAGAATTTCGTTTTGGATGTGAATATATTTTTTAAAAACCGAACAAGATTTTGGAATCCGATATTAGAGCAGTGGCATTGGTTTGCTCGCCTGAATTTGACAACGGTCTCGGGATACTTATAACATATCTTTCTAACATTTTTTTTTTCAGTCCCGTAAAACGTCAGAAACACCCTAAGTACTTCAGTTAAGTGATTCAGTTTAACCTTACACATGTGATCTGAACAAACTTGAGCATCTGAAACTAATGGTGTTTAATTCAATTGGTGATAAAATAATAATAGGTAACAGTATGTTTAAATTTATGTTCTCACAGAAAACTCTCCTCCGACAATTTTGGTCCGGGTTCCATCGGGATCAGCGGCTGTTGACCACAACGGAGGACTAGTCGTTTTTCCTGGGTCCATATTGCATTTAGAATGCCTTTATTTGAGACGACATGGTGACCCAGAATGGACATGGACATCTGAGGCGGAAACCTATCTTACAGGTAATATCAAACGTTTTATAAAATCAAATTTTGTTGAACATTAATTAATTTTGATAAATCAAAAATGCTACAAAAAAAAAAAAAAAATACTTATATAGAATCAATAATTTATTAATATCTACACATTCTACACAAGTTTCTTGAAAACTAAAAATTGTCATTAAACTTAATACTTAAAACTATTTACAACAATGGTATTTTAATAGTTTGTAGGAATTGTATTTTTAGGAATACTGTAAATATTTCTCCTGAAGCATTTTAATAGTTTTAAAGACATTGATATTATATTGAAGTAATATATGTGTTTTACAAAAGCCTTTACTCGTTATATAAATATTTTATAGAAGTATATAATATATTATATATAAGCATATTGATTCTGAGTATATTAAATGAAAATGCACTGAAACAAAACTACAATATGTTGCAAATATTATTATTAACTAATTATAATTTATTTAAGATTTCTTAATGGTTATTTTTTAGTATGATAAAATGTCTTACTGCATTTCGAAAAATAATAAATGTATCTGTTATTACTTATTATACGAATGTAATGCTTTAAATATATTTTACCGTTTTCTACATCTTGGCTTAACTGCATGAAAAAAATAAAATTTATTTATAGCATTAATTTTGAAAATATTTTATTGAAGTTCTCCTTATTGCAATAAATAATACGTTAATGTATCTTCTAATTAGGCGATTAATAAATATAACTCCAGTTTGTATGTCATCCATAAACTGTACGAGGATTTGTCCCTTTGCCATGGAAATTTGATCAATGACTTCTGAGAGATTAAAGTGACTAATTGTGATTTTCTTCTATCTTAATTGATGCCACAAAACTAATCTCTTCTTCAAAGCTCTATCGAATGTGTTTTGGGCTTAACTATTTTGTATCATCCATTATTCTCGTAGATAAGATTTATAAGGTCAAAAATTATAAAGGCTTTTAAAGCTGCTAAGGATTTTCAGATTCAAAAGTTTCTGAAGACGGGATTATACGAAACCCACTAGGACATTTTGTCCAACCACATGTTCTTTTTCAATTTAATAATAGTTCTTACACAAATAAATTTAATGATGTATTTATAAGCACTGTTTGTCATGGGTTATAAATCAAGTTCAAATGTTGTGATATCTCATTACATTATCTAAAACATAATAGTTATAATATGGTTCTTTGTGTGTTTTAATTATTTGATGTTTGAATTCGTATTCTGTTGATTTATTTTAGAAATGATATTTCAGGTAAATATAAATTAGATTAAAAAGAGATATTATCTGGAGTTATTTATGAACGTTACAGTGATTTTCTTAGATTGTCTAACACAATTTTAATATTAATGCACAAATAATGCATTGTTTTTTCGATGAGTATATCATATTTTGAGGAAAAATAAATAAATTTACTACATAGATTGTAAAAATGTTATACAATTTTGATTATTCATATTTAAATACAAAATGTTCAACTAATTTGGAATCTAACAAAATATTAGAAACTCTTCAGTACCCAGAAGAAAGGTTTGTTCAAATTCCAGGTTTCGAGATTTTTTCATATTTATAATTACGATTATGGTCTGTATTAGATATTAATGAATAAACAAATAATAAAGCTATCATTAAGATTATCGATAATAAAGTTATACTATATAAATACGTAACACACTTGAACGATAATACGACATAATGTTGAATATTAAAACACAATTATATAGCTAATGATTTTAAAATGATATAGTTTTATAATTTCCTACTGAACAAAAAACAAAAAAGCCTCTATAAACAATAACATCTAACTAGTTGAGTATTATCTTAAATGTTTAAAACGTCGACCACAGAAATATAAAATAAAACTTTATTATACATAAATTAATTTAAATGTATACAGAATTCATATTTATTTGTGGATGTGGTTATTACAAAGACTACAGCATTTTCATTCTTAAGAGTTTTATATTTGAGATCCAAAAATTTTATATACCATAGTGATTATTTTCATGATGTATAAAATATATTGGATACTTCTATTGTTTTGTCTATACATGTATAATGTATTAACGTCAAGAACCGTCTGTCCTAAATCGGAGCTGTTAAGAATGTTTTATTTAAAATTGTAAATATGTGTATACTCTTAGGCCAAAAAAAGGTTATTTATTGTCATATATATTTAGAATAACCCGTGAGGGATGTTTGAAGTTTGATTAAAATATATAATCGAACTGCATCAAAAATAAAAATATGTATCACACGTGAAGCTTTCATGTCAGCGGAAATGGCTTTCATAGTTGAACGGTTATTTTCGGTTTTGGTTTCCTATCCTTTTCACGGCACGGTGGCGCCAAACTTTCGCGTCCTACACATTTGAATGCGTGCTATATAAATAACGTACGTACGACGAGCATATCGGATGACTATACTAAATGAAACTCATAAAGCTGTCTCCAGACATAATATTCCGAGTGGTGTCGAATAGCTCAAAGCTGCAGAAAAACGATATGGTTGTACTAAAACTTGTTTTAAGAGGTCCCGATGTACTAAACAGTCTACTGGAGAGCCAATAGTCTAATGGTTGTTGTCCAGATAGAACGGTAACTAATATACCTACATAGTACATGGAGCTTTTAATATCCTTTGAAATTTGAATATGATACGACAACGTAGTGAAATGAGATAATAACGAAATTGTGTTCATATTGATGCACACTTTTTGAATATTGTGTATAGATTATTTCCGATCGGTAACAATTGAAGTCCAAGAGAGACCGATATCAATTTTTTATTTTGATATGCTTTTTTTTTATACTTTGCAATTTTTTAAAAAAAAAATAATAAAACGCTATAGAACCTCCATCGGACATGCAGATTGATTTATTGTTATTTTCGTATAGTTGTAGTCTCGTTAAACTTGATTAATTACCATCGGCTATTAATACAACGGTTCCGATGTGGAAAAAATACATGCCTGGATAGATCGTGAAAACGCATGTCGCAATAAAGGTCATCGTTTATTATTATTATTATTATTATTATTATTATTATTATTATTATTATTATTATTATTATTATTATAATTTTTTTTTTACGGAGAAAACACATATGAGAAATAACAGTAAACATGAATAATTTCACAAAGTTACTCATTCGTGAATTTCACAGGGTTGTGCGGAAAAATCAAGTTAATCTTTTCATGTACTCTGGTTAAAATTTAAGCGTTTAATACAATATTTGATTTAAATTATTTGAAAAAATTCCAAAAAATAATTAATTCGTTTTTTTTTTATTATTAATTAACCAGTCGAAACAATTTTATTTTTTAATGTGATTAGCAACTATCGCTAAGGCGTATCTATAAAATATTAAAAATAAATATTTTATAATTATACGATGCCGTTAATGAAGTTCACACATAATAATAAAAATATTTTAATTTGATAATGTAAACAACCTATTAGAATGTGACAGAATATTATTACTCATATTATTATTAGGTATTTAAAGTAAACTCGGTATTGATTATTAATCAATTTTCAAGGGTATAATATTATTTTTAGGTGCTGCTGACACATTATTATATTTCAAAATAATTTACGCCTCATTATTATGTTATATTAGATTTCATCACGTACATATTTTGTATTATAACTTTTGAGATGATTAGTTGTAATACAGCTCTTAAATAAAGAATAAAATTATTAATAAATTGAGGTGAAGTAAACGATATAATTAATATTTATTGTTAATGGACGAAAAAAATTAATGGTATTGGAAACATTAATTATAGTCTATACACAAATGACAAATTAGGTACATTAAATACATGAGGTAGATATTTGTAGGTATTGTTACAAAAATAATTGACAGAGAATCTCGTGTGGGAAGCCGGTAGATGTCATCAAATTGATGGAACTCCAGATTTTAAAATTAATCGATTAAATACGCATCAGTTAAATTTTAGATAGAAGATAATAATATAAATAAGTATATGTTTAAGGTTCGTTGAACATAAACGATAGGCATGCGATATATAATTGAATATACTAGAGGTACATCAAAGACGTCACGGCACAAAAAGAAAATCAATAAAATGGAATATCTATAATGAAAGTGCGCATATTACGCAACAAGGATTTTGTTTTTATAAAATAATTTTAATGTTAACCGTCGCAGGGACATGATGTGTGTGCATTGAATAAAGTGGGGAAAGGTATAATAGTACTGAGTGTTTGAATGATGAAGGGTTCACTTGGGATTAAATGCAACGTTTTACTAGATTGTGGTTAGACCGTTATAATGTACGTGTTAAAGTGTTAAGCATTGAACAAAAGAAACATTTGTTAATAATCGAAGTAATATCGCGGTGATGGATGTTATATGTATATAGGCGCTGTAACACAACGAACGGTTAGCCAGATCTGTTTTACAACTCGAGAATTCGTACCGTTACAACTACCGCCATAAGGTCAGAGAAATGTTGTGTCACACACTCATTGTTGGGCTCATAAACACCAGGGACATTATTATTTCTTATATGACCGCGTTTTTAAATAATTGTGCGTGCCACCCGTTTTCGTGCTGGTTTTATTGTGTTCCAAATGTAAAATGTAAATATAATAACCATCTGTAAAAGGTTTGATGCAATTATTATTGTCTCGTGATAGTCTGAAAAAAAAAATGAAAATGATGATTGAATACGTTGAATTACAAAAAACCCATAAGAGAATTATATGAAGTCAAAATAATTACATTATCATATTATTATGATGAATTGTAAATTATCATAATTTAAGCGGAAGTAAATATTTATTGTAAGATTATCTAAGTAATGATGAGCCCTATAGATTTTCGAACACATTTAACTGTTAAATAGGTTTTAGAAAGACTAATATTAATTTCATAAAAACATGTAAAATATTTTAAAAACTTTTTATTTTTATAAATAAGCACTCTAAAGTTAAGATACAATATTTTATCCCATTTGATCAATACAAAATACTACCTATTAGTTCCAAGTTGTTTTTAATTGTTTTCTTCGTAAATAAAAACAACTAAGAAAATGTGATCATTGTATCGTGAAATACCAATATAAAAATTATTTCTAATATCACGTGAAACTTTTGGTGCAGACATACTCACAAAAAGTTTTGTTTACTATTTTATTTCTATTTTTTTTTTTCTTTTCTATAAACTGATTTTTGATGTTTGTAAAAACTATCGTTTGCAGTATATTACATTAAGAAGTAATTTTAAAAATATTTGAATTAGCTTAAATATTCTGACAAGCATTAGCTAAATAATGACTTAGTGCTAGCCTTGCATTAAATACATTATTATTCATTTTACCGAAAGATATATTATAAACGGTCGAGTGAAAAAATGTAATATTATATTTCCAATTTTTTCTTTCATGGTGTTTCTTTACAATTCAAAAAACTACTAAAAAAATTGAAAAATAGCCTCTTTAAAAAAAATAAATACCTCACCGGTTTTGTTTCTCATTTAATGAGATAAAATAAGAAACTTCTGTTGTATATTTATTTTACCACAGGGTTTAATCACAAATAATAAAAAAAAAAAACCGTCATCTTAAACCCGAAATAATCTTCGCATCGCTTATAATCTAAAATTATAATAACTTAATCGTGGTACAATAAATAAAATTGTATAATACAGTTAGTGAGCATCTAAGCACCGTGTACGAAACGTTTTTAAATTATTACAGTTTGTATCAATATTATAATAATATATAACAAATATAATTTATGACAATACAATTAATACGAATCAATTTCATTATTTTGATATACGGCATTAATTATCACTACTGTTTTTCATTTCCCTAAACAATAACTTTTATGAAACAATAAAAATGTTCGTTTCGGTTGTGTACACGTACCTATCAAACAATATATTATTTTCACTATCGCTGTATACGCTGTACCGTGCCACGCATTTGATTCCTGCAGTATATGTGTACGTTATTTATTACGTTTGATAAACGTATACTTTAAAACCATGTTTTCTATAATCTTAATGTGAAATAGATTATTATGTTTGACACAATGCTGGGTACTGTTCGATTCAATCATCCGATTTACGATTTAATGTTACATAATTATACGTTACGTCGTCGTTCACAAGGCGTTCGGCATTGAATATAGTGGAAAAAATAATATGTCTTGTAGGTAAAAGTGTTGGGATAACAGGTAAACTCCCGAAATCGATTTCGATCATAGTTCAATGGTTTACTGGAAAACTATAAGATACCTCGTACTTACTATAAAGGTATCCGTTTTTCATTTCATTCTTCGCTTCTGATCTGTTATACTGGTGTATGTGAAGTTACAACAGTCGTGCACCATCATATTTCATTAATCCCTTCTCGGCAGCAGTGTTTGCTATATGTTTGTTAGTTCTTCAATGGGACTCTAAAAATGCGATAAACTGGCGTATTCGATAACGTACATTCATCATTCAATGGATGTCATCAGGCCTCCGGTATACGTTATATACCGTTATACGGTGCCTATACCGTTAGCGCATAGAGAAATTTGAAGAAACATTATAATTATTACAGACCAAATCATTCGAATGCACTACGGAAATACTCTGCCGGAATTGTATTACACGAGTGATGAATTTTATAAAAAATATAAAATACTCTTAGCATTAATATAATTCAGTTACATCGAAGAAAAGAAGAGTTTTTAAATTGTTGTTAAAATTATCACTGCAATATTCTACGTATTATTATTATTTCTTATTGTAACTATGAAATGCTCGTGGATATACAATCTTGACACATTGTATACAATTGGATGGATCGTAATCGCCAAAACTTTTGAAACACAATATGAGCTTCGATAATATGCATAATCATTAGTGACATACCTGCAGATTTACCAGTGACTCGACCATCAATCTTTACGTTTTGTCTTGCGATCAAACCAATAAACAGAGACGGCAGAATACGTTAAATACGGCGTATAGTGTAACTCCTGCGCAATTATTAGTTTTCTAATATCGCTTCAGATACTTACGAGTGCGCTGCAGATATAATGAAATACCAGGAGATACGGCGCTGCAAGCATGAATTCTTCGAGTGCAAAGCTTATATTGAAATTATTATAAACACTCGTATTATACGCTTGGTCATTTCGTCGTATTAGTATTTCGATACGCGTCGGTAACATTATTATAATTTTGTTCAGTCATGCGCACCGCATTGTATATACTACGAAACCATCAAGGTAAGAACGACGAACGTATATAGAGTTTATGAACGTAGCAAACGAAAATAATGCGGAAATATTAAAATACGCGCGAGACAGTGCAGTTGTTACAGGACGATGCGAATAATTAATAATGGGTACTGTGTAATATTATTATGCTCCGTTATTATATATTTTTGCTATTATAATATTATCATATCCGTGTCGTTATTGGTGTATTGTTTGAAGATACCTTTCCAATCGAACCGTCGCCGTAGAATGGAAAGCCGATTTTCGCGATAAATATTAGTACTTCCAGCTGTACAATCACAAACTGTGTAATATCCGGAAACATGACGAAACTGAATAATATTGTACTTGTATACGCCACCGTAAACGAGAAATATTGTGTTGTTTTGAGGGATATTCGCACTCGCGCATTACTTATTCAAACGCACTCGCCGTTCACTGGCATGGTCTACGTTTTGGCCGGTTTCAGACCATGCCCCGACAAATAATTGCAAATGTGCCCCCAAACGTGGTTACTATGGTTGCGATAAGACAGTGCTTACACCGCCGCCGTCCGGATGCATGCGGATACTTATTAATTCTTGTGTTGTTATTATTCTTTTACGCTTTTACGCCCTCCCGTAACAGTCTGATGTCTGCGACTAACGGTTTCCGTCCTGCACGCACGTGTAATGTGTGACGTCAGCAGTTGTTTTAATATCGTATATTTATTGCTTAATCCTATTATATTATTCGACATGAGTAGAACGTTAATTTTTAAAACCGTACATGCCACGCCGGTTTCGAAAATCATTTAGAAAAATTGCCGATTACCTTTAAGATCGGCGCAAGGCTACAATAAACTAACACAATATACTATGCTCGGAAATTTGTTTAACATTTCCCATCTAGTTTTTGAACATTTTTATTTGTTCTATTTTTCAATATCAAAATATACCATGAGTTATAATATAAGTTTCTATTTAAGTGACATGCCATAATAATCTATCATTATGGAGAAAAGTTAAATGACCAACAATTATAAGAGAATAAAAGCCGGTCATATAATAAAAAGGTTTTTAAAGGAAATCCGTAAAAAAAAAAAAAATTGCATATAGAAAAGTAGAAAATATTACTTTTAATATGTATAGCATGGGATATTTTCACATCATAAAAATGTTAAAATCAATTTTAACACAAAACTAATTATTTTTAAAAAAAAATGTATAGTAATAACAGTTTAAATGTATAATCAAATTATAGATATGCTGAACTGCAGATTTTTAACATTTCAAAGCCCTTTAATGACGTTTAATTAATTATACATCAAAACTATGCTGGAAATTGTTTAGTTGGTTTTTAGTTGTATACTAAATGATTTAATATTTTAATTTACTGTATTGTGGCTAAATTTAATTTACAATACGTATTTCGACGAAAAAAAAAGATAATGAAAATGTAAACAATAAAAATAGTCTATTAATTTGTTCATGCTGCATCCTCTCTTCGTCAACTCTGTTGTCAAGGTTACTCGTACTAAAATGTATATAATTTATCAAAACATAATTTCTGGATATTATCAGTCAATATTTCATGTTAGTATTGCTTTATTTATATGACATTAAAAACAACAAATTATTTTATTTTTTTTCTGTATCTCATATAAATATTATGTATTTTATAATAACGGCCATTACTTATATTGAGGTGTAATTTAGAAGTACTTCTACTTAAGTAATGTAAAATTAATAACCGAACATTTTATTAGGCAATATATCGAATTAACTATTGACCATTTTTCATTTTGGATGTATAAATTGTGTGTAGAAACAACGAACTTAGTTTTCTTGAAAATAAAGGTTTTCGTTAAAGGCTATAATTTATTTATAACTTTTATATCCTCACAAAATTTAATAATACATATACAGTTTTTCGTTATCATTCTTTATAATACCAATCCATAAACAGAAAATCGTAAACTATTTATTTTATTTATATGTAATTTCTAAAACTAAAACTATACTACAAAAATATGAAATTATAACACTTTAGAATATTATTATAATAGGGTTATTAATACGTTCATGGCCGGTCGTGATTTTTACAAATTAAAATTATCTAAGTAGGATGAGGAGTGTATAGTTTCTTTTAAGCTGCACCAATTTTCATCACTATTACTATATTTTTACTCGACCATATTATTTTCGTGTGGTCTAACTCTACCAAAAGTATCATATGGAAGATGTTAGTACTCGGCTATTAGATAGAAAAAAACTTTGAATTCTTTACAATTTATTTTTCGATATTATATCAAAGAGTTATTCAACAATTATTACTAAATTTCATTAAAAAAATAAAGCTTTTGGTTTATAATTAGAAAGGAATTGATTGAAAAAAAAATGATTTATTATTATTTTCTTTTATATAGGTACTTTCTGAAAAATGTCCATTCTTTAAGTTTATGTTTACAAAATATTTAATTTTCTTAAATATAATATAGCGAAGCATACATATTATAGATATACTTTTACGAACGTAATGTAACAATTAATAACTTGCCTTATGGTTTAATTGTTTTTGAAAATGTTTTATTACATGGCATTTGTTTAAAGGGGTAATCAACTGAAGACCCATTTAAACTTCGTTGAGAATATTTGTAAGTATATTTTACTAAACATTAACATTTTTATTATGATTAAGACTTTTTCTTGAGTCTGAAATTTCATTTTCGGCCAAAATATCAAGCATGGGTTCCCCAAGGAATCGTTTCCATCGTCTATTCTTTACAACCTATATACAGCTGATCAACCGACAACCCCTTACACCTCAATTTCAAAATTACCAATGCTGGCATAAACCTATAAAAATATTTAGACCTCAGTTTTCTTAGTACGATATGGGTGAGATAAAGAAAAAATATTGAAAAATCTACCTATCTAACTATTACCTTGAAACGTGAAACAGTACCACCAATATGAGTCTAAATAATCAGAATATTCTAAAATCCTTTAGCTTTACTTATTCAGGCTTGTTTCTGATTCAATGCTCAACATGAGTAGAACACATAAAAAATAAAAATATCTTATTAATATCCATGCAGTACGTACCAATCGCTATCGCTACAATACTTACTAACACTCAAAATTAACTAAAAAAACCAAATTACTTTTCTATAAAAATGTATCAATTACTCCTTTGGACATACAGAATTCTATTGTAGGATGCAGCCAAAAAATCAAGCACAAATAAAATACAAGCTTCCGTATAATAACAAATGCTCCGTCCTATGTTTCTAATCATACCTTTTGTACAGATTTAAAAATAAATACAATAGAGGATACTGACAAAACGATTCCGTCCCGATTGACAAACCATTCATTAGGTAATACTCACTCTAGGTTCCGACACCATTCCTGGTAATCCTCTTCGTAGATGAAACAGAAAGTGGTTTAAAAATATAAATCTTAACTAAATAAGTATAAAAAAAAAAGGAAAAATAAAAATAAAGAAATCAGATTTACCTAATCAATTTATAAATTGTAGTCTTTGGGTGGCTGATTTTATTCAAGTGTATTAAGTTAACAATCATTATATTCCACATGCATACTTATTATAGGTATATTATGATAATTCATTACATATTGTACGCTTCATAATAAAAGTTGAGAAAAAAAAGATTACTCTTTACATATTGTTTTACATGTATTTATCATCGAAAAACTATTCAATTATTTTATTATTACATCTGATATTTTTTCTTTTTTCATATAATCTAATAGCTGGTCTATAGCTGGTCATTAGCTGCAGTCACTTTGATAAATTATATCAAAATAAGATTAAAAAACTCATGTAAATGTTACAGTGAAAGACTATGATTGGTAAAAGACGCTATTTACCGGTAAACGACCACGCAAATGACGTTTTTACCAAAGTGATTAAATTATGAAGGTAAATGTTATTAAAAATAGCATTTTAATTCAAATTACTTCTTTCACTGGCCAAAGCTTTGATATCTATGGGTTTATTTTTTACTAAGAATATTAATAAATGATGATAAATCTCATATTTTTCTAGATAATAAACAAAATAATTATTTTATTATGGTAATAAATATGAAATTACTCGTATAATTAAAAAAAATAAAATATAAATAAAAATGTCTTATATTATAATAGTTATAATTAAATTTTATTATTGTTATTTGTACAATTATTATTATTACTCTGACCCTTGAAATTACACAATATTTCCGCTGCCTTCCATGCCCATTTTTTCTTCTACAACCAGATTTGCAGTTACATTTATTAAATTCCTGCAGATGCTACTCTTTGTCTAGGAACTTCCCGAAGAGCTAATTATTTTTCTCCAATTTTAAGATTCATCAACTGCTTCACTTTTTAAATTTTATCGCTATTTTTCTGAACTAAAATGAAAAAATTGTTGTCATCTCTTTTTTTTGTTTTTAATACTGTTTTCGATTGTAGGCACTGCAGCATTACATTTTTCCTGGTACTCCATACTTAACGATTTTGATACTATTATAACTTTAGTTTTATAATTTATTACTAATAATATAATAATAGTAAATTAATTTAAAGTTGTCGAGTCTATACGTCGCATACATAACTGACTAGAATATACCCGTAGGGCAGTAGATACTAAGAAGCAATTTCATCATTTTACCACATATTACAAAGCATATAATATTGCAATCTGCGGTATTACTACGAATCGGCATTAACACATAATCAACAGTAATAAAAATGGAGTTTTGCTCAGTTACCTACGTTTGTAATAATATTTTTGGTTAACGAAGCTATGTCGCATATTGAAAAATAAAGAAATTTAAAATTTTTCAATTTACGTCTTTCGCCAAAATATTTATAATATTATATTATATTAATATATTTTCAATAATATTGTTAATTAAGTTATGATTCCTTGATATTCAATGAAAAATAAAACAAATACCTGCTAAAAGTCTAAGTAAACAGTGAATTCAGTAAAATTAGGATATAATTATTTTGATGTTTAAAACCTGCGTAGTACTATACATGTTTATTTACCGATTTATTAATGTTCATCATCGTATATTGTTCCAAAACAATGTCCTACAGTTTTTAGATTAAAATTAATTTTCAAAACAATTTTCTTGTGAAATACTTTTTCATATATTATAATTTATAACGTACTTGTATAATTGAATAGTGATCGGCCACCATGAGTCAGTCGCCTATCTGTGAGTGACCGTCTAGTAAATTATCACTACGTCTTACGATAGTAATAATATACCACTATCATCATCATCATCTATCATAATCTAAAAGTCCGGGCAGAATAAAGTAATCGAAGTGAATAACCTAACTTTTGCCGGGGTAACAGTTATGTTTCATAATTAAGCCGGGAAGAGATTATACCTAACCAATAGTTTACAATTTTTTACCGTTAAACTTTTTCTTGTGTCATCGCAGCCGCCGCCGTGCAGTTTCTATATTTTTCGAGTTCGAACAACGAATCTTATTTCTCTTTAATATATGATTTTTTTTTTTTCTTCCACGCACTTCTCCCTAGAGGCTCGTAATATTCAAGAAATAATAACAAGGAGATATATCAATGGAACACGGAAATATTACATGTGGCTTTATAGCCAGTAGTGCGGCAAAAGCACGCCGGGTCAGGTGGTCGTATGAAAAATAGTACGGGCTTGTCGTTAGGCAAAAAGGGGAAAAGTATAGAGGAGGGACCAGATGCACATATGGTCTGCAAGTATTATTATGTTTTACACGAGGCTATAACTTTAAATTCCGTTTTGTTAAAGCGGGTCATGAACAGGTGCGAAACAGAAAATGTATATTATTCCTTTGTAAAATAATGATCATTAAAATGATAAAAAATAGATTCAGCTTACTAGTCCTTTTACCCCGGTTTGTGTCCATACCGTAAAATTTTAATACATTTTACATTTGTGCACAAACGTACCCGTAATTACACTGAAAATTAAAACATATGGAGGTGGTGTATATTATATATATATATGTATATTTCGTATAAAACTATAATAGATCTATTAAATTTTAATTAAAAAAAAAAAAAATCTTTCAACTTCATTCCATATATTGTATGATTTATATGAAATAAAATAACTTAAAACAGTTTCAAAAATATTTTTTAAATAAAACTAAAGAAATTTCCTTATTCATGCAAAATATTTAATTAAATTTTCATTACAAATTTACTAAAATACATCGAATGAATACTAAAAAATACTGTGACAATGGCGAATTTAGAATTTTTTCTAGAATAGGGTAGAACTGATAAAAAAAGACTCACTAATTATTAATTTGCTAACAAGATGTACGTATCATTTGTTCTCATGTAGTTTAATTAAGATGATTGAAATAGGAGTAGAATATTTATTTTTGTCGTATTCTTATTAATTTTAAGCTTTCATAGAAAATACAAGTCAAGTACAATTTAAAATACATATAGAAAAAAAAGGAAACTCAAAGAGCGAGAAATATGATGTCCATATCTTCCCACGTCCCTTCAAATGAATATGACATTGGATGGGGATGGTTAATTTTATTATTATGAAGAATTTTGCTAATCAATGACTGATAATCTTATTTATTTATATAAAGTTGAATAATATTTCACCAAAGGTCTTTACAAGCTGACCAAGTATTAAAATAACTGCACAGTAATTTGGATAATTAATGTTAAAATGCTCGTACTTATTTTATAACTGTCGGCTATTGTAAAATAATTACGTTTATAAAATCTGAACAAAATAAGAAATATCCCTGAAACCTTATCCTAAAGTACCTACGAAAGAATTTGTTGACGCATAAGATCGTTGAAAAATGTTAATAAATTACTGACTTTGATGTGAAATACAATGCTCTTTAATTAAATTTTCCTAACCGCAAATGTACATTAAAACATGGTTTATGACTTTATCCAAGGTTTTTACAACTTTATACAAATAAATACATTGTACATATTAGCTTATAAGCATTACATACCGAAAAAAGGCTGAAATTTAAAAATTGTCTAAAACTATTTATCACTCTTATTTAGAATTTTGTTATTGTTTTTAAAATTAAAAACAATAAAAATAAGTGTTTATTCATCTAGATCTGTACTCCATTTTGTATAATAATGAAAAATTGTATGTATTGTTGAAAGACAATATTCATAATATAGTGGCGTGTGATAATAAAAAACGTCGGATAAGCCATAGTATTACGGTATAAACAAATTCTTTAAAACACTTACACCTGTAGTCGTCAACATATTCAGATGTCAAAAGACTAGCGATAACCACGACATTTTAGTAGTACTTGGAATTTCACTGAAGTCTCGTTAGATAAGTTCAAAATTGTATTACAATAATACGTAGACGGCAATCTCGTGTGGGGGCCACGAATTGAGCGAGGCCACAAGCCTACAACTGTTTATCCCTCGAAGAGACAACATTTTTGAAAGTCGAAACTCTTATTACACAACCCTTTGACCGGCATAAATAACACCAAGGATGAATGAGAAAAAATCATCTCTTACCAACGTCAACGCAATAATACCTATTTTGATATATAATAGTAAGCGGTAGCAGTATTGTGACTGAAATTCGTTCCTTGTACAACATACACACAGAATGAAATGCAGAGGAATATTTTAAATAGGGAAAGAGAGAGAAAATTTAATAACTTTTAACACAGATAATGATCCGATTGGATTCCGCTATGAATATCACTATTATTATGTTTGATAATAATTAATTTCATTTGTTAATTTAGTCAAGAGAAAATTTGCAGTTCATCTTAATATGGTAACTAGTAGTAATGATATTTAAAAATATTGTTTACATTATAATTTACTACTAATTATCTGTTTATATATGAGAAATTTCTAGTTTTGACTCCTATACCAAAAACTACTAAAAGTAGAGTAGAGAGGATGTACACAATATAAAATTTACATATCACACACACACACACACACACACACACACGACACAAACATTAATCTCGAATATTTCAATTTAAATATAGGTGACGAACGCGTTATTAATGTCCAGACGCGCACGCATTGCAGCTAATGATATACCACTGCAGTGAACACACATTATATAGGTTATCATACTGTTTTATTTATGCACGTATTTGTTTTTATTGCACCCCGGCCATTATCCGTTGGTCAGTGTACTCGACCCGTCACCATGATCCTCCTACGACCGCCCTTCGTGGCCGATCATCATTGTTTCCTGTATGCCAAATCGTCCGACGGTTGATGTGCAAATAATATTTTTATTTTATCCAATAGCCTCGGGTAGTTTTCACATTGCCCGTGCATAATGCGTACATTAGCCGATTGTCGTATACTCCATTCGTAACATATGTACACGCACCGTGTATACCGGGATAAGTACTCGGTAGAAATATTAGATTATCTATAATAATTCTATAATATATTATGTCATTTTATTTATTCTTAAATAGTAATCATTATCGTTGTTTTTTTTCACCTTCTTTCTTTTAATAATTGTTACATACACCGTAATCGTGGTAAAAACACAGGATAAAAACATTTTCCAATCAGTTTTTCTCTTTTAAACGGGCATATTATTTATCATAAATCATAATAATAATGTTTAAAGAAATTCAGCACACTTTCATTTTTCAGTGTACATGATACTGATTTTATGCGTCAAATAAAATGCTACTCAAAAGCAATTTCAATTCAACATTTATTAAAAATAATGTAATTCGATATTTTTTAATTATATATTTCGCTCCCGGTTATTTCAACCGTCGTCGTATTATGTTGAAATCATGCTATTCGATTGTTTTTATGACGATGATCCGATGAACTGCATGGCGCGTACAAGCTAATTTATTATTTCGAACTCATGATGGGTGAATAAACGTTTTATTATTCAAAAATCGAAATTTCACGTATTTCAATTAATAGATTCTCGCACAACCAATACGACATTGATTACAATAGTCACGCAAGATGGAATCCTTCTCATATATTTATGTGTGCACAATAAATACTATAAACACGTCACACACATAATATAATGTTTACGCTAGTCATCGTTAATGTTGACTATCGACCATATTATCAGTTACAGATGCAAAATCCAGTAAACAAATGGGTAGGTAAATTCGTAAGCTGTTATCTACTTTGCTTATGGTTGCAGTTCTAAGTAATCGCGAAATAATATAAAAAAAAAAAAAATTGTGTCTATTTCTTTAAGGAAGGCTTCGGCAACTGTGGCCATTAGCCATTCATTTTAATAATATTACAATAGATATGGATACGATTAGATATTTGCTATTAATTTGTTTATATTTATTCAAATACGATTCATATACTTACTTTAGAATAATAATTAAAATGAATAGGTATATTTTCCAAGTTGATGATTTTTAATTCTTACCATACTAGAAGTATCAAGTAAGTAATGCGTTTTGTATGTGATACGCACAAATAATACAAACGTTTCTTATGCGATAAATAATTACACGAATATTACAGTATTATATCGAATACTGTACATAATATATTCTACAACTAAACAAAATAATATTATGGTACATCCTGAATGAAATGCGAACTTAATGGATTTCTTAATCGAATAGAGCATCAATATATATAAGTCCAGTTAAATCCTAGTGATTGGAATCACATTAGCATGTTCACCGGATTTCACAAATATTTTATTAAAATGTTTTGTGTAACAATGGTTTTGAGCAATCGAAATTTCCATATTTCTATAGTATCGTCCCTGACGCGTATAAAACGGAAGTGAAGGAGTAAAACATTTTAAAACATTATTTTTTTAGATACGATAAAATGGAATTGATGCTTTCATGAAGTAGTCACACAATAGTGGTCTTTACATTTGTGACAGCTGAATGTTTCTCTTCAAAGTAAGCATCAATTCCCTGAATTAACTTTGGTTACTATTAACATTGATTAATATTAATTAATATTATATAGTCAATGTTATTAATAAAAATAGTTATAATAATAGTTATATTAAGTTATTATTATATTTCCAAAATGGTTTTGTATTATAAAATATCTGTACATATGTGATAATAATTATTTATCTTTGAGTATGTACTAACGTTTTACTAATTTTAAATTAGAATGGAATTTAAAATGTTCAACCATCTAAATTAAGATTAATTAATTGTAGTACAGCTAAAATAATATTGATTTTGTAAGTATATATATCAATCGTTGACCTTAAACTTATCTTTGTGCAAATAATTGATTATGTGTTTATCTGAAGTATGATCATTAAAATATCTCAATAAGAATGACGGTGTATTTTAATCTTCCACAGAGAACACATATGTATGTTAAGAAATTGTTTCAATTAGTAAAAAGTAACTAGATACTGATCATGTTCATTAAAATATAATTTTTTAGTACAAACGTTACAATTTTTTTTATTAATAAAAGTCAACTTTTTCGAAGTATACTTCTAAAACTTTTCCATCGAAGTGTGAACCATAAGAAACGGGATTATACACATTTTATTTTTTTTTTATTTTTTTTTTTTTATCAAGAAAACAATGGAATGCCTAAAAAGTGCAACATCAATTTCACTACTAGTCATTATGAATGAAACTTGATTCCATTTGTATGATTATTAATTGTTCAACTTCAATGCTGTTTTTTTTTTTAAGTTTATCAAGTTTTTAACGTGCATTAAATACAATATTTTTCCAAAGAAAGCATTCAATTATTTCAAAAAACATCGATTTTTATTATATTATCATACACTCTATTTTTTAAGATTCTGAGTAAAGCCAGAAATGTACTTAATCCTTTAACCTAAACTATCTAACTATCATTATAACCGAAATATTGTTATTTCCACAGAGAATTAATATTCTTTCTAGTATCAAAGTCTGCCAACTTGTGCAACATTTAAACATGTTCATGTATCCCTATATTTTTAAATATACTAAAACTACATTTTCATCCTGGCTAACACTTAGAAGCTTGTGTTTATACAGAATTCAAATCTCAAACAATTCCAGCCTAAATAATGCATATTCTGTCTTGCATATACACATTTTTATGACGATACACATTTTTATAACTTACGCACTCATACACCTACACACACACACACACACAAACACACATACACAACAGTATTACTTCTAGTTCGTTAGATGTTCAGTGCTCAACGAACTGTATTTTGTTTATTTATTTTTGCTTTTGGCCTGCAAATTCTTGAAATTCGTAAAGATAATTATTATTCACAATAAAATAAGAATATTTTGACTGTGATGACATTGAGTATAAATATAGGTAATATTAGGTAAATCGAGGTACTAACAATTTGAATGACATTTTCAGGATGGGCAATTGGAATTGACGAACGTAACTGGAAATATCGTTTGTCTATTTACTACGTTAAGCAATTCGATACCGGAGCATATACGTGCACAACATCACGAGGCATTAACAACACCATTACGCTGCGAGTGTCAGGTAATTCGAACAACGAAATATTTTCCGTTGCTTTCGGTACGCTTCATAAATGTATTTCAAAACAGATTCTCTTTTATACGTATGTAATTTTTAAAATTTTTTTTTTTAAAAATATTCAAATCGTTTTGAAGACTTCGATATACCTACACACAATATAATATTTATAAATATATCAACAACAATAGACACTTTATTCCCCCAACAATAGTTGACAAAACAATTTATTATAATTTTACATGTAATTGGATCACATCCAAAGCCTTAGGCGGGGGACTGCACTGCAAGTGAAAGTTGTAAATTGCTACTAGAGATTAACTCCAGCACCAAATAACATCGAGTATTTTGGTGTTTTATGTTATCATACAATAATAGCTGATAAAAAATTAATAACATTTTAAACAATAAAATTAAAATAACGATACGAATGTAACAGTAAAGTGAATTTAAATAACTTTAATTATTGCAGAATAACAAAATCCTACTATGGGTAGTATTAAAAACAAGTCAAAAATTCGAAATAATTATTTATAGAGACAACCATTGATGAAAAATATTTTTATTTGTCGGTGATGATTTTTACTTGGAAACATCTTAAACAAAAAAAAAAAAAACTCCAAGAACGTCATTATGAATTTCATATAAAATATTACGAAGAAATCTAATCTACATTTTAATTTTATGTCTTATAAACGCGGAACATCATAAAAAGTATTAATTTTTATGTTATCAATAGAGTTTCTTAAAATCATTTTTTTTTCTTGGAGCAACTTTATTTAATAAAAATTTAAAGATAAGGAAATTATCTATATTCCCTTTTTTATCGATGTTTCAAAATTTAATTACATAATATTATATATTTATAATAAAAAAAAAGTAAGTATAATTTTAGGTCGTTATTCAAAATACATATCACTATCAATGACGCAAAACAAAAAAATACGATAATATATGTATATTTTATATAAATGCTTTTCGTTAAATTTGAAACAGCTCATGTTCGAAATCAGAATGAATATTTTTATTTTATTTTTATTTTTATCTCAAATATGTAGAAAACGGGGAAAACAAATACTACTAAATGACTTCATATCATATTGATAATTATATTATACGGCATATTCCGATCTGATGCATTTTGTACAGGAAATAAATTTTTATTAACGAATACTTTCATAGTTAATAGTTTCCTTATAAATGTACTGCAACATGTACATATTATTATATTCATTTTTACCTATTGTTTTAAACACCATCAGTCCGTCGAAAATATACTTTTCTTGATTTATAAGATCAAAACAGAAACGTGTGGACGTTTCATGCTTAACCTACTCGTGGGATTACAAGTGGTGATAAATGGATGTTACAGCCTATAGGGATATGCCGTATATACAAGACAGGAATAATAAGTTAAGCAGTGCTAAATGAAAATATAATCACATTTGCATTCAATTTCTTATCTAATAATAAAATATAGAACATTATTTTTCTTCGTTAATATAAAATTGTTTAGTTTATTGTCAGCTACTACTATAATCATGTAATTAATGTAGAATTTAAAATTGCGTAAATTTACTAAAATTTAAAACGAAAAAAAAAAAAATAACAAACTTGAATTGAACACTATATTATTATAACAAATATATTGAATTAGTTCTATTGTTGATACCATAAAACTTCGTCCTTACAACCAGTAAAACAATTTAAATATTATATTATTTTGTTTTATATCAGAATTATAATTTATCTTACACGATAGATCCCCCAAGGTTTTTTATTTTCTTACATATTAGTAATATACGTTATATCTAATATTGATGTATGTTTTCAATATTGGCTAGTTTTATTTTTTGGTATTTTTCTTTATCGTGATTATTGATTCCACCAACCATAAAAATTAAACAATATTGTTATTTATCATTGATAACATCATAGATTATATAAATACTATGTCTACTATATTTATAATCAATGATAATATACAACAGGAAATTCGTTGAAACACAAATTTAACAAAAACCATTCGAAAAACTTGTTAAATTTTACCTTGATACAGATGTTCATACAGTTATTGCAGAATTGAAAATATGGCAACCAAAATTAAAGATAACTGATCAATTTCCTAAAACGTCTATAGATGCACAACGTTTATGTAATTTTGAAAATTTCCAAATATCTACCAACTTTTAAAAATACTATGCACCTTGCCAGTCTCCACGTCAACTTCAGAAGGAACTTTCTCATGTTCGAAAAGACTTAAAACCTATCTGAGAAATACAGTGACTAAAGTAAATGGTAAATTTTTTATAACTATAATTAATTATTTTTCTTATATTATGATTCTATTTTCTTAGACCATCTTAATGGACTGGCATTGTTGACCATTCATAAGAGGTGCCTATTTATTCGGAAAAAGTTCTTGATATTTCAGCTCAGAAATCGAGAAAAATCGTTATATTATTTTGAATTTTTACATAAAATGAATTATTAAAATAATTGTTTATAGAAATTAAAATACACTGTTTGACTGTTTTATTGTTTTAAATGAAAGTAGAATAAAAATGACATGAATTGATTATTTGATATTATCAACTATCATTATTTTGATATTCATTATTATAATGTGGAATTTAATTTGTGAAGCCATTTTTTTCATCTCCCTCCATTGAAATATCCTGAGAACGCCTCTGGTTTAAACTATAACCTAATAAGTTATTATTCTTTACTTACTTCTTCTGTTGTAATCAATACCTAATAGTTTATTTAAATGACCCGTAGGCAATATTTATAAATTTATAATAACATAAACTCAACTCGAAATGAATTATCTTCCGTTATAACTTATAATGTATACGCTGTAGTTTTTTTTTTTTACCTTCGCATTACTGTACTTGATGTATTTTTTCATTATATTTTGATTATTATCCCACGCGGCTGTTTGAATCCTCACTAAATATTTTAAAACTACCTGCTGGCCATTTATGATGATCCTTCGTATCGTTCATTCCGTTCATTTTTTTTTTATTCTGCATGAACTCTACTCAACATGTACCATCACGTTTCAGATGAAACCCATATTACATATTGTGTTCTATTACGGTGTAAACAGTGTAAACAGTTTATTCCGTACAGTTAATCTCACCAATACAATAACGTCTTATTTATTTTTCCTTTTTCCATAATAAATTCTTATGCGTTCATTTACCATTTTATATCTATTCTACATTACGGATATACAGTGCAGTGTTATGTTTTTATCTCTCAGGTGTAACGATGTGTTCTACTACTCAGTGTTTAATTTGAAGTATAACTGATACTCTAAATTATGTTGGTTTAGTTCTTAATGCAACGAAATATCTAGTGATCACAAATCACACGAAGGCGTTTCGTCAGTAAATGTTTCAAAAAGTTTAAATAAAAAAAAATCAATGTTCATGCGTCAATGCGTTCTTCTTTTAAATTTAAAATTCCCTGTGTTTTATTATTTAACATTATCCGTTTTATAATACGATATTTATCAAAAACATTTTCTTATAAATCATATTTATTCATAATTTATTTTTTAAATAAATTCTATTTGTGCATATCTGTAAATAAAACTAAATTTATTGACATTCATTCTGTAGTACCATGTAATTATGCTTAAACCTATAAGATATAACCATCCAACATCGTTTTGTTCTAATACTTTGTATTATCTTTATTTATATTGTTTTTATTTATTCTCTATTTTATTATTTTAAATTTTCTTATAATTATTAACGTCTTCGTATCACAACTCTCTCTTTTATGCACAAGTTTTGCTTTTGAAAAGAAAACTAAAGGTCAATGCATTTTATCTATTTTATAATATATTTGTAATTATTCTAATTTGTATACAATAATTAACAAAGTTCAATAATTTTTATTATTTACGAGTATAAACGAATAAAATTGAGTTTACAATATATTATACATAAAAAACCATTAAATGAGATTAATTTAAATACCTAATAAGAAATAAGAAATTAAAAAAAAACAATATCAAATAGAGTATGTGGATGAAAATTATTATAAGATGTATTACAGAATGTAATTATAGATCATGATGATACCAAAACATATAACACTCAGACGATCAGTTATGAAAACTATAAACAATTTTAATTCAATATGTTTCGATAGATGTCCACTGTAAACCAGTGCCTAGCATGGATCTCAGTCCACATCTCAACTACAGAGCAAGTGGTCACAGGCTCGGGCAAACTACTTATTTCAACTGCCCGCCAGGATTTTTCCTAAAAGGTCCTGCGAACATCACATGTCTTCCTTCAGGTCAGTAAATATAAGAATAATTATCTAACTTTCACATTTTTAAAATATAAAGTGAAGATATACATAGATGGTTAAATTATTGATAATTTAATTATATGTAATCACTCGTGGTTAAATAGTTTGTATAAATCATTAGCCAAAGCTCGAAATTATAACTAAATATTAAAATTGGACTTATATATTTAAAAATTATTTTGCTGAAAACTTTTAATCGGATTTATCAAAATTAATCAGGGATAATTGGACCCAATTGTTTTGCGCTGATAGATACGTTTAAATACGCCCACATACGTATATCACTGTTCTATGAATTTAAACCGCTCAGTAGTTTTCAATTTTAGTTCCATTAGATAAAAAATTATATAACTTCATCTCACAAACAATGAAGAAAAAAATGCTACCTACATATTATTATATTATAATTGATGATTACAAGATTAGAATATCCGAAATGTGGTTATTTAAATTTATATGTTTCTCGAATAATGAATATTTGTTATTTCATAACTTATAATGAAACGAAAAGCTGAACTATATTTTTCAACCATATATCAAACTACTATTGCGTAGCATGTAATTATGTGCGATTGAACACTGTATATAATATTACATAAATATATATATTATACCATTCAGTATAATATAATTTACTGTAAACCGAAAAAGATACAAGAATAATTAAAATAAGTTAATCTATTCTTTTAGTAATTGTATTAATACCACAGTCGCATAATAAGCCCATAGAATAAAATTGTTCCAAATCCAAGTAATTTTCAAGCCATTATAATCTTATATTATATATTTATAACTTGAAGTGAAAAGGGTCTTTCATAACCTTTGAATATCGTATACTTCCAGTGTGCTACTCTGTTTTGGATTAATTAGTTTTGTTGTTACTGAAGTTCTGAAAGTTCACAGAGTTGATACCATAGTATCGAAACCTTGATCCCTCATTCAGAAGTTGGGGTGCGTTGAAAAAAATGAATATTCGTAAGAGTTTTAAAATATTTTATAAGTGCGATTATGTCTTTGATTGCATAATTTGAAAAATAGCAAATTGAGTTACATTATATAAATAAAAATTATAAAATATTATGATTTTTTCGCCTTTCTGTATTATACGCAATGACGAAGGCTGTGCAAATTGAAAGCATTCTTATGTTTGTGTCTTTTTTTGAAGAAATTATGTAATTTTAATATATTTTATAACACAATATATTATGATTTACTCGTATGATGAGCTTACGATAAATCCGATGTTGAATATAAATTGAATTTTCGATACTTTCAGAAAACTTCAACATCAAATAATATTCTCTTAATTTTTCTAATAATAATACCAATAATAACTTTATATACATAATATAAACAAGGAAATTACTTCAATTTTTTTTTTCATAATTCCACGTAACGATGGCAGTGCGATTACGAATATATAATATTCCATACTGGATTTTAATATAAATTTAAACACAGAAAAACAATTTAAATACGGTAAAAAGCTGATCGATTGAACATGTATTTATTTTTTATTTATTTTTTTTTATGTACCTATATAATTTATTTCCATAAAAATTGATTAAAATATTTTATAGGATATTTACTAAATAATATTATTTTATTAAATGAAATACAAATTACTATATTTTAAAAATGTAAATAGGATATTCCTGCATAATCTAGGAAGAGACAATGTTTTATAATTTTGAAAACATTGTGTTTTAGTGCACTGAATTCATAGAACTAGTATTGACAGATGACAGTATTTGAAAATAGAAATTATAATCATTTTGAATAATGAATAATGTTTATTTTCAGTTATAAAAATACATTTTATAAAAGTGCTTGTTTTTTAAAATATATAAAAATCATTACAAAAATACTAAATTACGTCAAATTGTTTAATTCAAAACTATAAGTATGAAAAAAAAATTTTAATGAATTATTAAAACATTTACTTTTTTTTTTTTGTAAATTTATACACATAATTGTACTCTAAAAATGGAAAATTTTTTTATATTTAAATCGTTATATATTGGTGAAACATTGTAATTCAAGTATAAATGTTTCAACAAAATATAATTTTACTCTTTGTTGTACTGAATGGCATTTTATTTTTATTTTTTAACCACAAAACACTAACCCTGGTTAAATGAGCTTATTTATACAAAATGATCGTGGCACCCTAAAAATTATAGTGAAATTGTATTTTCACGATTATTAATCGTCAGTGATTAGCAGTTCTAGAAACTCTAGAGGATAAAAAATAAAAAATATATCATTTTCCCCAAAACATAATGGTCAGTAATTAAGCTAGGGGACATCCGTGGATTAACATAGGTCCAAAAGTCTGAGAGAACGAGGAGGGCGAGGGGAAATTAAGAAGCAAAAAATCGTTGCAAATTAAATTAGATTTTATCTTCTTCTTGGCAGTATCAATTACTAGAGAGAACTGTTAGACAGTATGTTTAGTCGAATCTGATAGACTGTGAAACTACAAGTTCTCGGTACTGCACTTCAGTATAGTTTAAATAGTACAATGAATCCGCCTCAGGATGTTATAATTTAGTAGTGTAATAGTATAGCATCAGACAAAATTATATTTTTAAACATTTGTGGAACTGTACATTCACTTACAAATATTTATGCTTAAAATAAACCAAATAACAATTCAGGTCTTATGAAACTTTAAAGATTTTCGTCGAAAATAAGAAATTAAATGTATATTTTTAATTGTTATTTGAATATTTTTCTCATCAAAGCATCACTTGTATAAATTAATAATCATTAAAAAAGTAAAAAAATAAAGGTTAACAACAAACCACTGAAATAAAATATTATAAAAGTATAAAGCGTATTAAAATATTACAAAATAATATTTTTTACACTATGTTGCTATATTACAGACATTTAAAAATGTAAATTGTTCATTAAAAATATATTATGATAATCGTACAGAAATTTAGTCGTGGCTATATATTATACACATTTAATTTTCCACTTCTGCAAGTATTTATATTTTAAAATAAATCAATCTAAGCTGCGTTTAATAAACATTCAAATAATTATCCGAATAGTTAAGTATAATGTATCGTACTCGATAAAAAGTTAAAAACCGGGTATTTGAGGGAAATAAAACTGTCCACAGCGTGTTAAAATTAACGTGTTGTTTCAGATCCAACAAATAAATTTAAAAACCGATTATTACATACCAAAACACATTATTGTACAGCGCATGTTATACGTATGACGACACTTGGATGACAATAACGTTTTCCGTGTCATAAACGTAAAATCGATAATAATATAGGTAGGTACACTAGTGTATATTGTATAATGGTGAATAATAGTGAAGACGATCGGTTTTCGTTTTCGCGTTCTCGCGATGGCCCGTTAATTATTTAGAGAATTGGTTGAGAAATGTTTGAAATGAACTTTGTGATATGCCCGTTGCGTGGTAGCAGCTCATTCCAAACTTTCCAAAACAAGAAGTTTTCGCGCCCTGAGCACAACAAACGCGCGCGAACGCACCTACGCCACAACGAACCATGAACACACACACGCGTACACACGCACACACGGGCGTGCACACACACACACACACACACACACACACACACGAATATTTTCCGGGACCGTCTCTTTATGATATATAATACATGTACGCGTTCGACCACGGCTTCCCGGCTCCGGCGCAGGAGAGCGCATGGTATAGTATTCGCGTGTTCAGATTTCATCAATTTCAATAGCGTTCTGGTCAGCGTCCGCCTTCACTTCCCCCCCCCTCTTATACACACACCCACACACTCACCACGAATAATAGTTGCATCAGCGGTGAAGACCCTTCGTCCTCGGAGGACGTAAATAAAATTAATACTCTTCTCTTTTTCACCGAGTTTAACGTTTTATTGATGATTCGGCCACCCCCCCCCACCCCACCCCCACTATACATACGGTCATATATGCATACGCAGCCCGAGCCCATTACTCACGAATAACTATTTTTTACCCCTACACCCAATCGCCCCGTACGTGCACGCACGTTCACGCGGTACCATGCGTATTGTATCGCGCGTAGCTGCGCATACCTAATGAGCGTGTAGATGCTATGGCTTTTTCGGATCCACTCGTGGCGTGGCATTTGGAAACAATCGTTATTGTGTATGTATACATTTCGTTTCATTATTATACGTCTGTTATTGCACGGCGCGATCACGACCGACGAGGAAACACCATATAGTAACATAATGGTGGTACGTTTTACGCGCAATCATCGTCCTTCGGCGGTGTCCGCGCATCGTGGGACCACCATGACGGTAATTGTTTCACCGACCACTGCGGCAGCATAGTAACGCGAATGCGGTATTCGACTATTTTGACGAAATTCACAAAGCACAAAAGGATATTTTAGTGAAATGGACGTTTTACATACGGTTCTAGCAAATTGTTTGCTGTTATTTGAACATTGCGTAGTATATAATATAGTGATCAAATGAAAAATAACACATCTTTGTAGTGTGGTAATAATATGTGTTTAAGATTAATTTTAACAATGAACAATTGCGATAATAATATATAAGTCTATTTCACTATAACAATGAAATTGTTAGTGTAGACTAAAAAAAAAAAGAAAAACTAAAAATGGAAGTAAACCTTAGAAAACATGTTAACATTGATTTTAAATTGTTCATTGACGTGAAAAACTATCTATCCGAGTATAATTCGAAATGTATCACTTGACTTTAGTAATTAGGGCAGTGATGTGAAGTATAGTATGTACGTGCAAATCTGTGTTTATACAAGGCTCGAATACTACCTAGCATTATAATGGAATATATTAGTAATAATTATACGAGTACTGGACAATGCGGTTGTACATGTAACAATCGATAAAGCGTGAAACGTTCAAGCTTTTCTAGGGTTATAAGCGAAAGGATCGTTTGGTGACGGGCTATCGGAATCCGTATTGTGGTTTACGAATGAACCACGCGCGTGCGTGTGCAAAGCAGCTGCACAACGGGGTGCGGATCATTCGTGTCATCGCGAGAACGCGACCGTAGTATAATTCACGGACTCCGCGCGTGACTCCATAAATCTAATATTCGCACACGGTACAATAATATCCGTAGTACATAATCCGTGTGTTCCTCAATACACTTGATGGTTAATCAGATTGGTCACCTGATGTTTTTCGATGTTTCTCGAAAATTCTAAAAATCAGGTGGACAATCTGATTGCTCCTCGATGAATCCTATAGCACACCTACTGAACAGGGTGGTGCGCGATGCGATGACATGATAAAGTTTATCAATCCGATGCTTCATCAGATGAATTATCATAATTATTGAGCAACACACGAAATATTACGCTCGCACGCGGTGTTTATTGTATAGCGGCGCTGCCGTCTCTGGGCAAAACCTACCTATTCATCGACGAGCATTTCTTAGAGGATAGAGGTATACGCGCGAGGGCCGCGGTCACATCACGACGGACCTCATGCTACCTAGAACGATCGCCAAAACGCCATGTTTATGCCGTGAGCTCCTATAGGGCACTTAAGTTCTGACGGAATACACCGCCGGCGCATATAAACGTGCTATGCTCATATTATACGCAAGTCGTTTTAATTAGATACGAACGGTGTACTTTTTTTACGCCATTTTTTTTTTTTTTAATTAAGTTAAGTGTTTAACTCTCGACTGTTAGCAATTTGTATTTAACTCTTCAGTTGTTTCTCCCTCTCTCTCTATCTCTCTCTCTCTCTCTCTCTCTCTCTCTCTCTTTCTCTGTCTCCACCCTCTTTCTCTCGGTCTCATTCTTTTTCTCTCTGTCGATGTCTCTCTTAACTATACAATTACAGTTTACGTGAAAGTATCTACAAAGGGCTCAAGGATTTTTACAACAGCGGACCAATACTCGGCACGGTACATACGCTATTATTACAACGCATAACCGTCATTGAACTCTACCCGTTTATTTTTCAATTTTAAACGCCTTTCCAAATCATACACCCAACAAACCAATTTTAATTATAATAAAATGTAATATTTTAATAACGAAAAAAATAAAACTGAAAATATATTTATGTTTAAAAACAAACACTACGTTCATATGGTCCATACAATTTTATTAAACGCTGTTCTGACACTACTTTACATTTTACTGTACATAATATCAAACGACTCGTACACACTTTCACGGTTGCACAGTGCGTGTTGTATTATAAAGCTGACGTTTAAAATTCAAAATCGGTATTCGTATTCCATAATAACGAACATTAAGTTGTATGCCACTAATATTAACTTCAACGATGTAATCGAATTGTCACGTTCGAATGAATATTATATACCACATTTGTTATTATATATTACTATAAGAAATTCTCACTTCTTAGCACAAGCTTTTAAATTTTTAGAAGTGATTCAATATATTATTTTAACTTTATTAACTTTATTTACTTTTTATTATAATTTATATTATATTGTACTAATTATGTTGTTATATGATATATTGGAGAAATAAACTTCTTATTATTATTATTATTGTTATATATTTTCGGAACGCTCTCAAGGATTGACTATACGTGTAACCACGGGGAATGCACCGCGGCGAGTAGTAAGCAAATTGAAATGTAATATAAACGGCCGGCGGCGGAAAAGCGACCTATGGCCACGCACAAGTGGTTGATTTCAAACGTTTGTTATTATAGAACACCACACCGTTGGTGACCGGGGTCCGTCTATAAATAACGTCGGCAATTATGCGCGAGATCTTTGCATAATTACAATTGAATGCAACCGTCACTACGGCGGGATATTGGGTTGGCCGTAGGAATGCGCGTACACGAATATATATATATATATATGCATATCGAATAACCGGAACGGGTGCCGTTGAACACAGGGACATTATAAGGAGAGGACGAGGAGATCCGAAAGACGTGCAGGGATGGTTCGCGGTCGAGAGTTTTCGGTAGGGTCGGAGAGGACGAGGTTAACTTTAGGGGCGCGTAGTGTATATAATAACACTTTAAGATAGCCGTTAATATTTATTGGTTCGGAACGGAATCGATTCCGGGTTTCGGCCCAAGGAACACCGCATAACATTTAAACAGCACGCGGCGGCGGCGGTGGTGGTGGGTTGCGCGTGTAAACTGTGCGAGTAAACACGTGTGAGTGTACGCTATGTGCACGCTAAGTTTATACTTGGTCGGTCGTAAGTTGTGTACAGACGGATCGGCGGCGGTGGTCTATCGGAAATTCAATGTTTCGCTGCAGTTATACGTAAATACGAGGCAAGAGACGCGAACGGCTCGCGATGCTACTACGCATAATATTATTATTACATGAATGTCAACGATCATGTGTTGCACAATATTTGTTTCACGTGACTGCGTTTCGAGTTCGGAATTCGAATTTCACCAACATCGGTGTGATTATAACACATCACGTGTACAACACAATAAATTAAGTTACTGCTACTACGAGTGGTGCGCCTCGAACAGTTCGCTGAAAACCCCGAAACGATCGGGCGGGTGGGTGCCGCCGTATTTCGATTAATCCGCCGATCAGTCCCGTGCGTGATACGATCAGACTACTTTAATATTGCATACGGACCCCACGGCTAGATTATTCGGGTGCTTACCTTAGGACGTAGTGCAAACTAAATCACGTGCGCTCGTTTGCTAATTCCGAGTTCTCATATTACAAGTCTTTTATGTTCCTTAGAGTTATCGCGGATTGGCCTGCAGATAATATTTTATCTTTTTTCTGACATTAGTTGTACTCATGTTTTCGGTATTACCTATGTGCTCACGATCCAAATTTATCGTTGATTACATCTTCAAACTCCGAACGTTCACCGTATTGTTTTTTGTTTTACTTGTGAATGTTGTAATTGATTAAATAATATTGTTTTAGAATTTTCGCGTTACTTTTTTCATCATTTAATAGTTTTATATTCTTTCTGTATACGATTTTCCGCCCAAACAATGGACGTGGGACTTAATAAACCCGTGAATTGTCTATTTCAGCAATTTGTCCTTAGGACTGCTCGGTAATGTATCTATTTTTGTACTTGTCTTATACTCCTTATTTTCCGTAATTTTATTATATCATGTCTTCCATTTTGTTTCTATGATTTTTTTTCTACAAACTACGTAGAGTTTTAATGAAACTATACGATATTGTTCATGTGTTTTCACTTTAATATTTAGGTTAAGCGTTCTTATAAGTTTCACGTTGGTGAATTTGTTTCGAGCACAATACGTCTAAGCTGTGTTTCTATTTTGTGAATCTTGGGAGCACTGTTGTAGATATATTGTAGATATATTGTATGTACGAGTATACATAGCATTGTAGGCACTAATAGTGTTAATTATTTTATTTATTTTGGATCTATTGTAGCATTTATATTCTATTGTTCACTTATTTTACTATTTTCCTTAATGGATTACTTTTCATCACTTTATAGTTTATATCACTATGGTTTATACCTCCACTTTTCTTCATTGTTTTTCGAGTTCACTGTAATAAGTCTTTTAAACTCGAGGGAACAAGATGTATCTAAAATATATTCAATAAATTTAGCTTTCTAATCGAAGCCCTTTAATACACTTTATTTTAAAAATTCAGATGAAAGAAAATGCAGAATTGATTAACAAAAACTGCGGGTTAGTAAAAAATTATGGATAGAACAATATGTTACTATGGTATTATAGGATAAAATAGACTAAAATCCCGCGCATTTGGGAATTTGATCTTTTGTTTCTAGACTTGTTTCCAGTTTCTCACTTTATTATTTTAAATCATATTTTATTTTGTGCTATGTGGTTGAATGGGGGGGGGAGAGGCGTTAGTAGTTTCTTCTCTCAAAGCAGTCGTGCTGTGCTTTCTAGAAAGCAAAACCATCGGTGATCGGTATCCAGTCTGTGGCTGACTTATCCCGTACGACCAAGACGCTCCATTTTCCTTTTTTCTTTACTGGTATACTCTTTGTATAAAAATACTTAAATAACAAGTATTTCTTATGAATTATAATTGTTACTTTTTTCAATATAGTCTTATTGATATAAAATATATATGTTATACATAGATGGGTAAGCGGAATATTTCAATATACATTCAATTGCTGTAACTAAAACCAATAAAAATTGATTTTAACATAAAAAAAGAATTAGGATAAAATTAATTTACATTGTTTGTTTCTCTACTTAATTTTATTCTTTAAAACGTAATTTATAAATGGATAGTGTGAAAAATAATGATATTCAACTACGTCTTAAGAAAACTTATAGATACAAATCATTACTGAGAAATAATTCGTTACTGTGCAAAACATATTTTTTAAACAGGGATGTGAATAATTTGAATACTTACTTTTTAAATATTTTCTTTAAATGTTAATACTATTGATGAAATGTATTTAAACGTATTGTTTAATTGTATAATTTTTCTAGATAAGACATTAATTTATAAAATCACCAAGTTGGTGTGTTAGGTAAATTACTTTAAGTTCAGCTCCTGAAGCACACATATTAAAGAAACTTGTGGTAACGAATTTAAACTTTGTAAATAAGTGTAATTTTTTAGAAAATACTAATTTGAATATTTGAACAATATTAAAGATTATTAAAATATATAAACTAAATAAATCATGTGATTACGAAAAGCAATTGTTTTCTAGTGTAGTATTCAATACAATTCTTAATTCATAGCAATAATTATTACTATTGAAAAATAATAACAAGCAATTATAATAAAACAGGTTGATTGTCTAACGATGAAAAATTATATGATCAAGTATAATTATTTTGTTTTGTAAGTACGGTATCCGGTCAATTCATCGCGATAAAATACATCGCGAACAATTCATCACTAACAAATTCATAGTGAACGAGTGTCAAATTAAATAACTAATGTTTTTATCTTAATAATTTCATTTATTTATAATTAATTCTTAAACCATAACAATTCCTTAAAATAATTGTTTGGTCAAAGTGAATTATTGTATTTATAAATAAAAGTTAACTATCACACTTTTTCCTTCTAGGTAAAATAATTGTGTTGTTATTGCAAAAATACGTGAAATTAAGTACAAAATATGAATAGTTAAACTATAAATAAACCGCAGTAAAATATTTTCCATTATTATTTTTAGGTTTAGACATAAGGTTGTTACGATTGCATAAATATAATCTTAATGTTGTAAATATAATTATTACTTATTTACTATTCAAATTTTGTATTTAATTTCACGTATATTTTATAGCAATAAAATTATTTTACCTAGAAGGAAAAAGTGTCATAATTCACATTTATTTATAAATACAATAAATCACTTTGATCAAACAATTATTTTAAGACATTTTGATAATTTAAGAATTAATTATAAAAAAGTAAAATTATTAAGATAAAAGTATTAGTTATTCAATTTAACTGTGATTCATGATATATTTTACGGCGATGAATTTGACACCGCGGTGAATTTGTTGGCAATGATTCATGGGCGCACCCAGGATTTTTTTTTGGGGGGGGGGGCTAAATAAAATTATCTTTTAACAGTTATAGTATTTATTTTTAAATATGTACAAAAATCGGAAAACACGCTTGTGCACGATTTTTACATCACTTTTTTTATGAAATTAACAATATGATATAATTTTTTGCACAGTTTTGACACAACACAATAATATTACCAACTGTTTTTTTGGGGGGGGGGGGCTTAAGCCCGTTAGCCCCCTCCTTGGGTGCGCCCTTGCAATGAATTGTTCGCGATGTATTTTACCGCGATGAATTGACCTAGAACCGTCTGTACTGTATCGCTGTATTATTTTGTAAAAAAAAAAAAAAACGTGAAGTAAGACACGAGTTTCAAGATAACAATCATAAATTATTCTACTGTGTTCATCATATTATTCAATACTATTTACATTTTACTAAACTAATTGATGTAATAAATGAATTAAACTTTTAGTATTATTAAAATGTTAAACACTGAGATTTGGTTACAACATATCAGTAAAATATGGTCTGATAATAAATTATTATTATTATTATTATTAATAATAATAATTTAATTAGTAAATTATAAGTACCTGCAAGAAACTTATATTAAAAAATTAATTATTCAAATTTGTAAAAATGAGTAAAGACTGAAAATATTAACATTTTATTCAAATTTAACTTTTTGTTTTTACATTAAGAAACACTTCAAAATGATAACTTTTTAATTCTCTAACACTTTAGAATTTCAAGTAAGGAGATATGAAAGGCATAAAAACTTTCTCATTTCTTTAAAATTATTCAAAATTATTTTCTAAAGATCAAAAAGAACAATTTTTTTGGAACTGTATATTGATAAAATAATGGTATTTTAAATATAACAACATTATATTTATGAAATTATAGTTTGAACTTCTTTTATATAAGACAAGTGATCGATTAATCTAAAATGAGTTGTTAGTAGTTTTCAACTTCAGATGACTCAACTGAACTCACTATTATGATCGTATAAATCAATTTTTATTTTTATTTTTCTGAAATAGAAATTTAGATACAAAGGTATATTCGCTAGTTTTCGTGCTTTAAAATAAATTTCAGTATTGCAATTCAATAAATTCAAAGAGTATCATAAAATAAATGCTTTAAATTAACTAGCAACCATTTTATTGAATTTTACTTGAATAACGATTACATAGTAGGTAACGGCTAAATTTAAAATTAATTATTGTTGCCACATACATAACATATTATAATAAAAGTAATAAATTATTGTTATTATGGATATTATATCATAAAAATTACATGCATGTATTTAATTTTAAATTTTTGAAAATTAAAGTACAATTTCATGAATTATAATAATGATGTACACACGTGTAGGCGTATGCAATACCTAGTAAAACGAAATAAATGTGCGTACCCATGTGTACTCGTATGGTGGCACATTAAGCAGTAAGCTTCCATGTAAATATTAGTTTATCTATATTTTAACAATACGATTTGAACAGAATATGATTCTTAAAAACATTAATTACCGATGAAATCAATACAATTATCTTTATTAACAATGACTCTTGCGTATACACATGGTAATATAGACATCAAACAAATTTAATCCATGATATGACAACTTCTATTACAAATCATAATCATTTATTTATGCTTGAGAAATCAATATAATATTATTTTTACTTCTCAAACTATGCATCCAGTTTTATAAGTTTATAAGATTATTATTTGGCATAAAAACGCAATTAATGTGTCACAACATTTTTTAAGTTCAATAGAGATAAAACAATTGAAGGTAATGAGCAAATATACTCGGCATTTCATAGAAAAATTGAAGAAAACAGGATGAAACTTCGTTCTATTTTCTATCATATCGCTAATCTTATTTTGTGCAATGCATGTTCATCCATTACGAGGTAAACATGATGAAGTTTTCGTTTTCACAGATTTATTACAATTCCATGTTGAATCGGCGGATGAAGTTTTGAATAAGTATTTAAAGTCTAAAGCTAAAAATTCGTTGTTTATCTCACATGAAACTCAAAATGAATGAATTAAAACTTGTGCTTATGTACTTCGACAAAACATTATTGAAGAAGTGTAAAGTTCAACAGTTTTTTCGATCTTAGTTAACAACACTACCGATATAAGTGGCACCGAACAATTGTCAATGCTCGGTATCTGCTTTATATCGTTAAGTTTCAAAGACACAACATTTGTGAAGAATTTCTTGTTTACTCGCCTCTTTCAAAACTAGATTTCTCAATCCAGTGCAAAAACAATCATTGTATTTTTAGAAAGTTGTAATTTAGTATTGCACTACAGTATTAAACGTTCATTCAGTACCTTGAGATGAGTCAAGACTTGTAACAAAAGCTATTGTCCTGATTGTGCATGATGAGTATACGTGTAAAAAGACTAAAAAAGGATTACAAATTCATTAAAAATTCAATTGAAGAATTTGGAAAAAAAAATCTAGGCGTCTACATTTATTATTTAAAAAATAAGTATTTTAATACATAATATAGATAATATAAACAATTATAGAAAATAAGTATTATAATATAGATAATCATACTTTATATTAAATAATTTTTTATTTTTCATTTTTTTAAATCCCAGAAGTGGCAAGGCATCCCCTTGCACCCCATCGTGATGCCCATGTACAGGTGTATACGTGTTCTACACAGATGACTGGTGATCGAATGCTCGTTGAACCATTTAAATGCTATATTTAAGTTTCATATTATCACTTAATATTCAATACTAATCAGATCATATGACAAATACTAAATTACAGCCCAGTCATATTTAGATATGCATTATGCATGTCTATTTATTTAGGAAAAAATCTGTCAAACTCCAGTGAAAGTAATAACAGGCAATGTCTATATACGCATGTATTTGTATAATATCTTGCTATTATAATTTCTCATGACTTAATTGGTTACAAAACAAACAAAATAAGTATACGGCTTTTCAATAATTTCATACGTCAAATATCACATAAAATTAAAGCCGGAAGATAATCTCTTGTCAAATAAACTTCGTCAGCGTTGAAATTAATAGAAATAATTTAAATCACAACCATTACTTTTATAGTTTTATAAAACTTTTTTTAAAAAACCAAAACAATTTATATACTCAATTATAATATTAATTTAAAGTTATTCTGATTTTTTTTTCTGTACTACCTCGAGCTGTTCCTTTTGCTTGACTTATTTTGTATCCGTGATAAAAAAATAAAATGAAAATTTAATTTAATTTACCAATTTTTTATTATTATAATATGATACTTTGGTAGAATCCATTTGACTAACTATTCATACAATATTATAAAATTAATAATACATTTTTGAAATTTTAAGTGTATAATACTATAATATTATTTATATATATTTTTTTTATTATATTAAACATAAGATATTCCTAGCCTTTATATGTCATACAATGATTTAAAAAATAATTTTGGCATTTAATAATGTATTAAAGGTCGATTTAGTGAAATTTATTCTTATAAGTACTTGTCCGTACAAAAAAATATTGAAACAAAATTATGTATACCTGGAGAAACACTCAATATATCTACAACATATTTTTGGTTCATCGTCATTGAATAAGAACATAAAATTTTTATAAAATCGAAACTATTCAACAACAGTGTAAATACGTTGACTTCATTAATTTTTTTACATGAAATTAATATAAACTGTTTAAAGAAGTTTACTATTTCAATCCCCTTTAAATATTATACCTCATTAAATTTACACTTGTACTCAGTAAATAGATAATAATTTAATCAAAACACCTTGTCATAGAGTCTTTTCAAGAACAACCTCTCATAAATTGAACAACTTATGTTATTATTAGTATTTTAAATAAAAAAAAATAAGCATGCACTTTGATTAAAAACCAATAAATACATTTTCTACTGTAGGAAAAACTTAAAAATATATTGTATATTTTTCTTTTCCTTTAAAAAACATATTTTTATATAATTTTAACTATTATACTTCTATACGGAAAAATGTTCTATTATGAATGGTTTCGTCGATTTTTTCATAGATACATTCAAAGTAACAATGATTTAACCACGGACATTTTTAACGTAACTTTACTCAGCACAATATCATCTTTCAATACCTTTACACATATTTTATACGTTTTTCTTTGAATCAAGTTATCTGGTATCTACAGTTACATGCGTCATGCACGTATTAATTTAGAACATAACATTTTATCAAACCATTTCTTTAATCGTATATGTTATTTTATAATTAATTTTAAGTACATTTTGAATAGTTTAATTGTATATCAATCTAATCAAGACTAGGATTTATTAATTTTGAAAAAATAAATAAATAAAATAACAATTATGATATTATCACATAAAAATAACATAATTCTTTCAGAAAACACAAGTTTACAATTAATTATTTTATTTTAAAGTAAAATAATTTTTTTATTATAAAATCAAATTAAGAAACAAAAATAAGCCACGTTATGATATGATCTATCATTTATAACTTCTGAAATGTATTTTATTTTAAGTTTGTTAATGTTATATGGATATACCAATAACAAAATTAAAGCAATATAAAAACAAAATATGAATGAACAAAATGATAAGTATAATAAAAATGTCATTCAATCATTGCATTTATCAAAAATGTGTACAGCATTTATAAAAAAATATTGAAAGTTATTGTTACATGACTTAATTATTATAGACTGTCTATTAGGAACCTATAATTGTATAATTAATGAAGAAATATTAAGAAATAAATTATTAAAAAATAATAAAATGTTTATGAATTTGTGATTATACGAGTATGTAAATAAGCGAAATTTTTATTATGCATAGTAAAATTTAATTAGTAGTTAGTATAATTGTAAAAATAAAGTGATTGTACGGGCCGGGAGCGTATAATTATAACACGCGCACCCACCCGGTCACCTAATACTTCGTATGTCACTATCTATACCGACTTCGTCGGCCACACGGGTGTGTATGTGTGTATACGTGTATAGCGTTTAATAGAAGTAGACGGGATAGCCGAGCAAGAATACTGAACGCTAGTGTGCAGTGGGTGTGTAAGTGTGTATAATTGTGGTGTGTAACTTAAAAACTACGGAAAAAAGGTAACTAAATATAAATAAAAATGATTACACAAATTATGGTAATAATTATTGCAAGAATATATTAATTGCAAATAATAATAAATATCGGCTCTTTTGGCCCAAAAAAATACAAATCAGTGATAATTATTAAATATTGCCCTTCTGGCACAACAATATACGTATAATAAAGTAAATAAATAATAAAAATGGTAACTGTGACTGGTGATGAATTAGCCGAACAATGAAAATGTAAATAAATAATATAATGAGTAGGCAACAATAAGTGAATTGCCTACTGCGGCCGACTATTAGAGCCGGTTATAACGACTTGTAAAATAAAAATAATGTATAAAAGTGTTGTTCGAATAATTCATACACACACATACACACACACACACAAATAAAAATAACAATGATATAATAGCTAAGAAATAGAACTCACAATATTGTGGAGCGCAGACTGGCCAGCCGCAACTACCTAAAACCTATAATACAATAACAATAATAATTTAGCTATATTTGAGCCGTATAAAGGATATATTATGATACACAACGATATATGTGCGGCGATTTGCGCACACGAAATACAATAATAATAGAAATTTATACGCGTTGATTTGTGCACACGAACTACAATAATATAAAAAAATTTTACGTGGCGATTCGCGCACACGAACTACAATAATAATAATATCTTGGCTATTTGAGCCATATAAATAAAACAATGTCAAAAACAGCGGACGGACAACGTGCGGACAACAAGAAAAAGTCGGCCACGATTTTCGCATTCGGCGAGTGAACATAGAAAGAGACGACGGGGACAATATACATTAACACACGACACATTAAAATAATCTTACAATCATTCACAAACGATAACAATATATTTTAACATAAACTTAATTCTAATAGTGTTATGTAATGTGTGTGACCAACTAGTCGGTTAATTTAATTAAGTCGTTGACCTTGCACTTGTTATATTAATATTATATCATCGGTGTCGTCGCCGGCCGCAACAGTGATAAATGATAAACTATCAATAAATCTTTTGTCAAATAATAATAATAGTATAAAATTTCCAAAATTTTGGCTATAAATGCGACAGTAAATTATTTTTTTTTTATTTTTCTGTTACTTGTCATATGTTTTATACACAAAATATGTATTGTAGGTACTCTTTAGAGTGTAAATTTGATTTTTTAATTATAATATAATTTAAGTTTGAAATAATTTTACATCTGAGAAGTTTTGTTAAAATTATCGAGAAGTTGATCTATATAGTTACATAATTTATTTTTAGAACTGTAATACACGTACATCTTGAGTATTTTTCAATAATATGTTGCTTTGTAAAGGTTCAATTAAGGTTTTATCAACAAGTTATGACACAAGTTTGAAATTTCTACCGTAAACAACTATGACATGATCAATAATTAACTGTGCTTAGTAATACTAATAATATGTTTTAAAAGTTAAAAAATGTAAATATCCATTTGACATACCTATATTTATAATAAAATATTCAAAAATGTTCAAAAGTCGAAGAATAATTAAATCATATTGAACACGAAAATAATATACAAATCATAAGATCTGATAAAATTTACAATTTCATTTTATAACCCATTTTTCTCGTCGCACTACAACACGATATTTTCACGACATTTTGAATGTTTTGATTTATTATTTCTTCTATGATATTATATTGTCTTGTTTAAATAAATTATTATTATTATTATTATTATTATTATTATGATTATATTTATCAGCTATGAGTGTGATTACTATTATTTCATCATAAATGTTTGATAGAAATCCATTTGATTGACCATAATATTGTACCTGAAAACTTGTTAAAGTCAGTACACCAGACACAATCACGCAGTGCATGACTCAACATTCAATAATAATATTTTTGTAACTGTGAAGTTGTTTCTAGTAATATAAAATTTATTTCAATAGAAAAAAAGTGTCAGTTCGATTTATTTAATTATAATAACTCACTTTGACCCCGACAGAACTTAAAAATTGTTATGATAGAATTTAAATTACAATATTATTAAATGTATAATAAAATGTGTAATAAAATGACATTTAAATTTAAAAACTATACAATTGTCTGAATGCTGGAAAAATACTAACTCTGTTCTATATTTTCCTAATTAACATTTAGTCACAAACCCAACGGCCAAGTAAAACTTGTCTACCATTATTCCGTCCCATGTCAAACACAAGATAACGCCCACAAAACTTTGAATAAACTGTTGGGGTAAACCAAGGATGGGTTTGTTGATTAGGACCACTCGAATAATTCACAGAAAAGACACTTGAAAGTGATATCAGACCATTTGGGTACAAATATACAGCATACATTGCGTTTTTCTTTTAAACTGCGGTGGGAAAGTGGAAAACATGATGTGACCATCTTGTTTTTTTTAAAAATATTTAGTAGTAAAATTTTAACTTCGATTGAACATTAACCCTTAAAATAAGCCAAATCATATTAGTTAATTAAATTTTCTTAAATATATTATACACAAGTACCTTTAATTTATTTTAATCACTGATCATTCCTATGCCGTGCACTGTAATACTGTAAACCGTTGATGGTTGACTTCAATTAGTAATTTTTCAAATGTATACTATACAGAAAATTAAACATAAACAGCAATAAAATCAATAAAACGTATTTTAAATAGAATTAATAGTGTTTTATATAATATAATTTATATATTTACAAGAATAGTTTCTATAATATAGGTGTAATACCATTGTATGTTTTTCATTAGATTTTATTTTTTTTTTTTATTTTGTTGAAACTTACATAAAATTATACATTATAAATAAGTACACGGGAGTAAAACGTTAGAACAATTAATTCGATCAGTATTAGGTACCATAGAAATTAATTGAGAATATTATATATATATATATATATATATATATATCACACAAAGAAAATCCTAAGGGCTAAGAGAGTAGGTATACATCATACATAATAACATATGTATTGAACACATTTGAGAAACACGCGTTTCCCCGTTTTGTTGTGGTTGTTGTACCAAAAAATACGTTTTCCACAAATTATCGTGACTAAAACATATAATAATAATATAATAATTGTTGTATTATGCGGCTTCGCCATAGGGTTGAAAATGCACTTCCATTAACATAGGAAATCGGTACTCGGAATTCGGAAAGTTGAATTATAATAATATATGGAAATAGGATCGTTGTATACTGAAACCAAATCACGTTTTGAATTTATCTTTTCTGTTCACATTATCTTAGACTAGAATGTACTCCGAAAATTGAATTTTATAATCTTAACATCAAAGAAAAATAATTGGAAAAACCAAGGTGTAAGAAAAGAACATTCAAAATGCATGTATTGGATTGCCTTCCTATTTTCTGTCCAAATATTAAGTACAACAGAATCACTAGAAAATAGAAATACTCGTATATGAGAACCACGAAAATACAAAATATGATAAACGTATACGTCTAAATGATTATTGTTCAAATTTAATACTGGTATACTGATTAGTGATTAGTGTATTAAATTACTGTATTAGTCGATTTGAATTAATGATCTTTTGATTTGGAGGTCTTGAATGAATGTGCCAGTGTGTTTCTCATCAATGCGTTTTTGGCAAAATAGTTGGTAGGCTTTATTCTTTATTGGTTTGAAACGTGTATTTACGCGAGTGTAAGTCGTTAAGGGTGGGCCGTTCTGTCGGTGACTGGCTTTGAACCAGCGACTGTGAATATAAACACAGCCGTCTTGTTCCGCTCAGCCATGACGCACCCTGATGTTAAGTCTGTTTGATATTTTAATCATCGATTTTTTTTTTCTGTTTACTCAGATTTACTGTTAGGTGACTTCTCTCCTTATTCCTTCAAGGCATTGTATATATTAGGCATATATGCGTATTGTAAATAACATTAAATACAGATTATAAAAATTCTAATAAATGTTAAACAAAAATTGAATTTTGAATTTTTTATTTCTCTTAATTCAGTTAAGTAAACAAGTTTCGTAGATTATTAAACTTATTTATTTTTTAATATTATTAATTTTCATATAAAATATATATTCATGGGTATAGTATTAAAAAAAATCTGTTTCATCCAATACAGGTTATGAAAAATATTTTTTTGTTTATTATGGTTCATAAGATAAATATAATTCCTTCAGTTACTTCAGTACTCTCCATCTCACAAATGATTTTCACTTGAAGAAATAACAGAAATTATTGATTTCTAGGTCTGAACACAATATATTTTTATACTTTTTCAGTATTTATATTTCATTTTAACATTCAACCCTATTTCAATGATGAAATTCGTAATAAGTAAATGCTCAAAATATGATATTGTTATTAAAACATTTAAGATCTGCTTAAACCATCATTCGGATTATGATAACGAAAATAGCAATTCTATAGACTTTCACCCGGTCTGCAAAATAATGTTGAAGTTTATAAGAAAGATTTAGTTTATTAAATCAATTCATATTATATGATTCTCATAAGAAAAATACTAACATTATGAATATTTTCTTAATGATGCGATAATCATAATAATAATAATTCGTAATTAAAAAATTAAAATCCATAAGTAATTAGACAGTTGATTTAATTATGTGAAAACAGAAATAGTGTTACGCGTGTTAGGAAAACCACTAATTCAAATGGATATATTTCCGTACTTTTTTTAACGGTATTAAATTATTTGAAAGGTTATAAAAATATAAATCACATACCAATATAGCAAACTGGAGAGTAATAGAATTTCAAATTAAATTAATAAGTACCTATTAATGTTTATATTTTAAATATTATGATTTAATATCACTTTTTTGATTAAAAGTTCAACTAAAACATTATTTCTTGATATTTAAATACGAGGAATTTGTCATAAAGAAGTAATAAATACCAAAAGACAAGACTTTTAATATTAACGTTTTAGAGAAATTTTATCGCATATATAAATTATAAAATATTTTATTTCCTTGTTTATGAAAATAGGTAATATCATAACAGTTTATCAAAAAATTTCTCACATAACGTCTTTCATTCATTACTTAAGTACCTATTCAAATGTTGTAAGACTTGTTTTAATAATATTTTGTTGCTTTTATTGAACAACAAAAGAAAATAAAAACAGAATATCAACAAAGAAAAAAAAGCTCATCGCATCCGAAGGCAAATAGTGCATCTCTAACAGTACTCTGCGGAATTTTAATTAAACTCTTATGCGACCCTCGCAATTAAACTTTTCTACGACTCTCTTTCTCCCCCTCCGTTCTTGTTGTACTATACGTGTCATATAAGGGAAATCTTCTCCAGGCCCCATAATAGTTGTTTCCTAAATAAAAACACTCTGCAGCAGTTACTTTATCCTTAGTAAAAAAAGAAAATAATAATAATAATAATAATAATAATAAATAAAAAAACTCATAAAACGCACGTGAACAATATGTGTTTCGTTGATGGTCTAATAAAAATGACACGGTTCGCCTACGCAAAATTCAATAATGAGTATTACCTATATGACATTCTTTTTTTTTTTTTTTTGAACCAATACATAAAATATTTGTATGCGTCATAATACCGCTGCGAATTCTACGCTGTTAGATATACGCGTGATATAATTTAATTTATCATTTAATTATTGTTATTTTAAGTATTTTGCATAAAATGCATGGAACATATTATTATAAATAACAATAAATAATACCCCAAAAATGATAATATAATAACAACAATTACGTCAATACTGTAGGTTGATTGTTGAAACTATGACGTCATCGCCGTGATCGGCAGATTGTGTTTCATCATTTTTTCGATCATAATCGGCGTTAAACTAACGCCGCCGTCGACAATAAATCAACTGTATCAACACGAATATAACGTTTCAATAATTTAAACACGTATATCGCATATAATTTACATTAAAATTATTTGTTTTTAATAGGCAGCTGCACAACCGAGTGTATACGAATAAAATAATACTATAAAATACATATTTTCTAAAATCCTTGAAAAGAACGAGGTTGGACGATTAAATAAAAAATATCCGTTGATACCTGTAATGGCATTCGTTTTTCGTTAAATGATGTCACTCACAATATTGTACAATTATATGATAATTAATTACAAAAAAAGGGGCGAGACTCTTAGGCGGATGAGACTCCACGGCAGGGTGAGTTACAGGGAAGGGTGATATTACTTTATAGCTCTTTTGGATTTGAAACCAAATTAATTTACCATTGCTTTCAAAAAATGATTCTGAATGATAGAGATCGAGTAGATCAGTTTATATGAATAAAAATGAATAATAAAATATAAATAACTATATAAGCACACAAAAAAATTACACAATATTAACGATATTATAATAAAAATAAATGACTGAATATGAATCCATGTGCAAACAAAAACATAATTCGTATCAAAATCGTATCCCCTTGTGGAAATTGCATAGTACAACTTTTAACACATTTTTTCAAAAGTGTACTGATAAAAATATTCCGAATCAATCTACAATTCGAAAAAAATGTGGTTCTTTACAATGAAGTAATTTACCATATTCATAAAGAAATGAGGAACTTGGCAAGAAGCCACATCATATTATGTAGGTAATTTCAACTCCATAAAATCAGTGCTTTTGCCTTTAGACGAAAGTTCTGAAAAATCGGTACAATCGAAGATCGTTTCATTTTGATAATGTAAATCGCCATGTTATTGTTTCATATAATTTATTTGAATAGCTTAAATAAATTTAAAATAACATATAAATTAATAGATTTTATAATTTTTTAATGTTTTATATTAAGTGTTTAGCTTATATTTTTATCGTATTTTAACATATTTATTTAGAGTGATTTGAAAAAAATGTTTAAAATTTGTTTATTTAATAATATTTATATAGTATATTTTAGCATATTTTTATTGCTTTTTTTGCATATTTTTAATAAAACAATTGCATATTTCATCTTTTTTTATTGCATATAAATCCTAGTCCTAGTTATTGCATTTGTCAGATCTCCGTTGGACACTGTATATTTTATAACAATCAAAATGGTATTGCAAATTATACGAAAAGACTTCTGAATTTCATACTTTTAACCCTAAAAAAGTGATTGGAGATTTAAAAAATCAACGGGCTGTGCCGTCTAAAAGACAATAATGGTCTTTCGGAAATAGCTGCAGAATAGACGTGTCGTCCAACAGTTTTCAATACTATTTGCGCAAGAAAGTGTAACTTTTAAAATCCTTTTCACTATCTCTGTAATAGTGTAAATCGAACGAAAAAAAGAAAGTGAATAAAAAAGAAAAAAGGGGAAATGCCACGACCTGTTGTAGCTACGTAGGACTCATGCGTTTACGTTGAGAATAAAAAAAAAAAAAAAACAAAACCACCAAATGAAGTACACGCAAATGCACAGTCATAAAGTAGCGTTTGAACAACATCGCGGTGGTAGGCGAGGTTCTAAAGAATAAACGTTTTCGCACAGTCGATATGTGTGCAGAACCGCGCGCATGATTGGTGACAATCACTGTGATGATTCCGATATAGACTTAATCATTATTATTATTATTTTATACATTATACGGGTGCATATGGATTATTCAGCAGACAAAAAGCGTTGTACGAGAAAATCCGTCCGGCGGCGACTGGTACAAATCTCCCGGATCGACGCGGGTGTGTTCCGATAGCGATCGCAAACACCATCATAATATAGGTACGTTTAATAGTATAAAATGTATGTATACGCACAGCCATTGTTGTGCGTTTGCCCGGCAGGCAAGCCAACTATCTAACCTAAAGTTTGGTGGTGCAAACCGACACTCTGCACGAGTACTGCGACTACGACTACAACGACAACGATGACGACGGACCATTCGTATGGTAATGAGCTAGCGCGTACGGGAGAGGAAGTGCGTGTGATAAAATATTATTATTAAGGCGACCAAAAACACACACATGCGACTACGACGGTGTTTGTACCTATGTGTATAAATTGTGCGCAATGCTCCGCCGCCACGGGCTACACTATCCGTTCTCAGGCCGCGGCCGTTATTATAGGTTTTTCGTGTTTTGCATACCTTAGGGCGATTCCGAGCACACACACACACGCAATACATACTCACATGCGCACGTGGACGTGAAAGACAAATACACATAATATGTACACACGTGTGACGGTTGTCGTATCATCGAACATTGCTGTATCGTTGTCGTGTATCGATACGACTTATTCCCGAGGTGACCCTCTACCCCCTCCCACCAATTTATTATCCGTCTCTATCTAGTACTTTTCGCTGTCAACGCCCTTCCGGAAGCCCGATAAATCGTACCTACCCCATAGTGTTTTTACAGCGACCGCACAGTGCAAGTACTTTTCCACAAATCGTCTCTCATGTGCGTAGTAATAATGAAGTCACCGATCCGCGGTTGCTATGTTCGAAATCCCTCTCGTACACGTCGCATATACCTATACACGAATAATATATATATACTACGGGACATTATATTCTACGGATTTACGGTGCCGAATCAAAAGTGCAAAACTTACCGCTCGAGAATACTACGCGGAACTTGTACGATTATAAAGTTATTGCTGTTACGACAACGTATGCATATATTATTATTAAGCTCCGTTAGGCGTGGAGACGTCCATACAAGTTAGTGATACGAATCTACAGCAAAAATGCTTTTTCTAAAAATAACGTGCGTTAACAAGCGAGTTTAACATGATTTTTTTTTTCTTATTTTACGCCCATTCGGAAGTCACAAAATGGACATAATAGTATTTATAAACAGTGATAATAAAATGTGCACTGAAGAAATAAATACTTGATAACATAAAACTGATGCTGATTCAGGTAAAGATAATTGTAATAATAGTCAACGAGAAAATTGGCGAAATTTAGGCGAAGTTAAGGAGACGAACAATATTCTATAATATTATTTCATTTAGGTAAATTCATATTATTAAACAAAACAATGAAACATTTAGAATGTTATAATATAGAAACCATTCATTCGTACAAGTCTATCTCACATGAGGATTCTAATAACTGTGTATACTGTCATGATTTTTTGTGTTTCTCATGTAACATGTTATGCATGTATAATTATTATAATCAATTTTAACTTGCCATTATTAATAAAACTTTTATTATTATTATGGTAAATGTTTGAACGAAGCTAAGCTCGATGAAATCTTCTTATACTCACAATCAAGTAGATAGGTTCATTCAGCAAAACTGATCGAAAGTATCTACTTGTTTATAGCTAGCAATATAACATGATAACGTGCTTATGGTATTATAAATTTATTTTAATGATCATATCAATACCTATATATTATAATATTAATAATATACATTTTACTAATGAAATATTATTGCATTATATTTCCATTGGGTTTATACAAATAAATTAATCAAGGAATAAAACACTAAATCTCCGTGACACCGATTAAACAGATCAATGCATTTTGAAATCAAAAGTCAACGTTTTATTCAGATTCAACACCTATGAATAATTTAGTTTTTATTAATATTTTTGTCTTTTATCCGTGTTATTGAAATCGTTGAAAGGGGTTTTTTCGATAGGACATTTATCATAATGTATATAATTAAAAATACATTCAAACTACGTATAATTCGTCTCGTTTTTAAAATAATTTATTGTAGAAATATCTTCTACATTTTTTAACAAAATAGTTTTTCCTACTACTGTAGTATAATGTATTGAAAGCGAAAAATCAACAAAAAAAAAAAAAAATGTTTACGTATTATTATATACGCCCGTGTGCCGTGTGTAATCTACATAATTTACTATAGTTAAATGATAATTAATCTCATGTTACGTTTTGAACATTGTTTACGTTATAAATACTGGCGATGCAGCGATTTTTTCCACCGTGTTATTATTATCACTCCACTAATAAGTTTATTCACCGAGGTGTATAATTTGTGCTATATGTTGTACAGCGCCCAAATTGCAGAAGGGAATGTGAAAAAATTGACATAACTGTTTACCTAAGCGGAGTACGATGTTTTAATTTGGTACAACCATTAAAATATATACTACGCAGTAGGTGACCATAATAAGGTCCAACCAATAAATGTACGGTTTATAACTATGTAGCAATTTAGTAACAAGATAAATATATAATATGCGAAATAATATTGTAGAATTATAATACCACAACACAAATTTTCAAGCATCGTAGCATTCGTTAATTGTAATATTATAATTAACATGTTATACATATCATATCATTCGTGGATTTTTCAAGCTCATTAAATGGAAAATCAGTTTGCACGATTTACGAAGTGGGAAAATTACATCATTATAAGATAGTATTTTGCCATTTTTTAAATTATTTTAATTTTTATCACACATCAAACGTTAGATATACATATGTCAGATAAATAGATAGTAGATAATATAGGCATATATTGTAATATATTATAAAAGACTTAATATATACACTTTAAAAACGATAAAGACACACGGGTGGAGAGTGTGATACAGGGACGGGTGAATGGTATAGGTGAATAATATTGTTTTTATACAATTGAAATCAATGTACAATTGGTTTCAAAAAATGATTATGAACTAGCTATTTCTTCTGATCAATCTGTATGTCTAATAAAAAGTTTATTTTATTATATGAATATAACTAGGTTCCTTATTTAATATATCGGTATATCTACTGGTAATATTGCGGTATTTTTTTATTTTTCTTCAGTTTTCTGATTTACATTTTTTGGAAAACTGGTAATGAATTAAAATATATATATATATATATATATATATAATGCATGAACTAAATTTGTAATCAGAAAAAAATGTACCATCGCAGTGAGCCGTCATACATCTAATCAGAACCATGTATACATATGTGATGAATACAATAAATAATTAATAAAAAAAATTACTGGGCTCTGCTGTACAGAAGGGAATGAAATGGACCTCGTTTATATATGATATATAGGCCATTATAATAGATGTATTAAATTTGAATGCAATGATAGGTATCATTGTATACAAAAAACGATTCTGAACGGAGATGATTTGTCAGTCTAGAATATATAATTTTAACTTTAGGCGCTTATAAAAGAAAATCATGCTTAACAATTTTTGATTTTTTTTTTTTTTAATTGCAATAAATAAAACTTATATTATATAATAATGTGTTAATCCCGACTCGTAGTCATATCACAGATTGTAATATTATATGCTTTTTAATATGTGGTAAAATGATGAAATTGCTTCTTAGTATCTACAGCTCTACGGGTATATACTAGTCAGTTGTGTGTGCGATGAATAGATTCGACACTCCAAAACTTTAAATTAATTTATTATTATTATTATTATTATTTTGTAAATCGAAGCATTTTTACTACTTCAAAACACGATGGTAAATATAAAAAAAAATAAATAAAAAAATAAAACACATCTTATTGTAAAATCAATACATTTGTCACTCCGTTCAGAATCTAAAACATATCTTGTTAAAATCATTACATTTTTCGTTATCATTCGAAATTCAAAAAAACGTATTATACTGTATAAAGACAACAAAATGTACAAAATTTGTAAAAAAAATAATATAAATTACGGTTACACAGCCCCCCTTGATGGTCACCTATATTGCAACAAATCGCTTTTGATCGTTCTCTTTGTATGTTGTGTTCGATATAGCATCAATAATTGAACGGTCACAAAAGTGGTATTACGCTCTATAAAATCTGTTGTTTTATAATATTTTCACGGTTTAGTTGAATATATATACATGTTGTAATAATTTAATTCTACTGTGTACAATTTTAATGTCGGAAATGTAATGCGAAATTGCTTATTGTTATTGTGTCCATAAAAGGTTTAATTTATTTCATCATTATATTATCATTGCTTGTTTTGTTGAATAGGCGCTTTTCGCACATTTCATGCAAAAGTTAACTCAGTTTACTGTCAATTGTATGAAATTGAAGAACAATTATTCACTTAACGATCTAGGTAATTACACGAGAAGTTATAAAATACATATTAATACCATATGATATATATACATACATATGTATAATTAAATATATATACTCGAATATATAGATATATGTAATATAATAGTACATATATATTTCTTTTTTTCGTATAACCATAGGTCTATGAAAATATATTATTATGCTTTTGTTAATCAAATCATGCTTTGGTACTACCAATACACTTTTAATACTATTGATTTAAAACTAATAATATTGTTATACCACTACATATAATTTACCTATGATTATGTTTTCAATGTTTAATATTTTACATCATTTGTATGCTTATTTGTAACTAGAATTTTTGTATTACAAGAGCCAAACCCATTCAATTAAATAAATAAATACCTAGTTATCCGTTTTTATACAATGTAATCATAAACTATCTGTATAACTTATTGTATGAACATAATTAATACGAACTGATAATCATTCCAATTCATTTTGTCATTTATGACGAAAAATTGCCAAATTTTACACCCAAGACCTATTCATTTATATAAACTCTACACTCAAATCTGAGTTATCTTTCAACAGGCAACAATAAAAAACAAACAACATCCTAAAATCTGTCTCAGCTATTAAACCAATGTCTCACTCTACAAACATTGTACCTAACATTAAATTATTATTACAATTGTTTGCAACTTCTATTATACTAGAACAAACATATTTTTCTACCTTGACAAGAAACAAAAATTAAAACTAATTTACAATCTATATAATGACGCATAAAAGACTCTTAAAGATTTGGCAATAGCAAATTTAAAAATTAAAAACATATCAATGAACAAGATCTGGAGATGTCATACAAGTATTTGATCGAAACTTCCCAATAAAGATTAATTTAGAAGATTGATTCTCATGATTAATAAAAATATATTATTAACTTTATAACTTCTTAACTATTGCATTAAGATTTAATTCAAGTATCATAACGGTCATTTAATTATTAATAAAAAAATTATATAGAACTAATAACATATTATTGTTAATAATTGACTGTCTAATTATAATACATAATGATAATGGCTATTTTTTTCTATTTTAATGTAATTCCTCCCCCTATATAAAATTTCTGGTTGCGCAACTGCATACTGCGATGTGCCATCTTGGACGATTTCATTATGTCAAAAATAATAACTGATTTGTATTATTATTGTATTACCGATATAAACATATAATTTGTTATAACTCAGTTGTGTATACAAGTGGTGCAAAGCAATTTTCACCGTTATAAATTGTTCATTATCACTTAAACTGTGACACATTGAAATTACATTGCCTAGTTATACTGAATAATTGACATCACATTATCTATATTTTTTGCATTCCACATATTTATTCCGTGCCAACATAATATTTATTTAAATATAATTTTAATAACATTTCTATTTTATAAAAAAAAGACATATATTATTTTTATACTCTAACCTACACATTAAATTATAAAATGAATCAATATTAATATCAACAAAATTTATCATATAGTTATGCTTATCTCAACAAAATATGTAAGGAGGTTTGATAATACTTTTATTCTTATAATTTCAATGTATTGATAAAATATTATAACATTTTCAAATATTTCAGGAAACGACTGAAAATAATTTTTTTCACACAATGGAACGTTTAAACAAAAATGTAATTTTTTATTTTGATAACATTCTAAAATACATTGTAAATAACCGTGGAGTCTTTGTTATTATAATATTTATTTTTATAATTACGACGAAAAAGAACAGACCGAAGTCTTACGGAAACAAATTAATAACTCGTAAACATAAATAAATATAGTATGTACCTAGTTATTAATGAATAATTTAAGGGGTTTCACGCATAATAATTGCACAAAATTAAAAACACAGCAGAGTGTTTATACAAGTAAAATGTATCTAGTACTGCATATAAATGGATGTTAAAAATATGATTAAGTGTTTTGGTACCATTTATGGCAATAACACGGACGTCGTCGACGTGACGCGACGGCAGAGGGTTTGGGTTAAACGTTTGGTTTAATAATAGCATCGACACGTGTGCTCGGTGATTGAATGGTACTTAATGGTATAACACAGGCATACCGAACACAAATCCACTTAACTTTACAGGGAGTTTATGCCGTGGAGCCGGGACCGTGTGAATGATTGATCGAGTGCTGCAGTTCCCACTGAAAAGCGCGTCTATCGGTTTCCTCTTCTTTATTTCCCATCCACTCGTCTGCATGCTGCCACCCGCCGTAGTCCCGCAACCGGAATAAAAGGGAAAATAAAAGAAGCCCCCGGGCAACGGTAGCAGTGGCGATGTAGAAACTTTGAAATTTGACAGGGCGAAAGAAAACGCATTGCAGACACGTCGATCAAATCGTGGTTTTTACGCCCGGTCCCTTCACATCGGTCTACAGTCCCCCTCCGGCAACCGGGACGGATTCAAATATACATTTATCACCCTTTTATTTGTAAATTCGCATACAACTCATAAAAATCTGATGCGGAATATCTTATCGGCATTAGCGCGTGCGCACGGAAACGGAGGGGCAAAATATACTCGGAGTAGAATAAAACTACGAAATTATATAATTATAACGTATTACTCATGATTCGTCCGATTTTCAATGAGAATGAAATAGTGTTATGTAAAAACTAAAGTAAAATCGAAACATACGAATGGAGACCTGCAGCACGTGTTTTATATCCTTTTTCAAGCAAAAAGTGACGCATTATTCAGCTCAAAAAATATAATAAATTATGCGCGTGCTACTTAACGTCCAAAGTCTGAACTACTTTAAAATCTAACAAACTTTGAACAACATACTTTCTATAGCGACATTTGCATTCCTTTCCGATCATATTTTTCATCGATGATGTGATGTGATTAAACAATAATATCATTATACATCTTTCAAACAAAAAAATCATATTACATTTGCACGTTCGGAAACAGCGTCTATAGAAGATTTAATGTTATTTTATTTAATAATCCCTAAGCAAGCAATGATTTAGATTCAGATAAAGAAATTCAGAAGATAAGACATTAAAATATTTAAACAATAGTGAATATTATGTTAACTATAGAGTTTTTATGTAGAGTTGGTAATAGTTAATAACTAATAATTATATATAGTTACCACACTGTTTATAAAAAGCTAAACTTATTCAGATAACCTGGCATTATATGGAGGGAGTATTATTTTCTAAATGAAGTATGATAATGAGGAAACAGAAAAAGATAAAAAATTATTATACACTATGAGCAGGATTGAGGATAAAATGTTATTTCTATTGATCATTTTTGTATAAGCAAAAATTTTAAAAGAATATATTCTCTTCTTGTGGATTGCAAATTTACAATTACAGCAATTATTACTCATATATAGATTTGTTTTTTGGACAGTACTGGTACTTATAGCTTCTTTCATTGTTATTTTTCTTAAAATAAGTATATTTGAATAACTAAATATACAACTACACAGATAAGTGCATCAAGTAGTTATAATAACGGTGGTTTCAGGTGAAACATATCATGAATATAGTGACATGATGTAAGTGGACATCCAATATAGCTACCTACTTTTGAAATTAGGAAAGAATTTAAATAGAGGAGGTTTCGACAACACTTTCGTTTGAATTGTTTAATTCAATTAATATTTTCGGAATATTATTAAATTTAATGGGATTTTTTAGAGTTTAGCGACGAAATAATAGTGATATTTGAATGTTAGTACCTACTCGTATAGTTAATTTAAATGCTGCTACGTCGATATCGTGCGTTTTTTATATTGGTATTTTTAGGACCATGTTATTATCAATGATATGTTTGAACTTTATCCAGGAAATGGGACTTTTAGAGAGGTTTGGTTTTTCGTTGAAGTGGGTAGTTATATTTAAGAATACTATCACAGCTATATTACCAGATCAAAGTTTGTTTTTATTGTCAATTGAATGCTGTGTGGTTGGGCAGATTTTAACAATGGAGAAGTCAAGTATACCTGAGTTTTGGTTTGAGTGGGAAAGCCAATAAGAAGGATGTAAGAGTGAGATAGTTCGTAAGTTGGAATTGATTATTAATTTGAGTAAAATACGGCCTCAAGTGTCGGCTGTGTTATTTCCCCAGTAAGGATGTTTTGAATTAAAATCACCTCCTATAATATAGTTTTTGTTGAAAAAAAAAAATGTTAAATGTTTTCATTGATTAAATTTCCAGGAACAAAAAATGCGACGACAATAAAATAATTAATTTGGATATTTGAACTTTTAATTGATTTATTTGCAGTTGGAGAACTGATACTGTATTTGATTTGTTAACGTACAAAGATTGCTGAATCCCCACGAGCAGAGTGGTTAGTTCGGAAGATGAAGTGTTTGATGCAACTTGGATATCAATGATAAATGAGTTATTGATGTTTTTTGATACTTAGACAAAAGTTAAAATGCATTTATGTATACACAGTTGGTATTTCGGTTTGGATGTTGGTGTGATCTTGAGATTGCATTTTTACTTAATTTTCGTTGTTTTTTCATTTTTTGCGAGGATTAAGAATCAATTTTGACTTGAAAAAAAATTGGTTTTTTTTCTCTTCGGTTTTAAAGAAATGTTACATTTTAAGCATTTATGTACAATATACACAATATATGTCTATATAATAATATTAATCATAATTCACAAATTACAAGTATCATATTACAATCGATGAGGGCTGTCTACTAGTTGATATCTTGCAAACAATTGATTTATTATTATTATTACGATTTACACTGTCACAAGTACAATATTTTATTAAAACCACGTTTAAGTTATATTTATGTTAATACAAATGACCAAGAAGAATTATGTGATCTAAGCGGTATAGTTTTCTAATTATTTGTATTGTCATTGTTTTTAATAATTTTAATTGGGGTAACTGGTATGGTTTTGTTGTTTTTGGTAGTTGATTGATGGCCGGGATACAGTGACGATTTGTTGTTTAAATTCACTGTTCAAAGTCCGACTTGTTTTACTGATTTATAATTGTACATTGGGGGGTAGATTAAGAAACAATAACGACGAGATTGTCGTCAACTCATATGAAGTGCACACATGTTTTCGTTCACGGTGTTTCCAGCACTTAAAAGTCGTTTACAGTGTTATAAATCGTATTTGGGCTAGTCACACATGATAGAATAATGGTGGTGGTGAGAGTGACCGACAAAAGCGAAAACCTTTTGAAAATTTTACATACGAATGGAATCCAATTGGAGGAAAACACAATAATATGATATATTATTATTGGTTAATATGTTATAATTAAAAAAATTGAATTACACTCATTTAGTATCGTTATACTTTCGCAGGAGACTGGTCGAATTCGCCGCCGGACTGCATCATGGTGAAATGTCCACCGATCAGCGTGGACGATTCCAGGTTGATTATGGTCGAGTACAACGACACGTACGGGAAACGAGCTGTGTTCAAATGCGCTTGGGGCTTTCAAATGTCTGGTGTCAATTCGATCGAGTGTTTGGCGGATTCCACGTGGTCGCATCGAATACCTACGTGCACCGGTAATGCGTTTTCCGCCCTGAGATATTAGAATATTTCTAGTCTACAACCGTATGCGCCCGTCCGCGTGCACCGAGAAAAGTGTCAGAGAGACAGATACGCTCTATATCTTACTCCCGCGAAAAGCTCAATACACGCAGGTTATGATTACGCCAACGGCATAATGACGTCGTGTACACCCGCATTTATAGAAACAACCGTAAGCTTTTACGAGTGAAAACCTATGCTATCAAACATATTACGTTTATAATATTTTTGATTTAATAGGACAAATAGTTTACAATGCATAATGTCCGTAAACGATTTTATCGTTCAACCATAAGTATACACCACGGATATTGGTATATTGCCGATGTACCTTTGTATATATCATGATCAATTATTTACTGATAAAACGGGGGTGTATATAGTGTTGATCTACGAGAATTGATACAGGATGGACACAAAACAAAAGTTGAGTTCAATTATTATTCCCGGTATTGTTCTTTCGCCAAAATGAACGTTTTAAATTACTAATTACTTTCTCTAATTGCTTCTCGATATCCAACAATACAAGACTACTCTACTTAGTGAAATGGAATAATAGTTATTTCAATTTCATCGATTACTATTGTTTGCAACGCAGATGATTACAAACAAATAGGATAGCCAAATAATTAAAACTACAATAATTAATGTTTTATTTGGCATACTTACGTATTTTAAAGTTATAACTGTATTTAATTTTCGTTCTATCTATCTATCTATTCTATCTATTATTTGGTCTATAAACTATAAAGTTAAATATAATGTATTAAGTCCTTGTGTGTAAAATGCAACACTACATTTCATACACCATTTGACACATTCGAAATCTTGACCGTTAGGTACTTGAGTTAATCTTATTTCGAACAACATATAAAAACACTGTTGAACAATTTTACAAAATTAATAAATGTCTACATTTGATTTATGAAATTGCAGCAATCGAAGAAATAGATTAGCAATATTTGAATATATTTTGTTAAATTTAATTAGCTTTTCAAGAATTAAATATATTAAATAAATATTGCATGCTTAAATTAATATTATTTATTAAGCTATTACGTACAGTGATCTAAGAGTGGTAATTTAAGGTAATATATTGTTCCTATATTACCTACTTGGTATTTCTTATAACTACTCTATACCAAGAGTGGTTCTTGTGAAGCCACAAGGGGAGGTGGCGAAAATATTTTGCATATACTTACAATTATACTATATATATCTAAAAGCTAATAAAAACAAATATGTATGTAATAATAATAAATTATAACTTACAGAACATCAAATATAATTCAAAATAAACATTCTTTTGTGGTTGTTTTGCTTGGCAAATTTTTCAGTAATAGCACCTGTGCTTACTTTGCTATCTTTTGAACATGCAGAAACACCAAACCACTAAGTCTATAATTTCCCAAACTATAGCTTAACCATGTTTTAACTCTAAAGAAATAATCAAAGCAATAAGCAAAAAGAAATATAATGTGAATGAGTAAAACATGCAATGAAGGTTTAATGACTGATTCATAGTAATTGTTTAACATTATTAATACAAATAAATTTATAATTATGTTTTTTAATTTAAGTTCAAAACATAATCCCTAAAAATATTTAATGTATTTAATTATTTTGATTTTTGGTATAAATTACAGTGTTGACATAAAATTATCGCGAAAACGATTTTTAGTAAACTGTTTACTCATTCATATTTTCAATTTTTATACGGCCCAAGGGAGGATAGTCCTACTATCCATCCCCCTCCTCCTCCCCGTAAAACCACCAATGCTCTATACTTACATTAATTATGGAGACACGATACCTGTAATATTTTGTGCTATCATAACGACAATGTCTTGATGGCCTCTTTTGTTATCCTGAAACGGCGCTAAGATCCACCCATACAGTGATATGAAATCACATTTCCATTTATATAGATGTGTGCGCCTCGTGTTATTTTTCTCCGTTATCGGTGGACCTGTTCTGCAAAAGCATTATCAGAGCCACTACTGACTTATAAGTTATTCGGAGAAACAGATAATGATATATTATTATTTGATATCCAACGTAGCTCACCAGAAGTCTGTAATGCAACGATACAACGCTAAATCTCTGCCACATGTATCGAATACTTCCGTGAATGAAATACCGAATATTTATCATGATCATTAAAATATAAAGGATTTGTTTGGTTAGGTCATGAACAAGATATGAAATGTATTATTTTATGAATGAGATTGAGTATTTGTAATAAAGTCGTAATGAAATCATGAAAATCGAAATAAAATTTAATTAAGTCGTATTTTAATTGGTAAAAATTTCATAGTATTACTTCATGCAAAGCAGAACCCACTCGTTTTGTTGTAAAATGTTATATTTTAAATGATCGCCGATTGTTACTCACTAATTAATTCTCATATACTTATGATCTTCTTACAAATGCAAAACCGTTTCACGTCAACAACTTTCATGTCGTTATATGGAATTTTTCACAATATTGAATATAACTTTTCGACTTTTTATTAAAACTCGTCTATTCCACTATCAACATGGCCCAATGCATATCTTGTAAAACTCTTTCTCAATAGTTGTTTTTTGCAATTACGTGTACTAACATAAAAGTCATAAGCCAAAACAGTAAAATACTATTCGTCAATTCTTACATTTATTTATTTATTATTCAATATTTGGAAATGTTTGAAATCATTGTAAGGATATCAGTTATGTATTGTGGAAAATAACTTTAACATTCTCGTTATATCCAATTAAACGAGATGAATAGAAAATTGTATGGATATGTAAAGTGAAGAACTACAAATTATTTCAATTAACAATCATACCGAATAAATTCACTAAAGACTTAAATAAGATTAGATAACAAATTACGATAAATATAGTACACAAGAGAATCATGTAATTGCGCATTTTCATCCGCTACTGAAAATGTTGACGAATCAAGCAATAATATTCAGACGTACGCTACACTTTCTTAGATGACTCAAAACTCCTTCAAATCTAACAATACATTCCATTTCATTTCATATGCTTATCATTGAATTTTGTTTACAACCTATTCACTCGGAGTATTTATATTTATAATTAAATATTTAAATGTAAAATCTGTTGTATTTTTTCTTTCTTTTTATAACTGTAAAAATATAACTAACAAATAAAAATGCAACACGATAAGAAAAGGATAGATATCTATTTCATTTATTCAATTATAGTCATAAAAGTAATAACAGTTTGGATTCACAAAATTAATTTATATAAACTATAAGACAAACAATATCTTGGTACCTGTAGAACAATCAGGTCTCTATTATTAGCATTTGGATAACTAGAGAATAATTAGCACGTTTCTACTTAAGATCCTGAATACAATTACGTAAATTTCCATTTTCACAATATTGTCACGAATGTTCTTGGATGAACCAACCATGTCGATGTTTAACATGTTCTAAATTCAAATAACACAATTCTCTGGAATCCTATACAGATCCGGATACACATAGATGCTTACAAATGAATTGTATACTAGATTTAATTTAAAAATTGTTCCAAAAATTGTGAAAAGGTTTTCGCAGAATCATAAATTCATAAACATAATAACACATATTTTAATAACGGTTTTAACAATAAAATTGATGTTAAAATAACAATTTTAATAAAATTAATAAATAAATAATAATTATTTTTAAACATTTAACCACTATTCAACTTTCAAGGTACTTATTAAAGAAATTATTTTTAAGATATGTACTAGTTTTACCGAATTTCGTCTATGATAACTGAAGTAGAAATACTAAAAATATATTACAACGTTATGAACTTGACTCATCTATATTAACCTAAATATACTTAACTATATGAATTATAAAACATTTAATTTAATATATTTAAAAATAACCCTTGGTAATGCATTATGCATCATTATCAAAAATGTTGATATGTCCGTCAATATAGAATGATGAATGTTCAATTTGATTCATGGACAATGATTAATGAATTGTTGATTAATTAGTTTGTTTATTCTAAAATTTTAATAACATTCAAATCATGTAACTACGAATTATTTATTTTATTTATTTTAATCAATAACTGTGTTTTAGTTGATTGTGCGGAGAATGTTCTTCATCAACATGATTATAGCATATTTTATTTTACATATTAAGGAGTTTGATGCATGTAACGGAGAATGTATGTAATGTGTTTGTTGTTAAAAATAGGTAGCTAAATGTTTGATGTTGACTTTTTATGAATACGAAAAAAAATTTATGATTTCGATCGAACTAAAGATTTTAAACTGACATTGAAACTACATAGAAGAATTCCAAAAATATACATTTTGATAGATTCTAACTTATTTTAAATGTCGTTGATTATTTTTATATAACATTACATAAACACCAAAAGAGCAATTAAAATTAAAATGTTTGTATTTTATCCTAACAAACGTAAAATAATTTAATCAAAGTGCAATACATTTCTAGAATTTACAAGTGTTCATTTGTCTAGGAATTACTTTGATGTCTTCTGAATACACAAGTATGTGAATACCTATTAACTTTTTTTGACCGAACATTCCGTAAATAAAAAACTTACAAATTAATTAGATGTTAACTTGAGGTTATACGCGTACTCGGTGTGTAATGAACGATCGCAACATTTTATTCGCTATATCTCTACGATTTTGATTATATTATATTTATTCATTACGCCGCGTCGATGGATCTAAGCTGACTGAAACGGAGTGGTTGGTGTATAATTATTTTATTCAGAGAAATTTGGAAACTTCGGTGCTTATAAGAAAATATAAAGGAAACTTTGTTTGCGAGATATTTTATTCATTTCCACTGAAACACGAAGGGGTCGAACTCAATTATTGCATTTTCTTTTTCGATCATCTTCTGGATCCGCCACTGGTTTAACGTTAACTTATTCAGTAATGTACTTAACCGTCTATACACTTTCCGAAGTATAACGCGCCTCGTCGATACCCGCTAACGGTGTATAGCTATTATCCGTCTAAGTATCTCATCAATCTTCAAATAATAAAAGTATTATATTATAAATAGAGCGTACCCGTCGATCTGTAGTGATCAATTCTTGGATGCATTGTATTACGGATTACCAGATATTTTATGATTTAATTTTTGTGTACCGTGAACGAACACGCGCCACCATTGTCATTATACGTATAGTTGTGTTTTCCCTGTAAATAAAAACTCTCTCGTTCCCGGAGCGCGATCGTTATTGATCATCATTATTCGAATCCTATTACGTTAGCATGCGCTAAATTACATACGGTATTCTTCGACATCAATGTTGATACAAGCACGCGCCGCTGTAAACGTCATGCCATATTTGCACGCGGTATTCCTTACCGTATCTCGGCAGTTTACTGTTCAAATTCGCGTTAAATCGATTTTGTTTATAGTATTATTACGGTGCGTTCCTAACCCTCCACGTGATCGAGTATAATATTGCACGCGAGCGACGAGAACTCCGAAATGCACGTTTTCGTGTCGAGTCAATAATCACAAAGTTGCGTTGACGAATAAGTTCAGTAAGTATGTTAGGGTGGAGTGTGAAAACTCAAGACGCACCGACCGGCTGCAGGGTGGCTTGAGCGTGAGAGGACGATAATAATAGTAAAAAGAAAGTGTAGAAATGTGTCGTTTTCAATTACGGTGTTCGCACCGCGGTGTACTTACTACAACACAAGGAGAGTGAAAGTGCGCACGCTGGTTACAGTACGACGTAACTGTTGTGCGCAACGTGTTTTATAATAATATTGTGTAACCACGGTATACCGTGATCCTGTTTGGCATGTGACGCGATGAAAATTTTGGTATGGAAAAATACGTTGTGCCCACCCGTAACCCGTGTTTCATTTCAAGACTGAAACATATTTATATCGTAACATTATGAGTCCATATTATAGATATCGATTTGAAAAAAAAAGGATTCTTCCTACTTGTTCCTTGAACGTCATGTATAAAAGCTCGATGCAATTTCCATCATCACCTCTTTCACTACCCTCCCCTTTCTCTCTTCGGATTATTCTTATTCACCCATTTTCGGTACCAAGGTCATCATACAACCAATAACTCACTTCTCCTCAAATCTCGATCACCTCCGGTAATATATCATCTCTGTTGGGATCTTGGCTTACGATGATTGTTATAAATATGAATTACACAAAAAACCGCGCTTTTTTAATACTTTTAACTGTGGAGACTGTATTTAACTAATAATAATGATCATGATAATAATAAGCAATACGAATAATATTTATATAAATTATAATTTAGTCATAATTATTACTACGGTTAACAAATTATTATATTATAGACGTGTTTACGGGAGAGGCCGCGTGGGCCTTGCCCCACCCCCCGACAGACTGTGCCCCCAACATGGGCACCCATAGGTAAAATTTTAGAGGGATTTTGCGTAAAAATTCCCGTTTTTCCGTTACTTTTTTTTTGTTTTTCTCTATTTTTTTGAAAACTGTTGGAAAATGTTTACTTTTGACCTCTATAATGCATCAAGGATATTCATTTTGCCATCGGAAACTACCCCCAAAGTTTGAAATTGAAGCATTATTTCGACTAGTTATGCTGTACACAGAAAAGAAAAAAACACATCATTGTAGAATCAATACATTTATCACTCCGTTCAGAATTTAAAATAGGTCTCATAATTTAAAAATTTGTTGTGCTCCTTGAGCCACCAAAGTCTGAAAGTGCCTATGATTATAATGATAAATACGCTAAGACGTTTTTTGCCTTTCGACAACAACGCGCACCGGACGACTGACAACGATTTTACTATCGCGTATCGATGTAATCGCGATCCAACCACGATAATATCATGAAAAGGCAGGAAAACGACCGATACGCGAAAATCTCCTTCATCCTTAGTGCTGAATTATTCACCTTGATTATAATACGACAATACGTAATTGATATTCTCTCCCTGCTACTGTTTTTAACCGGTATAACTTAATGGTAGTGGTGTGATGTTTAATTTTAGTGAAAACACTTTAATTTAAAAAATAAAGTAAGAAATTAAACATTTTATATAATCATAATGTTAAATGACTATTTTACGTTAACGAGAATTCCGTTTATAATGAAATAATAATATTCTACACGTAGTATATTATCTATAATCTACGTGATATATATACTACATAACTATACAGGTATGTACCATATGTGGTAACAATGGTACTCAAATGAAATACTTTTGATCGTCGTGTCAGGAACACCTACAGCTTGGTAACAGCCTCCTCTCCATCCTGCATACTGGAAATATGTTTCGCGTGCGCCAATAATGCTCGGTGTAGGTATTTTCATACAAACATCACATGGTTACCGCTATACAATGTTGTGGCTGTGAGCCGCCTCGTATAGCCATCGTAATCCTACAAGCCGAATGCCATTGTTGTTCAAATAGATGTGGGGCACGAGAACAGTGATCGAGTTAGTGATGGTAGTAGGTGCGGGCCAGGGTAAGGACACGGAGTGAGGATACGATTTAAGACCGAGAATAGGGATACGATAAGTAAGAAGAGGGGAGAAAGGGAACGAGAAAGAGAGAGAGAGAGAGAGAGAGAGAGAGAGAGAGAGATAAGAACAGAGTAATATATTTCATTAATCAAATTTTAAGGGCACACAGAATATAAATCGCGTTGCAGCAGCACCCGCGACACACAGACCGTAATTTCCGTCTCTCTCTCTCATCCAACCACTACTACGTTTCGTCTTCGCCGTTGTCTTTTCCCCCGAAAATATTAATGGAATTTGTCAATTCTGAATTTCCGTGTACACTACACCGACGTAATTAATTGTTAGGTACACTTGACGATTCTGCTGTCAGGGCTACGATGATGTCTGTTCTAGCGTCCTACCGAAATCAATATTCTACTAACTACGCTAACGCTATGCGATCACTAACAGTTTTTTTTTTATATATATAATCAAGTATCGTTTTGTTCATTCTAACGTCCGTCATCTTGATTTTCTTTTTTTTTAGTATTTATTCAATTTTACGATCATTAATTAATCGTTATCAAAAAGTAACGGTATTCTGTTATATAAACTAACCATATAAATTATTCAACTATAAAATGTTATCAAAATATGAATTACGCATTCACGTATTCATATGCAGATATGTAATTTTATAGTACATTATTAATGAGAGAATTATGAGATTTTTTTCATTAATACCGTGTTAATCAACCGTAATAACACGGTTCACTAAATCTGTATCGAATTTTTATCAATGGCTAGCCTGCTTCCTCTCTGTTATTTTATCTGTAATTTGCATTGTATTTTAATGAATCATATTTTCTATTATGCACATGGCGTAGATGTAAATTTTCATAACACAAAACCTAACTACTATAAGTCTGTATGAAATGAAAATAGGCATACAATGCGATAATATGTTGCTGCCGTAGTAAAAATGTAAATGCATTTAGAAAAAATATTTTTTATAATTTCAGTCATTCAAAACAGATTAAATTAAACACTGCGTATGTTATTAAAATAGCTTTTTAATTGTCATCTTGTTAAAATTAGCGAAAGATGTGAAAACGCCGTATTTATCTATTGACTATTTATTTAAGATAAAATATTACATATTTAAATAGTTGTTATCTTACAAAAAAAAAAAATTTTTAAATAATTTGGTTTATAAATGTACAATGAAAAATGAATGTTAATAATCGAAATAATATTACGTAGTTAAGTAATGCTTTTTCGAATGGAAAAATTTTAAACATTTACATAATGTTTTTCGTAACCTTATAATAGGTCTTACAATATTTCGTACATCTACTGCGGTTAGTATAGTTTAGAAACATTGCACGTACATAATGAATGTATCATAATGTATTACGTGTATAATGTATTAAATTAAGAGAAAGTCACACAAAAATCTAAAATTAAATTTCACAAAATATACTTTTGTACATAGACTATACAAGAGGTAGTTGTGTTATCGGAATATGTGTATATACTATGTATACTTTATGTTTACGAGTGTTTACGAGTACCTTTTGAAACTTAAACAACATGCTTATGAACAAATTTTAAACGTAGTCACTTATGAGTTGTAAAATACAAGTTGCACTGTAATATAAATGAAGCATTCGAGTATTATGGTAAACATATAAAAAACCAAAATAACATTGTAAACAAGACGTATAGAAGACGAATAAAATATGTATAAAATAAAATTCAAATAGCGCGCAGTAAGAAATAAAAATTCGAAAATGCGAAAATTTTAATTTGTATTACTAAACAACGCGCTAACTTTAAAATCATAAGACACTAATAAAAAAATTTAAGTGTCTATAACTTTATTTTTATGAATTTATCATGAAAATACTTGAGATAATTTGTGTCATATATTAATATTATGATGTTATAATGTTAGGAGTACCAGGAGTATATATAATATGAGTTATAAACCATGTACCAAACGGTTAATTCCCTCACGGCTAATTATATAATAAAATAGAATTTTACTCGTAAAGCTAAAAATATGATTATATTATAATATAATATAGTACTTTTATTATTATTTTTACCATACGAACCTGTAGTTTGCTATAGATTATATTATTATAACCTCGTATGATATCATAATGACGTGCAAAAATATACCTTACATAACGTCTTTGTGGGTCAGTCTACATATTTATTCTTAAATTATATACAATCGATGTGTCGATATATTATAATACACGACATATTCACGAGTATATTTATACAGGTTGTGGTTCAGTGTCTCACAAACGTATTACGTAGTATTTCGTGTCAAATTGTTCATCGATTTCTATGTAACAGCCGTCAACATATGTTTGGAATACTATTGCGGGTTAAACATAGTAGATTAATTACTGTTATAATATGCATGTGTTCCTATATGAAAATCGCATACATTCTATGATGTGTATAATATAAATTAAATATAATATACAGACCTGCAGAGGGCCTCTTCGGTATAACGTTATTATAATATTTGAAGAACAATTAATTCGGCCATTCTGGCGCATACATTCTGTGTGTGTGTGGGAATTAAAGCATATTATGTGATTATGACAAGTCGCATTCAACTTTCAACGTGACTAATAATAATTTACATAGTATAACTTTGTTAGCGATTAAAATTATTAAAAACAAACTATTATTTTTGGTTTTACGATCCAACATTTTCGCATGGAGCTATATTATTATTATGAATGTTCGCTCTTTAATATTACATTATTTTGTAAGTTGATAGAAAATATTTTTGTTATTTTAAATTATTTCATGTAGGTATATTAGTATATTACTGCTTTCAAACACCATTGTGCAGGTAAACACTGAAAGAAGATCCGCAAAAATATTTCAATTTTTCTCATGTATTCCACAAAACGTGTATTGTTATTCAAAAACTTTTAACGAAATTACTTTACTCCCTATACACCCACAACGTTCTAACAGCGCATTAAATATAGTAAAATTGACTTACTTTTCGTATCTATACAGATTTTCCACTATTTTTTCATATTATAGTCTATAAATATGCGACCTCATATTTTACCATAATAATTTGTAAAATTATAATCCACACCCGGCTTACCTATTCGTACAACAATTTTTTTTTTTTTTTAATTACGTTTTAAACAAGAACTCATATGAAGATCGCATATATTTTTTCACTCAAAAACAACATTTTTTCATCGCTAATTATTACTTTAATAGGAAAGCAGACGGAAAACGTATTTTATGTTAACCCTGAATACAACTGATTTTAGGTTTCATCATGATTATATGCTGCTATTGTGCTGCAGTCTGATGCTTGGTATCCCGAAAGTTACCATGGTAACGAATAATAACACGATATAGTTCTGACTAATACGTTTAGACATTGGATTGGTTCGTATTTTAATTTCCATTAGATGAAAAAATTATCAACCATGATCCCTTAGATAATTAAGTTGTTTTTTACCAAATAAATTATCGTAATTGTTATGTGACATACAGAATTGATGAACTGCGCACTTCACGTTAACATCCGTTTCGAAATCAGAAATATAAATGGCATAAATACACTAAATATGAAGCCTTGCTTTTCCTAGAAAATAATAATATACATTTGATTGTTATTACGAACGTATTTTAAAATTACCGTACATCTTTTATCCGAATAAACCTCACAAACACACGCTATATATAGAAATAAGACCAAGACTGCCGTATACATCCCCCGAGGGTACTATTGACTGTGGATATTATTGTCATATCGTTCCTAAACGGATGGGATTTTATTCTCATTCCACTAATGGTGTGCTGCCATTGCCGCATTTCTAACCACATTCAATCGGTTTTACCGATCGTGTTTTAGACATAAAGATCCACCATAAGTGTTCCGAAACACCACATGGGAAGCGTAACATAAAACCAAAATATCTCAAAAACCAATTGAGGTAATCGAGCAACAAATACATAAACACACACACACATCGTAACCGGAATATTCTATTTATTCGATTTTAGTTTCACCATAAGTACCATAACATTGTTGTGCGCAATATTTATAATACCTAGTATTCATCGAATTCCAATACCTACTCATATATTGATAAGAATACTATATTATACAATAATACCGATTTGATTAATATAAACAATCAAAATGAAAATACTCGTATTACATGCATTGCCCGTGCAGATTTAACAATGTAAATATTACACTGTATTTTATATTTTAAAAACTATATTCCATTTACGGAATACAAATATTTAATTCTTAAGTTTATATAATTTTTCCAGCCGATCAGCTCGTATTATAGCAAGTCAACTTTATTGGCCAGTAAATATCTATACATCATTTCATCAAATATTTAATCTACCGATGGGTCGATTTACTATATTTTCTAGTGTGTATCGTAATTCTTTAAAATTCATAAAAGTTCATAAAGCAAAAAAAAATGATTTCTTGTATTCATTTAATAAGTCTTCAATGAGATATTTTTTAACTCAATATATTTTATGAAATATTGTTAAATAACTTTTCAAAAATTACAACGGCGATTGGCGATAATAATCTAATTAGCAAAATAAACTTTGTTTTAACACTCCAGTGACGCCATCATTGATGGCGCTGTGGACACACAACACTTGTAATACAATTATACGAAGGATTCGCCGTACGCACCAAAATATAACAAGCAGGGTACACACAATATGAACCCAATATACAAAATCCAATAATATAATAATATGATGTATGCACATACATGGTTATTCGAATGTGTATTAATACCAGAATTAAATTTAAAATTGAAAAATAATATAATAAAAATACGCATTGCCATTGATATGAATACATGTGAGCTCAATAGATAACTAAAATAAAATTGCTTTGACATATGATGAAAAACTATTAAATAAAATAACTATATATTAATAATTTATCATGATATTAAAAAAAAAAAATCAGTAAACATTTGATTATAATATCATAGATATGTTGATTCAAATCTTTGAAATATTGTATCCAACGATACCTATTTAAATGTTAGGTAATAAGGTAAATACATTATACTACATTATGAACGCCGTTTATACATAATGATATATCAACAATTATTACTAATTTTTTTATACAAATAAACACAATAGTCTGTTTGTCGAAAATTACAATATTATTATTATTTATTAGGTTTATAAATACATCACATAATCTATATTTGTGATATTTACAAAATTACTTTATCCAAAGCTCTTTCTTTTGTTAATCGTCCATAGAATTCAATACAAAATAAGCATATTGTATAGTATATCTGACTATTTTGTTTTAAAACTAATTGAATTAATAATTATTTCTCAATTTACCAACACTGCATTATTTATAACATTGGTGATGGAATGTGATAATTTCATTAGTTTTAATTATGATATTAATCGCTAATATTTTCTATGAGTAACAATATGTTAAAACTTTCCTATTATATATCTGATTTCATAATATTTACAACTACAAATCCTATAAATGTGCTAATTTTGAATATAATCGCAATCCACCGCTACTACATATCAAACAATACTGAAGTCTAAGTTTACATATTATTATGACCATTGACAATAATAATCATAGTTTATTTAAATTAGTACTTATTTGGTGATACATTACATGTATCTGACATATATATGATCAATTTATAACAAAAAAGTCGTTTTCTGAAAGTAGGTTAACAATTAAAACATATTATACTGCAAGTATAAAAAAAATAAAAAAAAAATAATTATTTAAGTCTAATACTCGATTAATAATCAAATAATATGCCGATTAAAGCCATAACAACATTTTAACTAGGTGAAACTATAATAAAATTCATTTAAATTAATAATGATTCCTTACTTTTTGCACACTCAAGTATACCTCAGCTTACCATAATTTTTTTGTAAAAAAATGAATCCGATTATGTTTCTAAAAACTTACTAATAAATTTCATAATATAATTGGTACACAAACGATTGTATAATTCTTATAATTGCTTTATATGAATACGAGTGAATGAATACAATTAGGTGGAAAACCTATGGTCAAAAGTGTAATCATTAGTTTTTGATTCAACGATGTTGATTAATTTGATTCTGAATAACCGACAACGGTTGTATTCATGTAAAGTAAAAAAAAAATTTAAAAATAAATCCTCTTTACTTAACACTATGGTAAAATTCATCTCATCGTGAATATATGACCGAATAAACTTGATATTATTTTTGGAGCTAAAAGTAATGTTATTGATTTACAAGGATATATACATATTTTTGAAATTGGAATCGAAACAAAAACACTTGAACATTTATTTTCATATAACATTTCTGATTTCGTATGATGCCAATTACACTTAGAATTCCTACCTATATATATATATATATATATAAAATCTGTCAGAGTAAAAATATTACAACCCATACTTTTTAAATATTTTTGAATATGCTCAAAAATGAAGTTCACAATATAATTACCCAACAGTACCGTTAAATAACTTTCACGTCAATATAGAGTCTTTGACGACGAACATGCAGAGAAGATTTTAATTTCAATTCTCCGGCAGGCGAAAGTTCATTCAGTCTAAACTAGACTTAAAAGTTGAATGAAAACATATTTGAGTTTGTAAGAAAAAAAATGAATTTGATAAAAATGGCTACGTTGTCGTGTATGGCGCACTCAGCTCAATTGATCTGATAATTGTTTGACCTTCATCACAAACACTTCTGCTGTGACCGATTTTGTCTGGAGTTCTCTTTGAACCTCCAAAATCACTTTATCGGTATTTGACGCATCGTTTGGTGCAGTATTTGATCGATTGTAGCCACAAAATTGCACGACTAGGTTGGTACTGCGGTTTGCGATATTCTCGGTGTAATGTCAATGTTGCTCGCAAAACGGTTTTCACGTCCCATTTTATCGAACCCATGAGCATGAAATATTTTATTTTCATTGACATGATTTATTTTTATTAGCTTATGTACTTCGGTTAAGTTTGTTTACCATAATTTAATTGTTGGTATTCAACTATAAAGTCTAAATGTTCTATGTTAACTATCAAGACGTATTCAAGTACTGGAAATCGTACATCGTTAGTCATTAGAATTTCGGATAATCTGCAAAATATTTTATTGTATTTATTAATATATAAAATAATTTGTACAATAATTTCATACTTCTATTGAATAATAAAACAATTATCAACATATATCGACCTGGATAAAATACATATTACATTATATTAAAATATAATTTAAATATCATGTTTAAAAATGTATTCTATTTTATTTTAACTTGGAAAATCAACTGATCGTAGTGGCTAGAGTATAACAATATATTTATGGTAAAATATATGTTATTAAATCTATTATTTTTCTAATATTTATGTATTTATAAATAATAATATTAATATTTTACCGTGGTAATTTTGCATCTTAATTATGATATTATAATTATAAACTACAATATAAGTATTAATATATTCTATATGAATACAATACTAATAATATTATAATTGTGATATAAATTAAATTCCGAATTCAGTTTGATGATAAAAAAAGAATGCGAAACATAGGTACCTATAACAGTTACGTACCACTTTTGCCTATACATCACGCCGTCGGATTATTTTCTAACGGGTAAAAAATGATTAGAAATTTGAAGAAATATCACGTCATTGACGTTATACACAAAGTTCACACATAAATCTTAAAAAAGACGGGGTGATAATATCATAAATTCATAAACTATACCAATACAGGATGATTATAAGTCATTATATTCAGGGTTCTTCATTGGTTGCCAAACGATACAATGTAAAAACAATTGTATCATTATTTTTAAAATGCTATATATTAATTATGATTATTCAAATATTATAAAATAAATGTAGATTTACCAACTACAAAGTCAATTTTTTTCTCTCAGATAGCAACTAATAATTGAATACATACGGATAATGATTCGCTATTTTGTTGTTTACAGCCCTTTAAAGTTAAATAATTAAATATTCGTTAAAATAACTGGAAAAAATCTGTTTTGACAGGATTTATTTTTCTTTTGACCAATCTATTATTTAAACAATTTCATACTTTTAACTGAACTATTTTATAGCAAATTTGATAATATTTGAAATATTTTTGTTATTATTAATTTTATTTTCAGCTTAAATATTTGTTATAGTCGATACTTAAATGGTTATTTTCAAAGTGAACGAACACTTCTTATCTATAAAATAGTCTCTTAACAAATATTTTTTTAACTGTTAACATTCTTCATTCATTTTTCGTGCCAAAAAAACCCATGTGATAAATATTTATTTGGGGTTTATTATAGGTATATCATTGATTTTATTAAATGATTACATATTTTAAAGATAAATTTCATTTCAAATATTTTTCAAATATATCATTATAAGCATAAGAAATTTTGCACTGATAGTCTTATAATATTTTTTCTGAAATAAAAAATTGATTTTTTATTTTTATTAAGCTAGAAAATTGTACAATCTGTAAAATAATGGTTTACAATAAGCACAAATAATTAAAGAATTAGTATAGAAAAGACAAAATAGTATAGATAATGTAATGAACAGGATTCCATCAATTCGGACATGGAACTTGAGTGAAGAAACGATCCATTGGTGGAAGAAAAATTGACTTGACGTTGAAAATTATTAAGAAAAAAACGTATAATTCACTTTAAAATTAATAATAATTTTTGAAAAACAAAAGAAAATCAGGGATTTGTGATAGTATTTTCCGAAAGAGCCGTGACAAACTCATAAGCAATAACAGTACCTAAAACATGACTACTGTACGTATCTAAATTATAATTTCCAAATATAGAGTGAAAATAATTATAGGAATTACGTACACTAATTCTTACTTATGCGCAGTACTTACATCATATTATCCTAATTATTATTGAAATGTTGATGATTGTAAACGTTTAATAATATTAACATACTCTCTGGTGTACTAAAACAAATATATTTATTTTTTTTATATATTCCAGAAATCTTATGTCCGCCTCCAATTGTGCCGCTAAACGGTCTACTGATTGAAGACTCGGCGCCGGGACGGCACGTAGTCGGATCCGTCGTGCAATTTTCTTGCGGCGAAAAACATCAGCTGATCGGCAAGCCCAGCATGGTGTGCACTGAAAATGGCACTTGGTCGCACTCCACGCCATACTGTGAGCACGCGTTTGCTTTTAAAATATTTAGCTAAAGATTTATTATGTTTACATTATTTTATTTAACGCTCTATAATACGCGACACGCGTCTAGATTTATATATTTATATAAATAACATATTATCTAAGATTTATTCCACCGCACGAAGAACGTTATTTAATATATACACACACATAATCACATTATATAGAAATATTTTTTCTCCCATCATGTAGTTATATATATATTATATAATATGATAGTGAAAAAATATATCCTCTCCATAATAATAAGATGGAAATATGAAAAAATATGATATCAAATGCATATATTTATATATAAATGGTTTTTACACGTGGGATCTTCACGTAAACCTTTATAAGTACTACTTATATTCAAAATAGACTGTTTCCGAGCACTAATATTCGTCTTGTATACTTTGTGTTATATCATAACTATATTTGAATGCGTATAAAATAGTTATAGTTAGTCCGGTGGATTAAGTACCAAGTTGTTCCAAATGAAATACTACTTAGAAATTATTTATTAGATTTCAACGTTTATACAGATGCGTTTTAATTTATGCGTATGTATAAATTATTTTTTAAATCTTTGCGCAACAGTTTCTGTATCGGATTTGTCGCAAGAGAAAAGTGCTTTTCCCGTAACAAGTTTAATTAGAATTTTTTATTTTTTTTTTTTTTTATCATGTTTTGCAAGATAAAATATACGCAGTGGACTTTTTTCTTTGTATGCGATATTTTATTATTCAGTAGGCAGGTAATAAATTTGATATTCCTATACCCCGGGGTCGTATCTAAATATATTTGATGTTATATAATATATATATATGTACAAGCTTCCACGAATGTACAACATCCAAGTCACCGTGCGATAAAACATGTTATTAAAACGCTTGTGTGTTATATAACAGTCATAAATGCTTGGGGGAAAAAATCGGATTAGTCAAATTTAGGTTACTTGTAAAATCCAGATGAGTATTCGTGTCATTTAAATTTTTAAACGTATATTTTATACTTTTAGTCTCCAAACTTTTTTTTAGTTAATTTGCATCCTCACGTTTAAATGAATATTTTTACCAGATAATTTCACACTAAAATCGGTTTCCTAAATAAAATAAAATATAAGTAAGTATAGCAATGTAAATAAAACCATGCGGCTTAAATTCATACTCTAAAATAATCGCGCAGTATTATTTTTACCGTAATAGTATGCGACTTTCGAAGTTAAACCGATGACGTGTTTATTAAATCATTAATATTAACAATTTTCCCATATTCAGACCCTAACTAATATTATCCGTGGTACAATAAATAAATTATTAATAAACATAGATATCTAACCAGTGTCTGTCAGCGTTTATCGACTACTCACATTCACAATTACACTTAATATACGTATACATAGTACACGCACTGTTTACGGTAATAACCAGCACTTATAATATCATACATTTTTTTCTTCCTATTTAGATTTTGATATAGATTATCACACGACAGGATTTTTAACGATGAACCTTGTGATAATTTAAAGTATATTTGAACGATTAGACCTCAAATATGGAATTATTAATTTGGAATTTAATAAAAGCTGGTTGACGAACAGGAACAGTTCTTCTGATAAATGTTTAAATTTTTGTGCATTTCATGGATTTTACCGACGACGTTTGCGTATCATTGATTATTCATCGTTTTTCAATTATAGTCGTATACAACGTTTTAAGTCACTTGCATAATTTTTAAAGCCAACATGACCAGACCAGATAATTACGCACATTCGCGTATATACTCAATTATTATGTTTAATATTATTTTACGATCTATAATTATAGAGATGTGTACATAATATGATCATAGTCAGCGTTTACATTATTTATCTTCCGCCGAACGCTGAAATATCTGTTAATAATCTCATTGATAAGAATTCTTTACGCATGTTTAAATGTGTTAGGTCCTACTATGATGTGAGTTTCAGCTCTTTATGCAGCAGCGATTAGCAAGGACGTGTATATGTGCGTGCGTGTGTGTGAGTGTGTGATAACCGAAAACAGCCAAAACCAATCAACCTATTCGTGTTGGTTTTGTTTTTTATAGGTAAAGCTCGATGCGAGTATCCGGGAGAACCGTCCAACGGGCGCATCATCCCGTTGAAGTTCTGGTACGCTCCGGGAGACAAGCTGAAAATCACATGCCTAGCCGGGTACGTGTTGCCGCTGCCGCTTGAAGCCAGCCCACCCGTGTGTTTGGCTAACGGCACGTGGTCACACTCATTACCCGAATGCATACAGTACACGAACGTATGATCCGACGGAATCGCGAAGATGATGACAGAAGAAACTGTTCCGATTTCACGCGTTTCCTATAGACCGTGATCAAAATATAACCGTTTGCGTCGCGATTTAGTGAACTACGTTCGGTGTAACGAGTATAATATTATACCTGATTCGAACTGATCCCGTTCATATATATATATATTATTATTATTATTATTATTATTATTATTATTATTATTATTATTATTATTATTATTATTATTATCATTATTATTATTATTATTATTATTACAATTATTATAACTAAGGTTATAACCCGCGCCTCTACTTTCCCATCCTTTACCCCATACAGCCGACGTCTTTTTTGATCCAACATGTTATACAGTTATTAAGTACCTAAAGTACCAATTATTATTCTCGAAAACGATGCGCGATGGTCGCGTTTAAATGAGCTTGGTGTCATTTCACCTTTTTCGTTAATCATGATGGTATAATATATATGTATTTAATAGATCCTTTCCGATCATTCCGTAGTGTTGAATTAGTTAAATATTTTTGGAAACAGTTGCTATGTTCAAGCGATCCGACTCATAATGTCATGCAACGGTGAACAAAGTATACGGATGACTTTTGCGTAATACGATTATGATAATACGCTATACGTACGATAGTCGTAAAACGTTTAATTATCATGATTGTCGTTTCAGTGTGACAGTTTATATAAACTTATCCGACAGATTCATCGAATCTAATTTTAAATGATCTCATTTAAATGACAAAGGTTTAATAATAATACATGGATGTCATTCGTGGTCGATGGTAATATGATTAAGTTTTGAAAATCGTCAAGTCGTAATCCAAAACACTTTAGGACACGTTCTTATATGTACATGTTGTGTGGTCGCAAAAAGCTCAAGTTGTCGGTTAGGCATACCTATAATACATAACATAGAATAACATACTCGGATATAACAACCATCGGATTTTCCAGTATACGGCCGTGACTAGGATCTGATTCTAGAAATCGCGCAGGATTTTCGAGTAACTATATTTACGACCGAGGGTGATAATTCCGATTTTGTGTATAGACTTTCGGTCTTTTGACAAGTTTAATGTCTCTATCTCAACCCCCCCCTTCATTTCTCTACCCCTATGTCTTTATCTATTTTTCTCTAACTCTCTCTCAAGCTTTTATTATTATATTTGAACTTATGTAATTGACGGCCAATAAAACGCAGAAAATCTGAAATGTTTTTTTTTCAGCTCCCGCGAAACGGGATAAAATCAAAAGACCGTTTCTCAACTGAAAATATCCAGCACTAGGTTCGCTACTTTTCGGTATAACAAATACATATCTTTGAACAATAACCGTACAAACTCAATACTATATCCCGTAAACAATATCCGACTTCGATTCTTTCCTTTGTTTCTTACTTTACTTCATACGATAATACTTTACTTCTTTTATATTATATTTATTTATTAAAACAATATATGTATTAAGAAAATTTTTAATTGATCACATCACGGTAAATGGGTCTAGTCATAATATTTTTATGACACATTTTCCTCATAGTTATGTATAATCAATACAAGAATTTTTTGTACCATTTTACTTGAATTCTTTATGGATTAAAATATATAGTATTTAAAAATATAATACACAATGTCATACATGACAAAGAACAAATTTATATCATACATATAAGTATAATAATTTCACAACAGTATTCAAATAGGAATAACAATAATATTATTTTCATGTATTAAATTAAAAACATAAATCATTTATAATGTATTATTTTGTGTTATTATGTATATTGTATAAGTGCAAGACAGATTATTATAAACAACATTACTTATATCTTGAGTTTCAGAATAAATATAGTTTCTAAACTCTATTGTGTTTTTTGATATACACTTATCATTATTTTATTAATTATGTCTTCATTAATAATAAAAACTCAACAAATGTGTTTATTCATCCATTTTTAAATTTTATTTTTATTTTTTCATCTGTCCTTCACGTATAATAAAGTTAATCCTTGAACAAAAATAATTTCAACAATATCAACTAAATGTTTGTTTGTTTTTACAACATTCATACCAATGGTTAGTATTATCTTAATATTATTAGCTATTAAAAATTTTCCAGCCGGAATTAAGCCAATTACATCACCCATGTTCTCGTTCTCCTACAGTCTAGGATTACGACGTTTCTGCTTTTCTTATACAAACTTTGGCGTTGTCCCGTACGCTTTAAAATTCAAAGTTTAACAGTAAGTGAATACAAAAAATATTTCCTGTAAATTAAATTTGCCGAATTTATGTGATTCACCACAACAAGTAATAATTTATTGTCGTTTTACCCTTTCAAAATGCAATCCTTTCGCGCAAAGGTTAATGAAGGCCCGACATATATTATGTGTATACATGTGTTCCTATTTTAAATATTTAATTCTGTAAAACTATTTCGTTCTCTCTTTTTGTCTTATTACTCTTATTATTACATTTTACATATTACTATACATTACCATTCTATTTAGGTCACGCGGTGGATCCCACAATATACCTATGTATTGTGTATACCTATTTCCAGGTAATAATAGTAATATTACATATTATTGTGTTTTCGTTATTTCTACGATAATACATTAATGCCTTACTTCATTAGAATTAATTTTAACATAATATTATATTAAAAGTATAAATAATCTTACAACATGAATTCTAAAGAATTTGATTTCTCTCCGTTTATATAAAATAAAAATAAAAAAATTAAAAATAATGATTTACTACAACAATTTTGAATTAATATTTAAAAAAAAAAGGGAAATATTATAAATGAAAAATTTCAAATATTATATTCTAAATTGAAGGTCATTCGAAATAGTTTTTACTTACTTTTTAGTAGGCATTCATAAAAATTTTAATTTGCTGTAGACTTAAATGATTATAAAACGACAACTCATTAATTCAAAGGAATTTCATTCATTCATTGCAAATAGTTTTTACATTTCAACACGAACATAAATTTAATAATTACATTATGAAATTAATTGTCATTCAATTTTTATTTATTTATTTTTTTCATTATAATCAAAATATAACGAAACTACATAATTATAATATCTTAATTAATATAGAACTCATTCACCTATAGTTTACACAACTATTAAGTTTAAAAAATATGTTTCATTTTTCTATAAATATATAATTGATAAAATAGTTTGGATTTATGTTTGAAAATTATGATTCTACGGAAACACATAAAAAATACTTTTATATTTATTAATATATTTAACTTATACAAGTAGTATACAGTACAGTTATCTATGAGAGGATGGAGATGATTAGAGCTAGGATTTTGGAGACTTGCATTTTTTTTCTTTAAGTGCTATACAATTCTAACAAAAAACTAAATTTGTTTCGTGATATAACAATGTAGAATATGTAATTTTTATTTTGCATATTTTTGCATTTTTTGCATTTTTTGTGTTTAATGCATTTTATTGCATTTTTAAGGTCATTTTTACGTAAAATTATAAATATTACGTTAATTTGGTGTATTTTAACTAATTTTTGTTTATTTTAAGCATATTTAATATGTGTTGTTAAGGTAATCCCAATTAGTACCTATAGGCAATTACCTACTCCAGTCCATTGATATTGAAAAAGTAATATAAGAGTAAATAAGATAAGATTAGTAGATCTAAGATTACATATCGAACGAACCCAGAACTATATAGATATATAATAGTAGCTTTAGTAGTGAATACGACACGTACCTATATGGTTCTACACCGATCTGTACACAATACTAAACAAATAATATTACGACTTATAATAAAAATTAATATTAAAACTTTAAAAATCTTAAAAATGCTAAAAATTAAGTCAACAGTAGGTAGCCGTTTACGTAGTGTTGTGAATGAGTTTGGTGCCGATATTTTTGTTTACGGACGGTATGGTGCTTTTTTGTAAAGTTTGTAATGTTGCAGTTGCCTCCGAAAAGAAATTTACAATTCAACAGCACTATTATAGATAAGCATTATTTTAATAAATGATTTTATTGATTTTTCAGAATAATTTTCAGGAAACGATTAAATTCACAAGTCAAATTTATACCTATTTTATTCATAAATCATAATTATTAATTAATATTTTAAAAATAAATTTTTTTCAATCATCTATGACTATTTTTTGGTCATTTTAGATTCTGGTTATCCATAAGCTACTCTTCATAAATCTATAAAAAAAAATTCTACCGGACTTAAAGAAAAAATATTATGACTGTTTGAAATTTAAATTTTTACGAAATTGCATACTATTGCATTATGACTCAATTTAAATATAAAATACTATATTATTATATATACATTTTAGACAAACATATTAACTCCGTTCAGAATCGTTATTCGTATACAATGATATCTATCATTGCATTCAAATTTAACAAATCCATTGTAATAATAACCTATCCTATAAACGAGGTGCACTTCACCCCCAACTGTACAGCAAAGCGAGGCCCATCCGTTCTTTTCTAAGTTCATTTTTTAGAGTTTTAGATCAGTGCATTTTAGTGTATTTTTTAGGTCATTAAAATCCTAGCTCTAGAAATGATAAATAATCGTATTCCACTTTTCTTTTTTTTTCTTTTTCATTTAAAATACGAAATTATCTTAATTACCTATGAACATTTTTTAAATTGTAATCACTTTCAAAAGTATTATAAATATGTGATTGATAGTAAAAAACCTGTCATTTACAGAAATTTTTATTACTAAGAATATGTTAAAACTAAAATTTATAAAATGAAATAATATATGGTAATAATATAAATTAAAGTAAATTTTTGAGTACTCACAGCTCAGAGGAAACATAATCTATTATCGAGCACAATAACAAAAATGAGACACATCTTCCTTCCGTTCGCTGCCTATTTAAGCGTGCGCTTCTAACTATTGTAACGCTGTGGAATAAATATTATTTCATCCATAATTTTCACACGGATATTTTCCTAAAACCACTTTTTTAGTCGATGGCGTATATTATGTACGGTGATATACGTAAAAATTGACCCCATGATTTATCACAGTTTATTCTGTTTTTGGTCTCGAACCACCATCCGCCTGGCCGTGCCCCGTAAATCCAATGTTTAAGTGCATAATTACAGAGCGACGGTTGGCGTGGTCGTCACGGCTTCACATAGGCGCGTGCAGAAAATAAATATTTCCCAGGATTTACGTCCGTTGCGTGCGGTGTCGACGACATTTTTAAACGTCATGTACTTACACTCGCACGCACACACAATACACACAAACATACAAACACGTATACAATCATACGCAGTACACACACACACACACACACACACACACACACACACACACACACACACACACACACACACACACACATACATACGCGAAGCGAGTTTAACCATTGTTAAGCGAAATTGTGTTTGTTCCGGCGTACACATTACGTGATTGCATCGAATCTGACTTTTAAAAACCTACTGAATTGCACAAGTGTAAACTCACGACGGCGGACATCCAACGTGACATTACGTAATAATGTTTTATTATTATTTTTATAGCCGTGGTGCTTTGCTCGTATTTTCCATTTAGGGTGCAACTATATGCGTAGGGGCAATTTGCGCTTCCGGGGATTCTTAGCACCCCGATTTTAGCACATTAGCATCTCTGAATTTTTAATAACGTCGGAAAATCTTGATGGTTCCTGCGATTTCACGCAGGTACTCGGATATTTTTGATCAACCGCATAATATAAGCCCTACAAATGACTCTGCAGTAAAAATTCCGTTCAAATCGAGGCCTCCATCGTTGAGTTATCGCATTTTCACCTCCCCGAAATTATGACATAATGTAATATTGGAATACTATATTATGTATTTATTTATATACCATATTTAGTTGTACGACCGATATTGTCTGCCACTGGTGTAGACATTATAGCACCTTAATTCTTCACCACGCCGCAGTGCTGTTATTATTATTGTTGTGGCCGGGAACGCATAGACTTGTGTGACAATAATAATAATAATAATGTGTAATACTAGCGACAAGAAGACGGTTTAAAGTGAACTCGTTTCGTCCACCGCGGCCGGTCCATTTCATCGTACAAAGTATATCTAATTCCGTTTATATACCACGCCAAAACTACTATAATAGTAGTATAATACGACTCGGTGGTTTTTTTTTTTTTTGTTTCTAACATTATACTAGCCACACGCTATTATGTGATGGATATTAGTAAATTCCAAAAGTACTGGGAAACACTTTGCCGTTAAATTATATTATCTAGTGTTATTGTAACAAAACTATTTTTCATGAATGAACTAAATTACTTTTTACGTCTTGAAATCCATATAAGGATAGCGAATCATAATATTTTTAGAGATTTCGGTTTAATTAAAATTATAAACATAAAACTACAAAAATCAGTATTCGGCAATAGCCAAGAGAGTAATTGAATAATTTCCATAACTAAACTAAACTATTTAGGTGCATCAATAAAATGTGTAAACTATTCATGGTACACAATGTTATTTCAAATTTTAGAATTGACAAATTATAATAATACAATTATTAATATTTATAATCGAATCGAAATCTCTAGCTATCTATCCACATTTAATTAGAACGATGGAAACTTAAGAGATAAAGGAGAATATAATTTATCAATTATTACGCGATAATTACGCAATAGAAGTGTGATTATTTAGTCTTAATTTTTAAAATTTTATAAACACTTGTGGATGCGTATAGGATTAATGTATTGTAACATTTATTATTTTTTTAATGACTTATTTAGAGTTTGACGGAGTGTTTTTGATTTGATACCAATGATACCATTACTTATTTATTCATATATAGTATAGTCTTTTTCTTTTTGAGATAATTATAAAGAAATAATAAATAAACATTAATATCTTTATGTTGATATGATAAGTATACTATTTTTATAATAGGACCAAGAAAAAGCTAATTATTCAGTCGTACAAGCATAACATTGATCAAGTTTAATAAATGGAACAATATGTTAATACCTAAAACAGAAATAATTTTAATCAAACGTATTGAATATTTCAGCATTTACCAATAAATTTCATCAATTGATAATTCTACATAATAATTACTAATTAGGTAAGTATTGAAGTACATTTTTCAAGATATTGTATTTAAATTATTGATTTTGGTTTATATGAGATTATGGACACTATGGAAAGTTGTATTTTTTTTTTATAATACAGACATTGATAGACGTATAGCTCTTGGCCAAATATACTTTTATCGATATAAACTACCAAGAACATTATTTAAAAATTGTGTTTCAAGCTATTAGCTATAGTGTAATCAAGATTTTCTCTCGATGGAATAACTTAAAATGCCTATTCTTTCTCCGAAACCTAAAAAAGGTCATAGTTAATCTATACTATAACATTAGGTAGTTTTTTCTTTCTTCAAAATGCGTTTTTATTTTTATCTATCTTATATTTGGCTTCTTCGTGTTGTCTTAAACGAAAAAATAAAAAGATCTTCCTTATTTAAATGATACTGATTAGCTTGGAAAAAGTGTTGATGGTCATAGTTTACTAACTTTTATGTTAACAAATCAGCTATGACAATCTACGAGTGCACGACGAAACGCTTTATTTTTTTTTTTTAAGTTATACAAACCTTAATCTCTGTAACATAGATAAAATCTAAAATGCCCTGTTGAAAAATAGTTGTATTCACTAAGTTGCAAAAAATAATTTTTGCATTAGGATTAATTATTTTGCAAATATTATAAAATAACTTCTCGTCATACATTTAATTACTGCCACTTTCTATTTATTTTCCAATGAATATATAACCTTTCTCAATTTCAACTTAGCTGTCACCTTATTTTTGCGTCTCAATCATAGTATTTCAGTACCTATGAGCATAAAGTTTCTCTTTAACTATTTAAATAATGAACGATTAAAATTAAGTTTAAATAATCATTAAAACTTCCAGATTATTTCATTATTTTCAATTAATCTTATTGGATAATTTAATAATTACATTTGCATTTGCATTCACGAAGAAATGTTTGATCTTCGTATGTTGTATTTTATAATAATAATCAAAATATTAAAAAATTTGTTATTATTTTCCGAGGATCAATAAAATAAATAAATTGCTGCAGATATATAAATTTTACAACAATTAACTTTACTTTGTATATCAGCTATTCATAGCTAATAAATATTTACTTAATCCTAAAACAAGTAAAAAAAAAAAAAAGAAACTTATCAAATATTTTGATTACATTACCATTCATTAACTAACCTATACTAAATCTACATTGGCGATATTGAATCGTTATTATAGGATTATCCCAAATACCATAATATTCATATATTATACAAGAGCTTAGAAACAATGAATAGTTGGGTGATTCAAATGGATAAAATACACACATCCATATCATTATTTAAAGATTTTGAAAATCAATTACAAAATAGTAGTCGAAATAAAAATATATTATATGTTCATAATTAATTATCACTTGTTAGTTCTAATTATCTGATAATCGCGATATTGTTATAATAAAATATTCTTATATACCTCATGTACCTTATATTATATCAATCAATTTTTGTTTCGTAGTGTGGCCTACTCGTTTCGGGCATCAATTTTTTCTCACGTTGTTATTATGAAACATATTAAGTATTTTAAATATATAATTTATCAGAGGTATTTTTCATCACAGGGAAAACCTCCTATATCTTTAATGTACCAGGAAATTGTTTTTCATGAGTTTGCCTTCGCGAGAAATATTTTGAATAACATTACCGCCAAAGCAGGGTAATTATTATTTTGACTACGTGAAATGTATACAAACATTTGCAGTATTTATCATGTACATGTTATTACAACAATATGAATACGACGAGTGTTTATTCGCTGCGCACCTACACTATACCATATGATGTAATATTTATGCTGTTCACGGGATTACTTTAAAACAAACAATAGTTCGCAGTGGTTATACCTATAAATGTATTTGGAGCCAAATATGTTGGCAGAGAAATGGAGGCGCGACCACTGCGGTTCCCCAATGACTCAACATTTTACGTTGTCTACTAAATCAATCCCCCGGGACCAATTATTGTTATATAATATCGTAATGTTTCAATTATGTAAATTGTTTTATAATTTAATAAAAATCACATACATAATATAGTATATACATATCTCACGATAATCGTATATTGTCTGCGTATACACGATTATGGATTCACTCGTAAATTCAAAGTCACCGATTATACAACTGACTATTGCGGATCTATGGATCGGACGAGGGACCGTTTTGAAAATGAAAGTTTCAGGTATAATTATTTAAAGCGTTAGCGTGTAGCATTGGTTGCATGGCAGTGCTAAAGTTCCCCAAAATTTAAAATCAGTGCTCCAATAACAGTAAAGCAAAATTATTTGATTTTTCCAAAGTATGTATCATTAATTTATATATTCTCCATCTCTTATTTAAATCGTGGTATATTCACGCCCTATAGAAAATTATATTAATAATTTATTTGTAAGTTTTATAATGAATACGTATAATTCCATTTATATTCTCTGTATTCATTTAACTACCGATGTATTTTACTTTGTCATACCTAGTAAAATTTACTTATATAAATCCATTAAACACTGATGGTAAATTATTTATTAATCGAATTGAATATAATATATGCTTATAATATTTATTTCAATACCAAACGAGTGTTTTATTAGATCACGATGTATTTATAAGATGTTCAATAATCATATTTCGTTTTGAATATGCACCTAAATATACTTTGTGGCCAGTTAAAAAATGTTAACACACCAAAAATGTCTATAGTTCATGTTATACGTACGTGATTGGGCACGTTTTGTAGCAAACCTACACAAGAATAATATGGAACGAAATCAGAAATATATCGTTATGTAGAAAACAATAAAGTCATCACTGCGATGGTATAAAAATCATTCAAATGTCGGTCATTCGACAATCATCGAATAAATTATCGTTTTTAGATACGATGTTATGGGGTAATAGTTGCAGTGCATATTCTTGGAAAGGACCGGGGTCGTTAAAGTAAACGAATTATTGCAGAATAGGCGAGAAACGTGCGCGAAATTCGCGTTAACGACAGTAGCCAATACATGATGAAATAAACACACACAATATATATACTTGGTATAATGTACATACATCTAACGTAATATATACACAGGAATAAATCTGGTCGTTCGGGGTTGGTTTATTTTGTGGGGCGTAGACTCCGATTTCTAATAAAGTGTAAATTTTACGGCGACGACGGGTATACCATAGAAAATCGATTTTTTTTTTTTTGTACATTTATTATCATTATTATTCGGCGCGTCCGTGTCGGTAGTCAAAGCTACTGCACTAGGGTGGTAGATTTTACGATTTTTACCAATACAGATTTTGCTAAGATGGGTACTGTGGTAACGATGCATAGCCTATACGGTATTATTACATAATAGTATTAGTAGAAGTATAATAATATAGTGTTAGTTCGCACTGCACACGCACGCACTGCTCGTATAATAAATGGAAAATGAGACAACCGAAATAAATTACTGACAGTGCACCGCGGATCAATCTAAATCTCGCTAAATCCTGCCGGTTGTGTGCGCGACGGCAATGTCGGTTTATGCATATGCCGCGCCGTGAGTCGAACAAGATAACGTCCGGATGTGCTCGCACGTCTCCCCTATATTACCAACCCCTGCTGGCCCCTATATTATCTTCGCTCACCGTCCGCGTGTGTGTACCAGCCGATTACACGCAAGTCCTACCTCACTTCCAATGTGTGTGTGTATGTGTGTGTGTGTGTGTTATACGTATAGATGTGAAGGCTGTCGATAAATCCTCCGTTCTTGTTTGCTTGTGAATCAGAAGGATATCGGTGGCAGGAGCCTAGGGGGCACGCGCGCGCATTTGTGCATAATGTATACGAGCCCGTGGAGAAAAGAAACATCTCGCGTGGAACCCAAACGGCAAAATTGGTTTCACTAATTTATGGGTAAGACAGAAATGACAAAATTTATCATTCTCTTGTGTGCATTTTTCGTCTCTTGTCTGCGGACGTAGGAACGGGACTCGACGCGTACAGTATGTGCATATACCTACAACGACACGGTTCACGCATACTTACGTGGGTATAGGTGGTATAGATGGTATACGCCTATTATAGGTGACCGACCTTATATCAACTCCGAACGATAAAAATGCGAAATCGAACAACTAATATTTCACGCAAAGGCATTTTTTACGTTTTGTTTTTCTCACCCGTGTACTCGAATATTTGTATTATACCGACATACCAGGAAGGTTTTCGCATGCGGTGCGAGCGTTTCCCAGTTAATGTCGTAGCTACCGGAAAACGGGCACCAAAGGTGGCCATAAGTGCGGTGGCCGATGGTTCATATTTGTCAATGTCATTCTAGACATTACCGTTGAATTCGTATTTTATAATAAGCTTACGTGGATTTTACTATATTTATTTTCAGAATATTGTTATTGTCATAAACATGTAATTAAATTGTTTGCAATTTTAATAATGTTGACCATTACTAATCTTATATAAATTAATATACACTACAATCTTGACGATTGAACTTTAAAAGTTCACCAAATAAGAAACTTAATTTCTTATGACCGAAAATACAAAACCTTCAAATAATTCAAACACAAATATTAAACATTGATTATATAATATTAAAGATATTAGAAAATTTCTTAATTTAAAGGCAAATCAACCTTCTTAAGAAGATTTTTTTTTTAAATGAACTTCATAATCAAGTATATGTTATTGCACGTATCAAATGATTCAAACGTGGCCAAAAGATTCCAAGCCTTCTACATAGTAGTGGTGGCGATTTTAGATTAAGTCGAAGTATGTTTAGAAAACGTATTATCTAGGAAACCCAAAAAAAATATATATTTTACAAATCAATTCTAACTAAAAATTATTAATACATATATTATTATTAAATACTCGATATACTTTTCTCGAAAACCTACATCTACGTCCGGGTGAATAAAATTGTTATTATTATATAAATTGTTTGATTAAATACTTTAATTTCCATTTTTATCTAGGAAACATCTTATATAGAGTGTATTAAGTCTCTCTCTCTCTAACAAACCGCATTCCCTCGGGAAAACTACAGGACTGAGGACTGCATATAGATACGTAATGCTTTATTATAACACCGTTATACTATTGAATAATTCAAAATAGTAGGTATTGTGTTTGAATACACCGCAAAGCCTATAATGAGTTGTTTGTAAAACAATGTTGTAATAATTTTATTATTCTGGACAACTGAAAATCGAAATCATATCTATCCCCGTTCGTACCCGTCGTTGTAGAGAACGTCTCAGAAGTAATATTCATAATATGCACCCGTCCAATTCGATAATCGTTATGTCACATTTTAAGACAGCAGATATAATGAGTTTTGGTGAAAACATGAGTGACATTAAATCGTATTACTCCAGTGAATTTTTAAAACGTCAACATTGTTCACAGGTACATTAAATCAACGCCCACGTATATTTTACTAAGACAAACGGTCTACGGCGAGAATACAAATTGTATTAACGATTTTTTTTTTCATACTCAAGTTAATAATTTTAATAACTAATAACGTATCACTTGTTTACTGCAGTATCAATATATATATGTATATTGTATATATGTTAGCTGCAATCTATAAAATTACTTAATTAATAAACAACAAAATTAAATAGAAACAATTAAAATCTTTGTACTAACATATAATTTAAATTATTAATTTTTATTTACGCATGTATCCTGTAATTATTAGTATTTCTTAATAAATATATGTTTGCACTAATAAAATACATTTTCTTTAGTTTAGTTGTTCAGTATCATTATGATAAAAAATGAATAGATTTTCCTATTTTGAACATAACCAATATTTTTTTTTTCGTCATTTTATAAAATACCTAGTTATTATATAAAATACCAAGGAAATTTATGCATAAATATAAATATTTACATTTATACTTCTTTAAAAATGCTTAGGTATTACATCAAATTCCTAGTCACTATATAAAATTTCATAATTATACACATTGCGCTAACATAGATACATATATAATGCTTAAAACAGAATTAATTGTTTACAAAAGTTTCAGCAACGTTTTTCCTCCGAAGTATTAAATACTTCAGTAATAAATAAATTAAAAATAAAGTAATAAATAGGAACAATTAAATTAATACATCGTACAAATTCCGAAGCAAGTGTCTAAAGTACTGAATTATAAACCCTGATGTACAAAAGATATTGATAAAATTATATTATACTCAATGTCATATTGTATATTTTCTTAATTTTATCATTGATTATAAATACTATTATTTTAATTAATGGTTTAACGTTCGACACAACAACTGAGCTATCAAAAATATTAGAGGCGCCAAATATGATATTTTAATTTATGTCTTATAAAGTTATAACTATTATTATCAGACGTAATTTGATTTTAAACTATTTTTTTGTATATTTATCATCTTATGATCGGCCTATTTGTTATCAAATTATGCATTTTATGAGTAAAATTTCAGAGCTTAGTAATTTGCTGATGTCAATAATACTAAATACATCAGATATCTTTAATAGCTCACAGCAAGAACTAAACAAAATTCAAGTGCAGCAAAATTAGTGCCTTAATGTGCACATTAGTTGCAACATATTTTTCTGCAGACAACCTAACCGGTTTTGAAAATTTTTTAGTCTCTCAAAATCTATATGTTTTTTCGTACGTCTACATCAAGATTTAATATTTTATCAAAATAGTAAGTTGGATAAAACTCCTAATGCTACACTTTTATGAAACTTAAGTCTAGCAGTCCAATACACATTAATCATCAAGACATTTAGACACTCAGTGTGCAAATCAAATATGATTGGATATTATGTTAGAATTCTTACAGCTTTAAAGTTTTTATATACTAAAATATTTAAACCGTTCTCTTTTATTTTATATTACTAAATTTATACGAGAACGTTTCTAAATAAACTATTTCCATATTATAAAAGTCATTACTGCACAGTATTTTTTTTTCTTGTTATATAATTTATAAGTGTCGAATTTTGAGAAATGTTTACTCCCACTTAATGGCCACATATTATATTTTAAATTTTATACTATCTAAAACAAAAATGTTCTAAAAAAAAGGATGTATAAAAATAAATATTATAAACTCATAGATCTTACAAGTTGTTATATAAGCATTTGATAACTGTTTATATTTTAATATGTTTTATATTATACTATTATATTTTATTGATTCGTTTATTAGTTATCTATATTAATTTACTGCGTAAGACTATTCACGTACCTATTCATTACCATATATTATGTTATAATACTTGATCGTGTTCATATGGCGAGTATATAATATAAACTATATTATGTAGCACATTCTTATACATTTTTTTTCTTTAAATCAAAATTATAAAATTGATCAAATCTATTCAATTTCTACATAATTAAATAATCTTTATCATTATTTATGATAAAGTTACATAGTATACGGGATTTGACTATAAAGTGTAAGTGTTATAGTTCACAGATGTTATATTATTAATTTCATGACATTACATTATAAACTACGATAATTATTATTTCTACTAATGCTACAATGAATATTTAAACGTAAGTTTGAAACTTACCTTCATAGACTAAAACCAATTTTATGATTAATTCTGCAGACAATAAACGGGGTGTTTATTACGGAAACAAAGGAAAATTCTATAAAATGGCAACTCTTTATATTCTTCTTTTTTTTGTTAATTTTATACCTATGGGTTATGAGTACATACTTAAATTGAAATTAAAAAAAAAAAAAACACTTTTAACATTTTCGGGGCTTTGTAAGGTTAACTTTAAGTACTTACATAAATTTGAGTAGTGTATCCAACTCGTAGTCGGATCTGATCTCAAGTGTTCTCAAAAAGTCAAAACTTCTCATTATGTAGTGATATTTATAATAACTGGCAACCGAAGGGTCTAGTCCAAAGGTTAACGTGGGTAATCTCGGATACTCATCTCTAAGGTTATGTGTAAAACAAAGGATGCCCTTGTATTTCATGCATTACGCTGTTGTGCAAAAACTGAATTTACAGTTTTTGCTCTTCCCGTAGGATGACAAAATTATTATTTTATTTTATTATTATTATTTATTATAAACATCTGCCACTTCGATTTAAAAAACAAATTGGATGTAAAAAATAAAACAAATTACGAGGGGAAAAACTACTCTTACCTACTATTATTGAATAACGTCTCGTATAGCTCGGAGATTTCTTAGAAGTTTGACTTTTATTCATAACTCCTGCAGATCGGTCTACTACTGTTCGCTGCATTGCCCTTAATACATAATTTCATTACGGTTTGCTTTTTTTAACTAGTGCGCAAAACGCATTTACTGTTTGAAAATACATTGGAAATAAGTTGCACGAGATGAGTTTGAACAGCAAAATCATATAACTGTATAAACGTTAATCGTTCAACTTGAATTTTTTACCGATTTCTATTCCATAGAATTAATGTTTAAACTTTTAAACGCACTACGTAGTGTAAATGCGCTTTGGTGATATAATCTTTTAAAAAGCAATACACGTAATCGTCGCTTTAATTGTATAGCCGCGTGTAATTTTATGCTCCGGTATAGAGTTAATATAAATTTCCATATACTCGTACGGGTGCATTTCTCCCGAAATATTATTCAAATATAATGTGATAATCCCTGGCGTTTGAAGACGCACGCCACACAATTACGTATTATTATATCATACCTTTATGTTGTATACGTGCAGACGTGGTGTCTTGTTTATGTGCGCGTACGGGATTTGGCGATGAGTGTTTTCGCGCGGTAACATATGCACGTCATAATCGTGTTCAAAGATATAAAGGGCACCATTTCACGTATAAAAAAAGCACTCGAAAACGCGCGCGTAGCCTTCCACCGTAATATTGGCTGGATGATGGGGATAATAATCACCGTACTTAACCGATCGTCGAATACATACCTTTGGCATAATAATTCACTTAAAAGCGAAAACTTTACCCGATTTCCTCGTTAAAAATAACGAGTGCGTCCCTAAGTTGTGGTGTGCAACACTCGCATTATATATACCGATGCAGCAGTGCACCCGTGCCCGTCCTCTTATCGTTTGTGTGTATGTGTGTGTGTGTGTGTGTGTGTGTGTGTGTGTGTGTGTGTGTGTAGAACGTGCGACAACTTACCGGGGACCACCACAGTCACACCGTTCCTTTAATGGCTACTAACGAGAAGTTTCCAAAGCCGCAAACAAATTAAACGGATTCAACTGGCCGTAAGTACTTTTGACGTGATCATTTAAATGCATCTAACGGACCTATAATTATACGGATCAAAAAAATAAAAATATTCCGTTACATGTCAACATTACTATAAAAAGGGTACATCTAAATGAACAGCTAAAACTAATCACAAACTTTACACCAAGGTAATTTTTAGTTACCAATAATGGTTATTTTAGTTATCATAAACAAAATCAGACATTTTAAAATAATTAGAAACTATTCCATTGGTAATATTATTTATAATCCATGATAAAAACAAATCATAATACGTCACATATTTAATACGAAACTATAACTGACAGCTGGAACCTGGAACGCGTTAGCGAAGTAAACATTGATTATGAATCACGATAATAATATTATGTATTATTATCGTTTCTATAAATAGTCACTTACGGGCTTACGGATGAAAATATGTGTCTTTCCTTAGCGGAAAATACGTATGTGAAACAGTACTTAGCAAAATGACCGTATATTGTGGTCAATTACTGCCTTCTCGCTTAGTATAAGTTGAATACTACTTTTCGGCTTAGTGTTATTCATATTGTAGTATTAGGCAATTTTAACAAATCAACACTAAAATAGCGCTGAACAAATTATAGTTAGGTCGTGGGAACTATCGTCCAACAGGATGTACACTAGAAATTTAATATTGTTAGAATTATCCTAGTCAGTAAGTTTACGTATATTTAAAATGTAATAA